>JAQQAC010002837.1:108174701-108190199 GCA_029783875.1 Phataginus tricuspis
ACGGGGGGGACTGTACAGCTCAGAGAAGACAAGTAGTGATTCTCATCTCACTACGCTGATGGACAGTGACTGTAATAGGGTTGGTGGGGGGGACCTGATGAAGGGGGTAGTTTAATCATCACAATATTGCTCATGTAATTGTAGGTTAATGATACCAAAATAAAATAAATTGTAAAAAAAAAAAAATCATAAGAAAACAAAGGAAGTCAAGCCTAGATTTGGTCCCTTGGGCTTTAGTTCGCCAAGCTCTGTTCTAGGAACCACAGGTACATGGAAGGGTGAATTCCAAAGCTGTACTATGAAACCCGCCAGCATACTATCACGACATTCCCTATGCAAGTTTTCACAGAGAACAGCACAGGGCAATAAGCAGGGGCTAGTGAGTGGTGGTGGGTGTTACGAAGAGTCATTCTTAAGGGTAACACCAGCAATGTTCATTTAGCAGTTAACTAACCATTAGCGAGCATGACTCCAAGCATTCGCCAAGCACCTTATACATGCAAACTAATTCGCTTCTCTCAGCCGGAGCCAGAGGGGTCCCCCAAAGCCAGAGAGAATCTGGGTGTCAGAAATACTCTATTATTAGTTAATTCCTTTTCTTTTCTGTGATAATGAAACAGATTTCCATCTTTAAAAACTAAGCTGTTAGAAATCCAACAAAATAACCAGTCGACCTCAATTCACAAATGTAAAAACTCAGGCCCTGAGCAAGAGGGGCTCCCTGGGCCCCCTCCTAAATCCTTGGTTCACACTGGCTTTATTTAATGTGTAAATCACACCAGGACCTCAGAAAGAGGAGTCTTAACTTGCCAACTCAGAATGGGTAAGCCAGGGACCAGAAAATTCTGCTGATTGTTGGAGAATGTGCTGGAGCTTTGGGTAAGGTTTATAAAAGGACCGTGACTCTTGGGAGCGTGTGTCCTGGAGAATTAGCACAGAGGATCCAATTTCTCAAAGCTCTGGGCTATTTTTATTCCTGGGGTGGACATGGTGCCCCTGTCCCTGGCTCCTGGGCAGGCAGAGCAGCTCTCTATGTGGCCAACTCTAACTCAAATTCTGTTGCAGACTTGAGATACAGCACAGTCAGTAGCTACCCCCTGTGACCCATTTTATCCAGTTTGCTGTTGGCAGTCCTATTGGGTTAGACCTCCTTTGCCCCTGCACTCTCCCCATTTGACAGCTTAAAAAACAAATGCTGAGTGCATAAAAAGCCCCCTTAGAGCCAACATTCAGGGCAAAGACTTGTCTTGGGTTCCCTCCTGTCCCCCGGGTCATCTGCCCATCAGTCGTGCTTTTAGGCCTTCATAAATACTCCCAAAGCTGAGAGCCGCATTTGGGTCTCGGCGCATCCACCCGGAATATGGAACAGCATGTGTGAGGGATCCTGTTCCAGATTCTTGGCAAGTTTTCTCCCCCTGCTTGGAATGCTCTTCCCACAGATCTTTGAGTGATAGCTACCTCTCATCGTCCGGGACTCTGCCCCCGGTCACCTCCTCGGGAGGCCTTCCCTGACGCCCCCACCCCCAACGTAGAGAGGTACTGCCTCGGCCATACAACCATGCGCACGTATATATGAACTCAGGCGTGCACCCCGCCTCCACCATGACCAAGCACGCTTCATCCCTTTACCCTGATCTATTTCAGGAGAGCATTTGCCACTAACCAGTCCCACCGCCTTCCTCCTGTTCATGCAATACTTGTCTGTTGTCTCCGTTTCCCTGTACACAGCAGGAAGTTCTCCACTGGGAAGAACTTGGTCTCGCTCCACTTGGCATTCTCGGGGATGTGGGCGGAAGGGTTCTGCACTGGGCAGCTGCCAGCCCAGCCTCTGGGCACGGGAACTAACAGTGCCCTCACTGTGACAGCCCCAATCCCCAGACACGCGCCACCATGCTGTCTGGGGTGCTGTTCACAGCTGTCTCCCCAACCCCAGGTACACAGTAGATGCCAGACATATATTTACTGAATGATTTAATGAAAAAGTGAAGACATTAAATACGATCTTTTTTCTTAATGAGCCTAGAAGGGAGAACACTGAATTTGGAAGCACCAGAAGTTGAAGTTTGCCTGTCAGTTAACGCGGCATTTCTTCCCCTGACCTCTATGGCTGTTGCAGACCAGACAATTCTCCGTTGCTCTGAGGGGCTGTCCTGTGCCTCATAAGATATTTGGCATCATTTACTAGATGCCAGGAGCACTGCTCTCAACCAGCTGTGATACTCAAAAATTTCGCTATATGCCATCAAGTGTCCCCTGGGGGACACAGCTGTGCCTGGTGGAGACTACTCGTTCAATCAACAAACTATTAATTCTGCCAAGATAAAATACAGCCTTTGCTCAGGGACAAAAGACTAGTGGTTTCTCCATGTGGGCTTGACACACGGCTCCTGACACACTAGTTCACTCACACACCCCAAATGTGTGAAATCCCCCCAAAGGAATGTTGTTAAGCCGATAACATTTTGCCAACATTATTCACCCAATTCTAATGCAGAGTCCATACTAAATAGTACACTCAGTTTAAACAGCACTTGCCTGACAATAGCTGATGATCAGTGATATTAATCTCTTCTAATTAGCTGGTTAAAACGGTATCCTCTGTCCTGACGCCAGCATTCTCCTCCACTGCACTGCCTAGAATTCCGAGAACCAGACCACATAACCCCCATGTTCAGATTTCCCCCAATGAATGGATTTAATCTGGTCCGTGATCCTTGCAAAAGGAGCAGAGCAGAAACCCCCTCCCATCCCCCCCACAACCAAATTTACTAAAAGTAATTGAATTTTACATTCAAAACAGGTGAATTTTGGGTGTATAAAGAACATCTCAATGAACCTATTTTAAAAAATGTTTTCTGTAAGGAACCAGTGCCTCTAATGTCTATGATCCATTTTCTTCCTGCTGATGATCAGATTACACATTCTAGGCATCATGTCAGATTCGTGGGCTCAGAAGAGACACTTGCTGATGTGGGGAGAACCACTGGTCCGGCACAGCTGCCACTAGGACGGGGCGCTGAGCAGTTTTTCTATTCCTTGAAATACCTGCACTGCTGCGTATCCTGTTACTAAGGGGTGGGCTGCAGTTTCAGCCACTGAGCGCCTTTCTCAGAGTTTAGTCCAGTACTGTGTTCCCACTGTCTGGACAGGACATTTTGCAAGCTTCTGCACCTGCAGACAGCAGGGGACAATGAAACCATCTTCGCGAGTCACTTATTCAGTCAATATTTCTGATAAATGTATCACAGGTCACCCTTTGTACCTAGCTAGCACTGTGAGCAAAAGGATAATTGGGTCAGTCCTTGCCTTTGGAGGGCTTACAACTTAAGAAATCAAACCGTAACATTTTTAGGAGCGATATTAGATTCTGATGTGTTAATAATCTGGAGTTTATTACCTATGATTTTTAAAATTACAGAAATCTGAAGTTGACAAAAATTGAAGTTAGGTATTTTGTCTTGGTCAGTAAGAGTGTCTGGGGGGAGACTAGGAGGTCAGGCAAACACACCAAACGCAGGAAGTTCCCTGTACAGCTACGCCCCGCCCCGTGGCCCGCTTCCTCTCCTCATTCATTTCCTTCCTTTTCCAGGTCATTTTCCAGGTACGGGGGAAGCAAAGCCTAGGACGGGTGTCAGCAGGGCCTCTTTATTGACAGCGGAATGGGTTACACTATGGTCCTGCTAATTATGGAACTCAAGTCAATAATAACTAAGTATAGTTGGCAGAGGTCTCTACAAACTCAATTCAATGTGTGGAATTCTTATGGAGAATCCATCTACTCTGCTTCAGGCCATCTACTGAGTTATGCTGGGAAGGACAGAACAAAGTCTTTGGCCTCTGGGACCTTCTAGGTAATAAATGGTCAGCTTTTCGATTCCCTCGCCCTGTGGAGACACAGCTGTAAAAACCACTGATATTTCACAGGCCTTTGGGGGAAGGGGGGACCTGGTCATTACTCATTTGCATCTAGGGTGCCTGGTAAGAGCAGGAGGCCAGGAAATATTTATTGAAAAATAAGTGAACAAATAAGTATGCTGCCAACTGGCAGATAAAAATGGGTCACCCCAAATCCTAGCATTTTTATCCTTTTTATCTTGTTTGTTTTCTCATTCTATCTCTGAATCAACCCAGGGTAAGGTGAGGGAGGTAAAAATCCCAACCCTGGTTTAAATAGAACTTCAGAGACCCAAGACCACACACTTAGCAAGTAATAGGGGGAGCGACAAACCTATGTGGTCCTGACAGTTCAAAGTTTGTGTTTCCAATAGCAACAGAAAAGCAGATTGGGGCCTGACACACCTGGAAGGTTCCAGGGCTCTGGAGAGACTTAGTAGGCCAAGGAGAAAGTCCTGCCATTTTTCCCACTGCAGAGGCAAAGCGGTTAAGAAAGTTCAGCACCCTGGTGGCAGCTGGAGAGCTGGCAGGTTCCTCAAGAGAAGGACTGAGAGCACTGTTGTAGGCCAGGAAGACGGATGGCCTCATTTATGCACTGAGGCTGACGTATAAATGGAATCCTGCCCAGTCTCACTGCCCTTTCTTCAAAGATGTCATTGACAGATGAGTTTCTAAATGTTTTTGCTTAAAAAAGAAAACACGGGAAAAGAAAGAAGAGAATAAAGAGAAAAAAACAAAACAAAACAAGAAACTCTTTCTATTCCAACAGCCACATGTAGCCGATGACCATGAGAATACTGGCCCAGGCCTGGAAGCCACACCAGCCTTCCAGGGAGTCCGCGGCGATTACTTGCAAAGGGGTACACCTTTCCTTGCAGACAAATTTCAATTTAACACAAGGATTTCATTGAAACCCCAAATTACTGCCAGTTGGCTGGGTCCCATCTGCTGTTGGAGACACACTGGTAGGGGCCACGCCTGCTCACATATTCATCTTCCCCTGCCAAAACAAGGCTTCTTCCTCAATTAAAATGGCCTTTTTTATTTTAGAGTGGTAAACAATGTCTACTTTACTGGAGGAAAGCACACAGAGGCACGTTGCCGGACCTAATTGCGCAGTGATGTGATGGGTGAGTCAGGGAGGCCTGGGAGAGGTTCTGGAGAGGATTGTGCAGAAAGCAAGGCCCTTCTGAGGTCAGTGCCTCTACGGACGTCCTCCCTGACAGCCTTCAAGATCAAACTGAGCCAACCTGCTTTGTCTAATGTCTACAAAACCCACTTTACAACAGAAAGCTAATCGTCATCCGTTTTAAATAAGTACTACATACGGGTTCTCACATAATCTTGCTTCTTTGGCTTGCTCTGCAGTTACCTTCAGAAACTGGGGACCAGTTGAGACACACTGAGTAGCAGTGAACAGAAGAATGCCTCTTCCACTCACGCAGGGTGTGCAAACCGTGTCCCGCGACCTGCTTGTGGTGCCCGGGCAGCTGCATGACTCAAAGGAAGACCACACCAGGTGGAAAATCCACATTCTCCTCCAGATTGGACACGCAGTGCCCAGGCCGGGGCCACATTTTGCCCAATCTCAGCCACATGGACATTTATAAAATTAAGATATTTGGAAACATTTGCAATAGTCTGCAAACTTGGTTGGGCCCGGTGATATAGAGCTGATACATAGTATCCTTCCTGACGACTGAATGGGAAACCCAAGGAAAAGGTTTTACAAAGAAATGTCAAGCAGATGGACAGACTGCATTGGTTAGACCACATCTGACAGCTGCTGCCTGCACCCAGCCCAGGGAGATAGCGTGCGTCCACGCCTAACTAGCTGGCAGGGGCAGCCTGCGGGCAAGCAAGCTGATGTCTTCCAAGCAAAAATAAATCTTGCTGAGTTAAATGATCCTGTCTCCTACTTTCCTCAAGGAACATGACATGCTAAGTGACAAAATGTGAAGACAGCCACTGTGAACCCTCAGGGTCTTTGTCTCCTGGCTAATTAGTTACAGGGCGGCCAGTTCAAGTTGAGCCCCAGGCCAGGGACATAAGATGGTCTTCCTTACCATACCCAATAATGCCGGAATAACCAGGCCAACTACCCCCAAAACTGTCCATACCTGCGTATGTAATTATGACACAGAGGCTAAGTGAAAAACAAAGTGGCTCTGTAGGCCAAATACCCCAGTGAAAGCCCCCAGCCAGCCACAGACATCCACCGATACTCCTGAGACTGAGAGAGGTGGGAGAAGCCAGAGACAGGACTTTGACAACTCAAGACTCTCAATCATAAAATGTTTTGCTTTCTCCTGGTCCAAACCTGGTACCTGCAGACACATCTAACCCTAGTTCCTCAGGGGGATGAGGGGGATGAAAATTTCAGGCTCTCCAGAGTAGGGTACATTTCAGCTTGTGTGTGCGCAAAATCCACAATTTCCTTATATGCCCGTTATTACCCCAGTGGTGCAGGAGAGAGAGATCCGGAGCTTACATGCAATGACCATGCTACCCACTCTCAAGACATTCTCTGCAAGTACCAGCAATTTCTTACTGCCTCAGAATTTAAGAATAAAAGTCCTCAGAAAGATTTCTGTCTTAACATCAAACACAACCAGCTGTCAGAGCCTTGGATTGGCAGAGGTGACACCAAGCTAGGGAGGAAGGACTTTTTAAATTATTGCCTTTCACATCCTACGCTCTGGAGAATAAATGTGCTACACAGAAGCAGCTGACAGGCCAGATGAATGGATGCTGCACCTACTTTATATTCATTGATTGACATCTGTCATTTACCTGCCACCACGGGAGATTTCCGTTCATCCAGGAGCTGGATGGAGGTGCTCGCTGTCACCACGTTGCTTTTGTTGACTATTCCTGTAAAAAGAAAAACTATCATGACAAAAATGGAGAGAGTCACAGTGTACATGTTAAGAGAGTAATGTCATATTGGCCCATGGTTACCAATTCTGCAGGCTGTGCCGGGCTCGCCGCCCGGAACCCAGAGTCAGCCTTGTGCTGTCAGGTCACAGGTGCTGTGTGGCCAGTCCTCTCCATTGAAGGAGTCAGCGAACTGAGTTATGACCATCTGCACTGGGGAGCATCCAGCCGCCTCACATCAAAGTCATTGACCACCATGGAGTGGTAACATTTTATTTTTTTTTGTAATTTGTGGTTACTAATTATAGTGTTTACTTGGGTTAGGGGCCATATTTATATTGCCTCTCTAACTATAGCACAGAGAACTGCATGAGATAAAGTTTACAAATTATTTTATACATTGAGAACTTTAGCTCTGATTAATTGGTTAAAACTTCACTGATTTATAAAGTTCCCGTTTCGAATCCACTTTTTCTCAGCAAAACCACTCTAAACAGGAATAGGGCTGGAATGTAACCCTTACTTCAGACTGTTAAAATGGGATAACAATTCGTACTAAGAGATTTTCTATTACTAACAATGAATTCAATACCCATGAATTAAACGAGGCTGAACACAAACTGCAAACGTCTGTAGTTACTAATTGTTAGGACGGTGCCTGCCTTATAAAAGGTGTCCAGGGAATGCTAGTTGAATGGAATCCAATTGAATCAGGAAGCAGGGAGAAGGCAGACCTGAATTTGAATACACTTATGACTGAAGCAATTAAGCATTTTCTCCGGGCTCAAGTCTAAGCAGTAAATAAAAGCCAGCATCTTTTCCAGTGTATACGGGTATTTAACACACAGTTGAAAAAATGAGAGCATGCTCCACCCCAACATGTGTATTTGAAGATTTTTTAACATCTTCCCAGAATGCAGAGGGGTCACAGAATGTCCTAAGATGTTATGTCATCCATGCATTTGCCACGAGCAAGGTAAATTCCTTTTCACTATATGATTTCAGTGAGTGTTCAATGAAAACCCCACTTGCCAAAACCCAATTCTGCAATAGCCTTAATTAATCAGTTCATTTTTCCCAGAATTCTTGGTAGGAAAAATGGTGAATAAGTAACACAGCACACTGACACCAGGGGCCACCACAGACGGGCTACCCACACACAGAGCACGTTTGGGGGTGTCCCCACCTGCCTCAGCTCCTTCTCCCTGTCCAGCCTGGGGTGAAAGCCACCCTGTCAGAGAAGGGTCACTTGATGATTCAGTCCAAGTTCAGTAAGCTGACTTCTATTTTTGTTCCTTAGAGGACTATGAAGAAGAAAGTATGAAGTTGCATGATAAAATAAGACATTATTATTGACAGGTTTGAGCAGAATGACAAAGCCTAATGTCTCTTAGTTGATATTTCCAGCAGTAAGGGTGATAAACATGAAGAGCGAGCAGGGTCATGTGGAAATTTCTGCTTCAGAGCAGACATGTGGGCAGGGCCGTGGGGACACGTGGGCCCATCAGCAAAGGACAGACTCTGAGAACCCCAGTCCTGGAAGGAGCCTCACGGTGACCTCTAATCTCCCACCTGGCGAGGGAATTTCTATGATAGCGTTTGGCTAACTTAATGAATGAGGGACCCTCTTCCTAATGAGTTACTTCGTAATGAGCCAACTAATTATTAGACAACTCTTGTCAACACGTCTTCTGCAAATTTCAAAAGTACTCTTTCTGAAGATGTCTTCATTCATGGAAATGAGCAAGGGCCTCCCCGTCAGGGAGGGGGTTTGACACCAAGCAGCAGAGAGTCTCCATTAGGGTTCCCAGGAATGCTTCGCAGAGATCAGGACAAAAGGCTCTGATGTAAAAATTAAGCATAGATTGAACTGCCCAGAGCAATCCAAGTGTACAGAGCGAACTTTACACAGAATGAGCACCAAAAACACCGTGTGCGTGAGTTCAGAGAAGGCCAAGGACATTTCAAAAGTATTTTCAGTTTGTCTTGTTCTAAAACTGCCTGGAATAAGATGGTGTTCAGTTCTTTTTTTGGAGGGAGATGCCCTTCATTTTTCATAATAGGAAATCTTAGGACTGGAAAACCACTGGCTATGGGCCCCCCTTGCTCACTGCAGGCTTCCGTCAGGAGAGCACGGGGCTGTGCCAAGTCTGAGTCCTTACCCCAGGTGCTGATTTAAATTAATTCAGTTCTAAATTGTGAGCTTCCAGGGATGCAGCTCACTGAAGGTTCTAGCAAAGGGCCTTACGCCTGCCTGAATTTTCTCTAGGTAGGGCCATGAGAATACTAAAAAAAAAAAATCTCCTGAGAAGTTCGCATTCGCATTCCACCCTGTCCTGGATGCCAGTCCTGCTTCCGAAATGCCCTTTCCCCACTTTGGTTAAGCAAACGCTTCACTTTATTTGGAGCCATGGCCTCTATGGTACAGGTGGTTGGTTCTGGGCAGTACCAATGTTTAATATTGACTCTCAAGGCTAAACTTGGTTCCCATCAGCATTCAGGCAGTTCCCACATGCTGCATGCAATGCTCAGGCCAGCAAGACCCCCCCTCCTGCAAGGACACCCACCTGTGCTGAATGGGATCGAGTAGACGAAGCTCCCAGGAAGCTGCTCAGCGGCTCTTCGGTACCAGAGAGGGAAATGGTCTGCATTAAAAATGTTCTCCTTGTCTCCAGCTTTTAGGAAGTCCCTTGAAATGGAAAGAAATGAGAAGAGCATGGCTTAACAAACAACTGATCCAATTAAAAAATGGGTGAAGGGCCTGATTAGCCATTTTTCCAAAAAAGATTTATGAATGTCCTACAGGTACATGAAGAGGTGCTCAACTTCACTAATTATCGTGGAAGTGAATCAAAACCAGAATGAGATCATCACCTCACACTTGTTAGAATGGCCATTATCAAAAGACAAAGAACAGGTTTGGGCGAGGACGCGGGGAAAAGGGAACCCTTGTGCACTGTTGGTAAGAATATAAATTTTTGCAGTCACTATGGAAAACAGTATGGAGGTTCCTCAAAAAGTTAAAAATAGAACCACCATAGGATCCAGCAATTCCACTTGTGGGGATATGTCCAAAGGAAACAAAAATGTTAACTCAAAAAGATATCTACACCCCTATGTCCTTAGCAGCATTATTCACAATAGCCAAGACGGCAAAAGAACCGAAGTGTCCATCATAAGATGAATGGATGAAGAATTTGTTGCATATATTTACACACACACACATACACATACACACAATGGAACATTACTCAGCCACAAAAAAGGAGGAAATCCTGCTATGTGTGACAGCATGGAGGGATCTTGAGGCCATTAAGCTCAGTGAAGTAAGTGGAGAAAGACAAATCCTGTGTGGTGTCACGTATATGTGGAATCTAAAAACCAAAACAAATACCAAACTCATAGAATCGAAAGAGATCAGACTTGTGGATGCAGAGGTAGGGAGTGGGGGGACTGGAGGAAGAGGGTCAAAGGTGCCGACTTCCAGCGAGAAGGCGAGTAAGCCTGGGGATGATGTCCAGCTCGGCTACTCCCATAGGAAACGCTGCTGTGTGAGGTACAGGAGAGCCGTGAAGAGGGGAGGTCCTGAGAATTTTCATCACGGGGAGAAAATTTATTTTCTTTTTATTGTGCCCACAGCAGTCCCCTCTTATCTGTGGTTTTGCATCCCACAGGGTCAGTTACCCGGGGTCAACCGTGGTTTGGGAGCAGGCAGTCCTCCTACTGATATTTGGCCAGAAGGGCAGTAGTGGCCTGACACCAAGTCGCGACACCTATGTCATTCACCCTTTTCATGTCCTCACGTGGGCCTTTTATCCTCTCACATCATCACACTTGGAAAGGGTGTGTACGGCACAATTAGATAGTTTGAGGAGCTACAGCTGCATAACTTTTATTACAGCATATTGTTATAAGTGTTCTATTTTATTACTAGCTATTGTTGTTAATCTCTTACTGCGCCTAATTTATAAATTAAACTTTATCATTAGTAAGCATAGAAAAGACATAGTATATATAGGGTTTGGTCCTATATGTGGTTTCAGGCATCCACTGGGGGTCTTGGACGGAACCCCCTCAGAGAAGGGGGATCACTAGAGGTGAGGTGATGGGTGTTAACTAACCTTTCGTGGGAATCATTTCACAGTATACATGAATCGAACCATCATGCTGTACACCTTAAACATGCACAGTGGTGTATGTCAATTATTTCTCAGTGGACGTAGGGGGAAGAAAGAGGAGACCGGCACCACTCAGTGACGAAAAGCAGAGCACGGCTCATCCCAACAGCCTCTGCTTGGTCAATGGTGCTGCCTCCATTGGCACAGCGAGCCCCCGATTAACACCAGGCGCCCCACATTACTCAGAAACAGCTTGTAGAACCCTGGCAGCAAGGCTCCCCATGGGTGGAATGGGTTTCCCGTCATATGTACTCAACGAATTAGTATTGAAAGCAGGCAAACAGAGCCTCCAGAAATCTCATCAAAAGGCCAAAGGGTTATCAGAAGGTTCAGTCTTGTCTTAAAATCCATGCACGGGACCTTCCCTTGGGAGGATCGATTTCTTCAGAAGATCTCACTCTTCTTAGCAAAGGTACAACAGAGGGAAAAGTGGGCCCATGTGGCCAGGGGCCAGGTATGGCATTTTCCTTGCCACTTGTGTTCGGCGGTGAGATGTATGTGATACAGGAGTAAGGGGACCTGCTCACACCACCTCACACAGCCTCTGCGGTCCTTTCCCAGTCGCGGCAGGCAGCATAACGGTCTGCTGGAAGGTGTGAGGTCGCCCTCACTGAGACTGGGGGGGAGACGTTCAGGCCACAGGTCCAGAGTCCTGCGTACCTGGGTGCCTGGTGGCTGTGCCCCTCTGGCAGTGAGGGAAGAGGAGAGCCTGCAGTGCCTGCTCTCCGTTAGCACTGGTGTCAATGTGAGAAGGCCTGCTTGCCAGGAAATTCCCAAGGTACCAAAGGGTGGGTCACAAGGAAGCAGGAAGGAGAGGGCGGAATCCACAGAATCTCGGAAAACATTCTTCAGGAAGATGGAGCCTTGTGGGGAAGATGAAAGCCTACTCTGTGTGCTCGGGGCGCCGAGGACTCGTGTGAGGCCGGTCTGGGCTTGAAGTGGAGCTGAATGACCCTGGGGGCGCTACTTGGGTCCGTTAGGAGTCTCTGAGCCCCCCTGACTCCTTTACAAGTGGGAATAATAACACGAAGCTGCTCACAATACTATCATGAGTACAGTACCACCACACGTGAAGGGGCTACACAAATTGGTAAGGGCTCTGACGAATATCTGGGATTCTGAAGGCTGCGGAGCTCCTGCCCCAGCCCGTGGTTCAAGCGGGGGCCGCAAAGCGGACACCCCCCAGCCAGGACCATGGGGATGGGCTGCGGCCAGTCGCGGAGGCTGACGTTGCTGTATGCTGGTTTGTGCCTCGGGTGCTCCAGGAGGCCATACTGAAGGCACGGAAAATATTGGGAATACCGGGGAAGATGTGGGTGACAGAGGCCATGAGCTCTAATCGGTCTACCTCCAAAAACAGGCAGTGGGGACAGGAGATGGGACCTCGGAGTAGGAGGCTAGGACAGAACAGGTGAGCTCGGGGCTGGGTACATTCACCTCTGCAGTATACTCCTTGATACTTTGACCTCTTCCTCAGGTGCCCTCTTTAAAAAAAAAAAGAAATTCTTAGCACTTTCTCGCCCTGCCTAATAGAGTGTATCCAAATAGCTGGCTCTCAACAAATGCCATTTGCTTGGAGGGGGTAGACAGATAAGAGGCCCTAAGACAATAGAACTCCAAGTGCCTCTGTATGCATCCATGACAGGAGTTTCTTGAAGAAAGAAGAATTAGTTCACCCATCCAGGTACCCAAAGAGTATGCACACCGGGTCTCAGTAACTCCACAGGAGTAGAACTCGTAGCTGCGGAACTGTTAGCTTCTCAAAGCAGTTTTACATTCCATAGTCTTTCTGACCCTCCCAATAACCCAGGGAGGCCATTCCCCCCATTTTCCAGATGCACAGAGTGGAGGTGAGCCAGGGGCAACCCCCAGCAGTCCTGAGCATGGTCCAGTCATCTTTCAAGGCCAGCACAATAATCCAGATATCAGACCAGCGATCGGCCACATTGTGGGCTTGATGCTTTAATCTCAAAACAAGCACCAGCCTTCCTCTCTGAGCATCAGAGTCTATTCCTGTGTCTCCCTTGGCCTCTCTGGGGCCAAAAAGGAGAAGGCAGTGCGTATCTCTACCCTTCTTGTTCTTCCTAGGAAACTGACCCCTGGAAAAATAATTGTTTGGGACTACAGGGCTAAGAGGGCTTGAAAAAAACCAAGTCACAACTACAGTCAGCTTCATAAATGACAAATTTGAGATGCTGAGAAAGAGAGTCCTTGAATGGGAATTAAAAGCCAGTTCACAAAACATCTACAAAAATCGGGTGATGTGCCATTTCCCACACTTGGTCTTATACACCATATGGTTGCGCCTCATCTAAAAGAGGCCAGGGCACTGGCCTCGATGGGACAGGAGCATTTGCTCATTGGGCTCCTGCCGGGCCAACCCTCTCCAACTGGCAGCCATGCTTCGCCTGGTTACTCATCCCAAGGTTTCTTGAAGGTCAGAGTGCAAAGGTTGCATGGTCACCTCTGAACTCCCCACACACGGCTTTGCCAACTTGCTGAGTCTAGGCTCCATTTGTCCCTGGCCTAAAAATGCCTCTACTTCAGAGAAAAATAAATCAAAGAAACCCATTACTGAGCTCAGGAAAAACTTCCCCGGCTCATACTAGCTGGGGTCAAGCACCAGGCTGAAGAGCTAAGACCGTGTAGCCCTCTGAAGACACAGAGTCTAAGCAGTGGTTTAACAGCATCTGGGTCCTGGGCTTGGAGATGCCCTGTGCACTGTCCACCTGGGTCCCTCTGGAAGCACAAGGACACCCTACCGAACCCAAGGGCCACCTGCCTGCCTACTCCTAGGTGTGGGGCCCTGCAGCCCCTCAGGCTCAGTGCAGAGGCCCTGAGGTTTATTAAAACATACACAAATGAATAAACAACAGACTTGAGACACTGGTTCTCAGACAGGCAGGAATTCCTCAGCAGAGCTGCAGAGCAGCTGAACACCCTGAAGCCATTTGTCAGGAGATGCTTGCGTCCAGCATCTGCCTACTCCCCCCACAGCTGCGCCATCTCCAGAGCTCCGGAATGACTCACCAGGGCAGGAGGGGACTCCAGGAGGGTGGCAGGAAGCCAACAAGCACGGAGAGCACAGGGTTGTGGGAAGGCCAACAAACAAAGGTGAACACACACGCCAGGGCCCCCATGGTGGAACACAGAAGACAAATATCACCAGGCCGGGGTGGGGGCACCTGAATTCTGTTTCTCCAGGTGGTGGGACCAAGCAATGATCCAGGTTTCCCTTTGCATTTCCCATTTCAGAAGCTACCGGGCCCCTTCTACTTACTGATTGGTGAGCTGCTCAGCGCCTACAAACAGGTTGATTCTCGAGAGGCCCGTGCGAGTGCCGAGGAAGGCGACCTCCACGCCCTTGTCAGAATTCCTGAAACAGAGCAGCAGACCCCGGGGGATTCATCCAGACAGCCAGCAGATAAGCATTTTAAGACTCACAGAATATTTCATGAAACAGTAGTTTGAAAACCGAAATGTTAGAAGAAATAATAGAAACACACACACGTGCACAGGCAGGCACCAAGCACAGAATGTAAACTCTTCTCCCATACAAAGGTGTTGGGAGATCCTCACAAGGAGAATTCCATGACAGGTGCATCCCCAACACTAAATAAATAAGCCTTCATCTCAAGGTTCTGGGTGCAAGTTCAGAGAGATCAGGCCCGGAATGGGAATGACTGTAAGGAGAGGGCGGAAGCCCTTAGAGCTAGCTTTTTGCATTGATGTTACCAAGCCTATGCTTGGTTCTGAGACCCCATGAGCAGAATCTGTCATGAGTGAAAACAAGGGACAGAGCCAGTCCATCAAGTCTGCAGGGTCCTGCAGCCTGGAAAGGTCTGTGACTTAAATTCTACACCATTTGGGGACACCAACTTTTAACGTCTACCGGAGCACAGGCCTAATCTCACCACTGGCACCCCAGAGATGAGGGAAGAAACGGCTTCCCCAACATCTCAGCAGGATGCCACGCCTAGGACAGCCTTAGCCAAGACAACTCTTCAAAATTCACTAAAGATTTTTTTTTCAACTAAGGAAACTTTTATATGTTTGAGGATGTCTTTCAGAATTTTGCAATGCATACATCTTCAAAAAAGGCAAATGGTCTTTCTCTACAAATACACAATCTTATTCTATAATAAAAGTATGAAGAGAACACTGATTCGAGTTTGTTTCCCTTCCTTAGATGCGAGTAGTGATTTGAGGCTGACCATTCTCCATGTCATCTTCAGTACGAGATCACTTGGTGTACTCCATCTTTATGGTCGTCAAAGCGGCCAACCTCCCTTTACGTGTGTAAGGGGTGACAAAGAACGAACCCCGAGCGTTTGCCTGGGTCTGCAGCCCACACCAAAAGGAAAGCCAGGCCACCCCGTCAGTTACAGATGCGACGACAGAGAAAGCTACCATTTTGGAGATCTCAGCATGTGTGAGGAGCACATCAGCCTCCTTTGCACAGGAATTTGAGTTCCGTGGGAGCTTAAAAGAAACATTTCCACACCCACCTGAGAATGCGATCCCAGAAAAGGTTTTGACCCTTTCCCCA
>JAQQAC010002837.1:108190209-108262807 GCA_029783875.1 Phataginus tricuspis
TCCTGTCCCGGGGGTTGGCAGCACTGTCTACCCACATGTGCATGTCATCGACCTGGGGATGACCTTGACAGCTCCACCTCCCTCCCCCAGGCAGCGAATTCACCAGCCAGTCCTGGGGCCCGCCTTCCCAAGAGGCCACAGGCGCCTCTCCCCGCTGTCCCACCACTGCCTGGGTCCATGTGGAAATCCCTGGAACGCTGGAGGGGGGACTTCTTGTTGTTCTTACCCCATCACACTCTACTCTCCACAGAGCAGTAGAGGGAGTTTCCTTAAACATGCTCATCTGATCACATCCTTCTGAAGACCTACAATGACTTCCCAAGACTGTGTGTACAAAATCCCAAATCCTTACCCTGACTCCCAGGTCCTGCACCGCCTGGCCCCCTGCAGCCTCATCTCCCGACACCCTGACACCTTCCAGCCTGCCCTCGCCGTTCCAGCTCTCTTGGCCTTCTGTAAATTCCTCAGATGTGCCAAATACTTCTTTACCTCAGGGCCTTTGCGCGCGCTCTTCCATTTCCCTGTAATGCTCCCCACCCCTTACACTAATTCTTGCTCAGAAAAGCCTCTGTCACCCATCTCCATTCTAGGTGTTGTGGCAGTCTACACACCTTTATGTTTCCTTCAAAGTAGTTACCACAGTTCTTAATAAGATAGCACCCTAGCTACCACAGGTGCCATGGTGAGGACTGGCCTCCATTTCACCAACCCCTCACCCAGTGCCAGGCACATACAGACATGAAGTTGATGCTGCACGCGTGCGGGAACGAGTGGCCATGGCACCAGAATGAATGGCAGGACAGAAGACAATGCACTAAAGGGGAGATAACAGAAGGTAAGGGACTAATAAACAACAGAGGAAAGATTGCTGAAGGTATGAGGAAAAAGGAATGATTTTTCAAATTTTAATCTCCAACAGCCTACTTAAAATAGTAAAGAAATAATATTAATAGTAATAATAATAAATAATAATAAAATATTAATCAGTTGCAGAAGCAGTTCTCATCCTAGCCTTTGACAATTCCATTGCTTGCCACCCCCATCCTGCACTTGAGAAATAAAACCATGGGGTTCAGTCTGCACCCCAGCGAAATACTTCAAGCTGACCCGGCTCAGAGCCCAGTTCTGGGAGGACTGCGATGCAGCAGGAGCCGGGGCGGGGTGGAAGCGAGCGCCCCTGTGGCCTCCCTCTGCCTCGGAGAGCTGCCCTACCTCGGCACACCAGGCTCCATGGGATGTTAAAACTCAAATTACACGTCAAACCCAGGAGCTTGCCACCTCAACCCAAGCCGCTAATCTGCTCTAGCGCTTGTGGTTTGGTGCTTTGGGGAAAATTAAGGCACTTTAACACCAAGTTCCTAAAACAGTTTTGTTCTTTAAACCATAACCATATTTTGGACAGCATGTGGGGAAATGGCCATGAAAGGGGGACACGTGCAACTACTTACTCAGATTTGTTGAGAGCCAGGCTGGTCCAGTAGGCCTCAATGGGGGCACTCACCACGGCGTCAAACAGGACCTCTTGTATCAGCTCTTTATCACCTGTGGGGAGGGACAGACTTGAGAAGACGGCTTTGGCCCGGCCACAGATTTGGGCACCAGGGGCTCATGCTGCAGTATCTGCCCACTACCTTCTCATTCCCACCAGGAATTGGAAAGAGTTCTGGGATGCAGCCGTAGTGAAGGGAGAGCCATGGGGGTCCCACACTCTGTCTTCTGCTGCCCCCCCACCGTCCATGCCGTGGACCAGCAGGCCAACGCGGGGCGTTGCAGCCCGGAGGGCAGCCCCTGAGACCGTCTGCTCCCTTCATCCCTTCCCTGCCCTCTATGAAAACCTGCACTTCGGGGCTCTGATCTCAGCCGGTTGTAAGGGGAAGGGTTATGATGACTTAATATCTCCCGGGACTCTTATTTTGTGATTCCTTCCATTTAAGAAGTTTTTTCCCCCCATTCTAAAGGGATGTCTGATAGAGCTCTGGGCACGAGGCTAAGGAATCGGGGGGTAGCGTGCATCCAGCAGAGGCGTCCTAGGACCCTGCCCTCCCCCCTCGGAGGACGGCGACTCATGATGGCCCATGACGGGCCAGTCCTCCCCCAGCGGGCGGCCAAGAAGCCAGGGAAGCTTTGGTGTGAAAGCAAAAACTGGAGATAACTCGTGGTCAAAAAGACGATGGACAAATTAGTCTGTAGGTACGTAATGGAACACGATGTAGTAGCACTGGACACAAATGCATCGGCACTGACCAATCAACACAGATAAATCTCCATATAATGAGCAAAACACAAGTTGTAGAATAATATATGTAATACAGTGTGTATAGCATATAGGATATATTCATACAATACACATACATTTCAATATACAAAATCATGAAAATCATAGTACATACTGTTTCTGGACACCTATAGATGGATGTGGTGATAGCATAAAATGGGTGGGAATAATGAACAAGCACAGGATAGTAATTCGCTGGGAGGGAAGTGGGACTGTGGACAGGGTGCTCGGGGGCATCCATATTATCTGTTAATGCTTCATTCCTGAAGCAAATATGCCAAAACATTAAGATGTGATTAAAACCGCATGGTAAGTGTAAATGCTTTTCAAATATGTCATCCCAAACGTCAAAGAAAATGAAGAACCAGGCTCACACGATGCCCGTCTGAGCCTTCCTTCACCAGAGCATATCCTGAGAAGGAAGTCGTCCTGTGAAGATCTGGTTTAGGAGGCGGTGAGCCTCCTTACAGCTCCCACGGGGCTGCTGCGGTCCTTCTGTGAGATAAAGAACTTGCCACCACGCTGGCTGGCTGACCCCTGGGAGGGCCAGGGCCCTGCTCCCCCAGCCCCACCGGCTCCTGCAGCTCACATCTGCCAGTCCGGGGATGACCCTGCGTGGGCGAGCATCACCCTGCTGCCGACCGTGCCCGCCCTGCGCCAGCCACAGACCGTGCACCCCACGGGCCACACGTCACCGCGGCGAGTGCGACCTCCAGTGACTGCCCCCTTCCCCGGCCTGTTCCCACAGGAAGCCGATGCCCGGTTGGATTTCTGTGGCTGGCAGTCCCTGGCAGAGCGAGGCTTCCCCTGCAGGTGGCACAGGTGACGCAGGGCAGGTGGCACCCTCACACTGCAGCCCCCACCCGTGCACAGGAGGTGGCGGGGGCAGGTATACTCACATCGCAGCAGGGGCTCTTTGCCTTTGAGGTAGAGCTTAATAGCTTCCAACTGAGATAGATGACGGTGCTCCGGGTGCAGGTCCGTGTTGCAGTAGGACCTAGAACATGACAGGGCCCCAAACAAGAGCACGTGAATATTTACAGCATCTCCCCCTTTGCCTTTGAGCCAGGAGAACGAGGCAAGGCAGTGCAAACAACTGGAAATCAAAGAGGACCACAGACACCGATGCCGATGAGAGCTTACCATTCATCAGCCAAGGACACATCGGGGTGTTCTAAGTCATGCAGGCCTGGGGGTCGAAGAGAAGGGGTTAGTGAGTGGGGAATGCCCGCGTGGGGCACGGACCCCTTAGTTTCCCAAGTGTCCCTCGTGCCAGGGGAAGGACCCTGGGGCAGGTTCAGGGTCGACATCAACCCCAAAGACAGCTCCCTGGGGAAAGGGACTCTGGAAGCAAGTTCTCTTTTCTGGCAGGACCCTCTCCGACCTTCCACCTCACTCAGGGGTCATGGCCACCTTCCCTGCCTAAGCATCCTAGGAAAGCCTCGACTCCTTGACAGTAATGGTGCACCAGTGAGTCCAGGAGAGCTCACCACGCAGCTAGCAGCTCTGACTGGAGCCCCGCACGGCCTGCACGGGAAGCCGGCAGGGCCACCTAGCCCACGTGGGACTCCAGCAGGTCAATTCACTTCTGTAAATGTCACTTTCTTCATGTGCAAAGCAGGAATAATAATAGTCCCTAACTGATGGGTGGTTGTGAGGCTGAAATTATAGGTTGAATGCTCTGAAACTGCTGATAGGCAACTGTTTTTGACCAGCAAGAATTGCTCGTTGTGACGACATATCATCAATCTGGAAAGGTAGTGAGGCGCATGGAGGCCTGCAGGGAATCTGGAGGTCCTCACAGAATGCTCTAGAGCGCCCTCACTCTGTGAGGTCACTCTCCGCTTGTGCCTTCATGCGAGCTGAGACCTTCACTGTGACACCCTCAGGCGTTCTGGCGATGCTCACAGCCTCTTTTAGGATGTCAGTTTCCCAAATGAGCAGTACTACCTTACCGTACTCAATGTCCTTCTCAAATAAATGCAAATGTAGGGCATACATAGCAAAATGCTGGACCTCTCATCACACTTCTGAAAGTGCAGGTGGTAAGGCCTGATTCATGGACTCCATAGAGTTAAGTGACACAGGATTAGTCCCTAGAACCATCCATCCATTCATCTATCTATACTTTTGTCTCTTTCTCCCTCTTTCTCCCTCCCAGCTTTCTTCCTTCCATATATTTACTGAGCATCCAATATGGGCCAGGCACTATTTTAGGGCGTGAGAATATAGCAGAAAACAAATAATAATCATGGCCCTCATTGTATTTACTTTTTAGAGGTAGAAAAGAGATAAGTAAGTAAAATTTAAGTACATAGTAGTGGGGCCAGGAAGGAAAAGAGAGGCTGGAAAAAGGGAAGGGAGAGCGAAGAGACAGGAATGGATGAAAGACGGAGCTTCCATTTTAGCCACGGAAGTCAGGGGAGGCTTCCGGGAAGAAGTGACTTGTAAGAAAGACCTGAAGGAGGTGAGGGAGACAGCCCTGCAGGTAACTGTGGAAAAGGTGCTCCCGGCAGAGGGGTCGGCAGTGCGTGGGCCCTAAGGTGGACTGTTGGCTTAACGACATCGGTTCTATTTTTATCATTTCAGTTCTCATCAACCTTCGGCCACAAAGCCCTCTCCGGCCACATTTCATAGCACCTGTAAATGAGACCCTGAGAGAAGCTCTTCTTGACTGCTTCCTAAGGGAATTTAACTGTTCTCTAATTCTCTCCCCTCTGCTTTTGGTCCTCCTGACAAAATCAAGTCTGCGGATGACTCATAATGCTTACAATCATGACACAGCTCCAAATGACCAAACAATTACTGTAAAAAATACATATATACATGATACCTATAAGGTGTTAAGGAGATTCAGAAGAGAAATGATTTCAGCAGGGAGAAGCACAGCCCCTGCCTTCATCCTCAGTAGCTACTCCTTACACTCGTGCAAAGCCCTGTGCTACCCAGCTTTGTAGCTCTGACCCCAGAAAAGCCTGCCAGCCAGGCCCACACTCTGTGGGGAGGCGTTCCTTACAGAGGGTCCTACACAAATGCGGCGGTCACCCCAGGAAATCCACTTCTTCTCCAGGAGCAGAGTAGCACCATGATGGTCCTCTGGCCCCTGGGGGTGGCAAGACCCTCTGCTCCTTAGTTCAAGGGGCAGCAGCTTTCTCAGCTCCATTCATTAGCCAAGTGGGTGGACTGAAGCCCTCGTATTTACAGAGGACCGAGAGAGAGAGGAAGATATGACCTCACTCGTGAGGATAAACCAGACACTCTTCCTCTTGTCTCCAGGATCCCTCTTGCTGAGAATTCAGACTAATTTCTTGCACAGTGGTTACAGTTAGCTCTGAAAAATCTGTGTGACTTCTGAGCCCAACAGCTGTGGAACATACAGGAGACAGTGGCTAAAGAAATGATGCAAAAGACAATGAAAGTGTGTGTGTGTGTGTGTGTGTGTGTGTGTGTGTGTGTGTGTGACAGAGAGAGCGGGAAGGAGAGGGGCACCCCCTGTACTGAGGATTAACTATAGCAATGGGTGCACGAGGGGCAAACCACCCATTAATAATCTCTCCTCTGTTGAGCTATTTCCTCAGTTGATCTCAAATGGCTTGGACATGAACTTTATGGCTTCATGGGCACTGATGTCCACAAAGCCACATATGGCTCACAGAGCCAGAAAATTCTAGAAGTTAAAAAAAAAATCTCTGAGCACACTTCCTGCTGAGTAACTTGCCCAAGTCACAAGGCTCCCCGTTTTGTGGGCCTCTGGGAAGAGAGACCTCACGGCGGGTCAGCTCTGCGGCAGGCACACTCCGGGCCTCCCCAGGTGGCGGTGGCCCTCTCACACTCTTTCCGAGTGCCGGAGATCTCACAGCCTGGGAGACGAGGACCAAGATCCGGGGGGTGATGTGCAGGTAGTCAGCAGTGAGACACAGTGAGAGTGCGCTCGGCCCGACTCCTGGGGACACCCAGAAGGGGCTCTGCTCTGGTCCAACTCCTCCTCTGGGGAGGGGCAAAATCGAACACTCATAGGGGGCAAGTGACTTACGCAGGGCCACTCAGGGGGTGGAGCCTTTCAGAGGTCAGCCCTACCTCTCTCCCTGAGCTGGCGATGCTGGGAAAGGTACCTCCTCTGAGCTGCAGGGGTCGTGGAAGGCACATGCAGGTATGACAGCAGTTCTGAAGTGCAAAGGGCTGTAACCACTGCTCCCGTTTACAGGGAGCTGCCAGTGCGCCCATGCTTTATAAAGACCGCAAGGCGTCCTTATTCTTGCTGACCCATGTAAAGCACTTCAGTGATCACATTTCCCTGTAGACCTGAGCTGCCGTGAAACACAAATGAACTTTGGGCTCCACAGTATAGGAGGCTAAGGCTGGCATATCTGTGTTTTCGGTTTTCATTCACTGGGCTTGAGTTTTTAATACTATTTTATATTTTTCTTGGGACTGATTTTCATGAATGAGAAGGACACAGTTGATGGATGACTCCCATGCGTTGCCTCAACAACTCTGGGGATTCAGGCAGATCATAAATAGATGAGATCATGAGGCAGGCCACTCCTTGGGGTTCCCACCGTTTGGAAACAGCCCAGGAGAGCAAGTCAGGCCAAGTGGGCGGCTTGCTGAGCGAAAAGCCCAGGGACTCGTCAGAGGGCAGATGAGAGGGGCAGGTTCACCAGTTGCCCCATGGCTGGCCGGCGGCTTTCTCCCCCCACGAAAGGATAAGATGGATCAAGGCAGCGTCTTACCTTCCTCGATGGTCACGTTCCCCCGGAAGAAGTATTTCCCATGGCCCCTGGAGAGCGCCACGCCCAGGCTGCGGGGAAACACAGCAGACCCTGAGACCAGTGCCATCCACCAGAAGAGACTCGTGGGCTTACTTTTCATTTTCCATTTTCACATTTCCATTCATGTTTGGTAAACAATTTTCCCAGCAGTTTACTTTCAACACCCCACTGATTATAGTTGGTGTTGATTTTTCTTAGGTCCGATCCGCTGCTTCAGAGGCATTTCTGAGTGCAAGTGCCAGCAGCGAGGGGATGCTCTCGTATGTTCTTAGAGGTGTGGCGAGCTGCTCGCCCCTCCAGCAAGCCTGCTCTCAAACACCTGAGCCCGGGCCGTGTGTCCTGCACGGCCGCCTCACACATCTCTGCCCTCCACTGAGCCGCACTTCCCTGTGTGAGAGGAGGGAATAGTATAACCCCTTCTCAAGGGCAAAAGCAAAGCCTTACACGACCACTTGAGGGTGGCCACATGATTGTGTTGAGGGCTTCTTTGATAAACCCTCACCCTAGATTCACAGAGTTTTCACACTCTCACTGGCTTATGTAAGCTTCTGTTTCCGCCTAAAGTAAGAGAATATGTTATGAAAACATAGTCTCTTCACTTGGCAAACCGACTTTGCGGTCCTGGTGCCCTGCACTGGGCTGGTTCCAAATGGAACCCACCCATGATCTCTGACAGTCTATGATGACATGCCATCACGTAGATTTTTCAGATTAATCCACAGTCAGTAAATCCTTCCTCTCCTGAGCTCTGCCAGGCACCAGTGGAGGGACATGAAGCAGCACCCCTGAACCAGCTTTTCCAAAAAGTATGACAACATTCAGTTCATGTAGCAGGAGCCAGAAGGCCGCCTACACCTCTGAGAGCTGGCAACGGGGCAAGGCCAGCCTCCAGGGCCGTTACCAGGAGATGAACGGGATTGAAAGGCGGACAGGCACAGAAGGACAGTTCAGAGAAATCAAAATGGAAGCGCAACACGTAGGAATGGGTATGCTACCTCCACGTTTGAAGGGTTGTCTTTTGATCATGGAAATAAGAGGTGAAATGGAATTGACTAGCAGCAAGTTAGATGGTTAAGGACCCTCCCGCCCCTCTGAAAGCATCTCTCCACCCTCGGCTGGAACCCCCGAGGCTTATTTGCCCAATACTGAGATGCAAAGTCAACGACAGACTGAGTGAGTTCTCCTAGGTGAGCCTGTACCATCTTCCCCCTTCTGGAAAACAAAAAACAAAAGCAGCCTGGGAAAAGCCCCTTCCTCGCTCTTTGCAGCCTTTGGGCAGGGCGTTTGGCTGATCTTCAGATGAACAACTCTGAGAGCCTGAGCAGGTTTTGTACAAACACAACTGATGGGTCTGATGGAATGTCCATGTATTATGGTCAGCTCTACCTGAAAGGAGTACCCTTGATGTCTGTATAATAGTAGTCATTTGTCATCACCAAAACCCGTTTCTAGATTGAAAAAAAAAAAAAAAAAAGTCGTAGAGAAAAGAAAACACAGTTAGTCTGCAAGGTGAAGTTTTCAGAAATAAATAAAACTAAATGGACACACTATGATCAGGTTAACAGTACTACATGAATCTTGTTTGAGATAAGTAAAGACAAGAGAAAAATGATCTCAGCGAAAGATATTTATTCCAGATAGAGCTTTGGAGGCTAATTTTTCACAGTGCTTTGTTTTAAATTAAGCGGCAAGAATGTTTGAGAAAAATGTACCCCTTTGTCCACCGTCTTCTTCACCTCCATGGAGAACTTCCCAGTCTTGCGATTCACCATGGCATTCCTCAGCTAAAAAGGACAAAAGGAAAGAGGTGTTAGCTCTTCCCTGGGTTACCACGCACCCCCCCAGGTTGGGCGCACATCTGGGGGCGCGTGCAAAGCAGAGGTACAAAGGGGCTGGGCTGTTTTCCCGAGTCGGCCTGCATACTTCACTCAGGCCTCTAAAACAGGGCTTCTGAAGAATAAACACCCAACTGCTATTGTGCAAGGGGAGAGAGGCTAACATCAATAAATAAATGGCTTTCAACTTTAATTTGGGGTGCTTATTAGGCCCCGGGGCAACAGATACAAAAAAGCCTATGAATGTAGAGGAATCCTGACAGTCACAGCAGCCACCCCCAGCAGCCGCTAAAACATGCAAGAAGCAAGCACGTCTCCAGGGACAAAGTCCATTTTCAAAAAGGGTAAGGGTTTGTCCTGGAGAAATCATTTTTTAAAACATAATCAAGTTAATGATGTTTTTCTACATGGTACTTTTTTTTTTAAGGCCAACCATTTGGAAGACTGGGATTAGCTTTCCATGGCATGAATCATCTTCAAATGTTCTCTGAGAAATCTGGGCCAATTAATGGCCTTGCTGACATGGACGGGCAGGGCACAGGGCGACCCGGTATCCGATGTTTGGAGGTCCCATTTAGGAACAGTGAGCCTCGCTCCCTCCCCCACCGCTGGCTGACCTCCCCTAATTACATGCGGCCCTTCTGTGAGTTCAGAGGAGGACAGCAGACACAGTGATGAAAGATAGGCCATTGTGGGGCACCAAGGGGGGACAGCAGGCAGGTCACTTAATGGAACAGGAACCCAGGCCAGCATGCCACAGCCTGTCAGGAGAGGCTCTTTCCCGGCCCCGCGCCTTGTTTTTTTATATCCCTTCACTTCTTTTCTCCTTTGAGGAGCTTGAATAAGATCTGGCTGATAGAAAACTGCAACGCTTGCAAGCAACCTCAATTTGATTCGAGGCTGTCTAGATTTGGGTTCACATTCCCATCTTCTGTGAGAGAGAGTAAAAAGCCTAATTTTTAGCTGGAGGCATGTATAAAATAAAACATATATTTTACTCTAGATATTTTTTAACAACACATAATGGGCATTTCTGGAAATATTTTCCCATTTTAACTTTTGTGGTTTTGGATGGGGAGAGCTGGTCCTAATTAAGTCTACTTTCTAACTTTTAAGAACGGCTCGATTTATCTTTAACGTGGTTTTCATTTTTCCTCTTTCTGGTGCCTGCCTAAAGCCATTTGGGACCTTCCCCGCTCACATTCCCCAGGCGAGGCAGAGATCGGGCCTCCAGGCCGCCCCAGCCCCAGCCCCAGCCCCAGCCCCAGCCCCCAGGGGCGCTGAGCAGAGCCCGTCGGGGCTAGGAGGCTCGGAGGCCAGGGCCGCGGATGCTTTCTGGGGGCACCTGCTTGGAGGGCTGCTCCTGTCTCCTCCATGCCGCCGGTGCTGATGGAAACAGATGGCTCTCACGGAACACCTCCACGTGAGCCAGAGCACACCGTACTCCAAAGTGGACGCTGGAGGCAGAGCTTTGTGATTCTGAACACATCACTCACCCTCTCTGTGCCTCAACTTCCCTTTCTGCAAAACGGAACTAAGGAACAGCAGCAGTCTCCCAGGGTCGTAGAGAGAAGGGGATGAGCCAGTCCTGGAGGATGCCAGGCACACCCCAGGCCTGTGTCCATGCGGCCGCCCCGTCATCATCTTCGTCACCGCCTTTGGCCCTCGTCTTTACTGTCAGACCCCTCTCATCAGCTTAAGGAATGAAGATTCAGACTTGTGCTGGTTTGGCACGGACGCTCTCTGAACCAATGTGTTTCAGACTCTTGGGACTGCAAGCCACAGAAGAACTACAGCTCACGGCGGTGATGCCCTCGGAGGCCTCCTATTTTAATAGATTTCTTTGCTTTTCTTCGGTACTCATCAACAACAAAGAGGATTTGTGATCTCCCCTGAACTCCTGGTTCAAAACTGCTTTGAATTGCCTGTGGACAGGCACCGATGACAAAAGAGGAGGCCCAAAGTCAAGAGAAGTCTGCCTGGGGAGCGAGGCTCACGCCTCCCAATGACACAGCCCGCCGCCCCGTGAGCTCTCCACGGCTCAGTTTCGTCTTTCACTCCCTCCGTCAAAAGCGGTCCTGAGTGAGGACTCCCGGAGCCCTGGGATTCTGTCCGGTGCTGTACAGACTGTGCTGATCAGATTCGCACGAAGCTCAGATACTACTGATAGATCCTATTTAGTGAGCTCTTCCCACGCTCCTGATACAGGTTTTAAAACCCTCAAAATCATCTCATAAGATACACTATTTACCCCTGATTTTCAGGTGGGGAAACCGAGGCACAAAGGCAGGAAACTTGCTTAAGGTCATGCAGGATTTCTGCGTCTCGGGTTCATGCTGGTCTTCTGCTTCCCCAGTCGGGAGAGAAAGCATTTAGGCAGATTTAAGGCATTGATATAAAAACTGAATAGCATTCATATAAAAATAATATATTGTTATTACTAGATTTTTTTTTTAAATCAAAGAATAAGTTTTGCCCTTGACCATGCAAGGGTCTGAGGGGTTAACTTCCAGCAGGCTCTTCTACAAGCTCTAGGTTTGGGGCCGCTGGGAAAATAGTTTTCTAATGTAATTGCCAGAGGAGGGAAGGGGGCTTGGTGCTTTTTCGGTAGAGCCTCCAGTTAGCTTCGTTCACTTTTCCATCTGAGGAGACTGAGTTTTGAGAAGGGCAAGAACAACTTGGCCCAAATCCTGTGGCAAGTCGGTGGTGCCACGGCCCCAGGGGGCAGAGGACGCAGATGGGGGCCGCAGTGGGGGAAGTAACCGTGCTAGCGAGCCCCACCGGACGGGAAGGGTGAGGCCGGCAGGGCTGCTCGGAGCCGTGCAAACACCCCTCGCGCTTGCCGCTGCCTACGGCAATGGGGACTGGAGGAAAGAAGACGGGTGTGCTGCTGTGTGAGAATATCACGTAGTCGCTAAAAAATCACATGTGCACGCATTCAATGTGACAGAGTCAGGGAAAGGCAAATTAAGTCATCAATGATATCCCTTTATTTTCCCTATTGGATGTCAAACATCTGCTAGTGTGATCACGCGGCAGACACTGAAGTAGCTCTCACCACAGAGTTGTTGATAAAATAAAGGTCAGACCTCTTCAAGCTGAAAATAGTAACCTGGTGACAGTGATCTGGCTCCCGGCCTCCAAGCACCACCCCCTACCTTGGGCCCCGTGTTATCCAGGGCAGGTGTGCGTCCCCAGGGCCCCCGGCGGCTCTGCCTCTGCCATGTGTGTCTTGAAGCCAAAGCAGCTTTGCCGACCACTCAAAGTACCCATATTCCTAAGAAGCACATGACAAGCCAAGCTGCTAAAGAGTGGAGAGCTCCTTCCAAGAAGCTCTCTGAGGCTGGGCAGACTCCCGCTCTTCCTGCCCAGGGGACTCCGCTTGCATGGTCTTCCACAGACTTGGTCCTGAAGCCTGGTCCTGCCACCGACATGCAGACCCCCGTGGTGGACATATGGGCACATGTGATCTTATGCAGCTCTCCCAAAGACGCTTTGTTTGGATTCCAGAATCCTCCAATCAGTGGAGTGTGGATCCCCAGGACAGAAATGGTAGTTTTTCCCAAACATGTTGGTAATGAAAGAATTCACGTTTCATGTGTATCCTGTTCCCAAGGAGACTAGAGACCCAAACCAAAGACAGCAGAGGCCCATCTGTGAAGAGTAGGTGCGCCAACCTGCTGCAGGTGTGGGAGCCCTGAAGGCGGCCCTCAGAACCCAGTCCTGTGCGGCAGATGGAGGCGAAGAGCACGCACACGAGGCTGGGAACCCAGCGCTCCGACGAGAAGGGAAGGCCGGGCGAGGAAGCACAGCTGTGTTCCAAGCCACTCCCAGTAAAGGGAGATGTCAGCTGGTTGGAAACCACCTGGGACACTAGACTAGAGGGAGCCGAGGGGGAACTCTCTCCAATAACGTGTGAAGGAGAATGAGGCCCATGTCATGGCGCTAGCAGAGGGCGGGCTTCGCGGACGCCGGGACTGAGCAGCACCAGGTGCAGCCCTGGGCCGGGCGTATGAATCCCACTGGAGAAGTATGGTGCCGACGAGGGTCAAGCCTTCTGGGAAAGAAAACAAGAAGGTCCACTGAAGTCAACATAAAGCACCTCGTCAAGTGAAGGTGGGACAGCAGGAAGACACGGGATGCTCCCTGCAAAGATGCAGGGGGCCGCTCAGCACCGAGTCTGCGCGGCGCTGCTTAGCAAGGTGGCCGCCTGAGCCTTGGCGGTGGCCAGGAGAGCAGCCAGGAGCTTCCCAAACTACATGCTCCCCTGCTCACAGGCTAACCCTTTTAATTGGCTAACCCATTTAAGGCTCATGACAGCTCTAGGAGGTAGGTACTATACCCTCATATTCATTTTCCTGGGAGAAAAAGAACAAAACCACAACTGAGGTGCGGAGAGGAGAGACGCTTACCAGCACAGAGCAGAGGTCAGATTTGGACCCCGGCAGGCAAATGCCCAAGCTGTGTGCCTCACAAAGGCGAGCCTGCGTCTTGGTATGAGCAGGTTGGAAAGGTCCTGTGCACTAGGTACAATACAATCCACAGAGCCTGACACGAGTACAGAATCCCAATCACAATATAAATGAGTCGTGGGGATGAAAGCAGAGCACCGAGAAGGCAGTCGATGGCTCTGTAACGTCTTTCTATGTCGCCAGATAGTAACTACACTCGTCAGGCTGAGCAACTAATAATGTGGGTCACTGCTGAATCGCTATGTTGTATACCTGAGGCCAAGATAATATAGTATATCCACTCTATATCAACAACAAAAAATATATATAAAAGTAAAATGAAACAGGTCAGAAAAAAAGAAATGAGCTAATTGATGAAGTGTTAGAGTGCTTGGCACATAAGTGTTCCATAGTGCTAGCTACTAATACTATTAACGTCCTCTCTGTTGTGAGATGGGGTGTGTTACTGGGCTCTCTTAGCATGACGATGTTAGGATGCTTGATCTAATGAATCCCCTTTTGCTTCGATTCCACATTTACATGGGAATTTCCCAATTTCCCTGGGAAAGACGAGTCTGGCCCTCTCTGTTCTGGATCTATGACTATTAGTTTCACTGCAAATTAACAAATATTCTTACAAAAAAAAAAAGAATCTGACACGAATCCTGATGATAATGTTCAAAGAACAGGAAGATATAAAACTCTACCAGGTCACTGAGCTGACCCGACGTCTGGATGCCAGTGCCTGGGCAAAGGGTGCAAACGACCAAGTAGCTGTCTGTCAAACAGCAAAGTCACTTTGCCTGAACTTGGGTTTAAAAAGACTTAGTACAGATGGAGAAGGAAATAAGTTAAATTTCTAAGACAGATAGGGCTCTTGCGTTTTACAGGTGAGGCAGAAAACCAGGGATTTCTGCGAGCTGAGACATCCAGGGAGCAGAGCACAATGGAGAGAAGAAAGGCTACAAGAGAACCGTGATGGGGCCACATTTCTGAAAGGATGCGAACCCAGCCCGGGGCTGCAGGTGGGCCCCCTCCACCTCCCTTTGGAGAGCAGGACAGGGAGGGTGGAAACAAAACTGACTCAGTGATGAAACCTCACAGAGGGCCCGGGGCAAATGAGGGAAGGCGAGAGACCTCGGGGAGTGGAGAGCCGGGATCCTGACGGGAACACCCACCGGGGAGGTGCGCTCTAGTCAAGGACAGTCCGCCTGGATTCACACAAAGGCAGTGGCGTCTAACAGATCTGATTTATTGGGGAAGTAGCCAGAAGACTGACAGGGTTCAGCTGCAGGCATGAGGAAAGCTCTGGCTGCAGGGCTGGAGGCTCGGTCTGTTTGGGAGGAAGTGCGGGCGCTCTGCGGCACAGCCAGGGCGGGACAGCCCACGGGGTAGGAGGAAGGGGCCATGGCACCCTGGGCTGCTTGCCCACAGCACAGGCTGCGCCTGGGACTTGCTCACAGGTGAATTCTGGCCCTGACTGCAGTGGGCAGAGCCTCCAGCTGCCCAGCCAGGTTAGACCCGGGTCCCCGAGGGCAGTAGGTCCCAGATCTGCCCCCAGGAGGAGCCTGGGTTAACCCACCATGGGGGGAACAGGCCACCGAGGGGACGGCATCCGCAGACTGTACAGAGCAGGCAGGGTGGCGGCCTGTCTGCCACAGTTTGAGTGGGAGGGGAGTTATAACACTGCAAGCATGCAGAAGAGCCACGGCCTCCACGTCCCTCTGGTGGCCGGGGTCCCCTCGCCAGCTCCTGGGGCTGCCTGCGGGCACAGCGCAGTTAGCACACCGTCAGGCTGGGAAGCACTTACCACGTCATCTCGGTCTTCCCACTCCACCTCAGAGAGGTCCACGCTGCTGTAGTTGGGGCTCCTTCGCTTTTTTCCTTCTTCGTACTGGTGGGGAGAGAAGTAGGGAGGAGAGGCATTTCTGTGAGGTCACAGCCATGGTAACTATCGTCCTGCCAAGTCCCATTTCATGGATGGGGACCATCCGAGGCCAGCAGGGTGGCGGTCCTCGGGGTTCCGATGGCAGGTAAAGGACGCCAGCTGCTCCAGTTGGGGGATATTCAAGTCAACTCTTCCCTCTGTGTGACCCACCTAGTGGCCTCCTGGCTCTCAACATGCCAGACGCAAAGCAAAGCTTTCCCCTCCCGGGATGGCATGGCATGGCATGGGGAGACCCTTTTCTGCTCCAAAGCTTTTGAGACTCACCCCTTCATGACCCAGGAGAGAGCTTTCTACAGAGTTGACCAAATATCTAGTCGTGAGCCTCTGTTTCACAGTTCCCCTCCGCCTGCCTCCTGCCTCAAACCTTGCCTAGGAGTCAGAAGCTCTGATCCTGCAGCCGGGCTCAACAGCCCAGGAACATTGTGCAGACATACAGAACCTCTACCTGCTGTCACACTGGCCACAGCGGTCCTGAGCTGAGCCGGCTGCTGTCGCCGGAGCAGGTGCGGGTGTGGGGGGTCACCTCCAGGTTTGTGGCTGGAGGGCACTCCTCTGGAGCCGCTCACGAGAGCACTGACACCGGCCGGGGCAAGCGGTCTTAGCTTCTCCCCCTGAATCACTGGGGTTAGCCTGCGAGCCTGCGGTGTTAGCAACTGGATGTTCCTGTGTCTTGGGGCCTTGGATGCTGGTTGTGGGGGTGTTTATAACGCAGGAAGGCCTGCCCTCTGCTGCAGGCTGAGGACAAGTAACCTTGCCCCAGTCCCTACCACGTGGCTAATGGCATATTGGAAAAAGCATACCTGTATGTATAGGTTGTTTTCTGTTTTGCTAGCATCTCTGTGTTGGTCATCCTTTGCTATAACTGGTAAGAGTAAGTGAGACCCAGCATCGGTCCGTGTTTTAAGACCCTCAAACCACAGGTTACCATTTTGGACCCTGCTTGACTACAGGAGACAGGTGCTCATGGCCCTGGCTTGAAGGAGAAAATCACCGCTGAACTGGCTGGGTCTAAGCTGGCCCCCCAGAAGCCCAGGGAGCGAGGCCAGACTGGGTGGGTCTCCGGTCGCCGAGGGCCAAAGAGGACGCTGGGTGTTCCGGCCTCCTCATCTTCCCAGTGACACGAGTCGTCTCTGGAGAGCGCCTGCCCCCACCGCCCAAGGGCCCGCCTCTCCTCTGAGGGGCAGTAGGCTCTGACCTCCTGGTCAACTGCCCCTCCACTCCCCTCTCTCGGGTTTCCAGTTAACAAACATTCACGGTCAGCCTTTGACACTGGGTCCACTCCAGATGAGGGGGGAGTGGCTCCCTCGGAAGGGCTGTAAAGGAGAGCAGGCTCGCAGGTCATTGCTCTTGTGGAAAGTTCAGGAAGCTCCGGCCCTTAGAAAGCCAGGCTGGGCCGAGCGGCAGGAGCGTGAGGTCGCCCGTGTCTCACCACGGGGACTGTGATGGGGGACGTGGCACAATGCTAAGCCTCGTGATGGTCGCCGAGGAGCTGGGGCCGACGTTCTTGGACCTTTGTTGCCTGTGCAAATGGCCCCCAAGTCCCATGTTAGCAGGAACTATTGCTGAGGGCCACAGGGGCCCCAGAAGATCATGCAGCCCAGCTTCTGACCGTTAAAGGCAGAACTGTCAATTTCTTGGGTAGCCTAACAAGGTCTGAATGGTCATTTTGGGCAAAAGTTCTTCCTTTCATCACCTCAAAATGCTCCTTTACTCATTTGTTTCATGTTTATCAGGCAAACCTCATAAGGACAAGGTAGTAAGGATGCAAAGTCCAACAGTCTCATTTCTCCCCAAGGTCCTGCTTGCAGTTCATCGCCCTTAATTCCACCTCAGATCAGCTCATTGCCCAGCATGCAGATGTACGCAGCCGGGGCTACAACAAATTAAATAACAAGGCGAATAAGATCACACAGCCAGCCTGGGGGGGATGCCCTCACCTCGCAGCACCCCTGACCAAATTTTCATGGCTAAGCCTCAGCTTATTTCAGTCACTGCCAAAGACACTCACAAAGACCCCCAAGGTCCAGGGCACCAAATGGTCCTTCATCCTCAGAAAGGGCATCCATGGTCTTTGCTAACAGAGGGGTGACTCTGCCACTTCCTGGGCGTGGGAACCCAGGCAAGGTGCCCAGCAGCTCCGCACTTCCTTTTCCTCAGTTGTGAAGTGAGAAAAACAACAGACGTGCCGTAGCAAAGGTAGGTGGAGGGGATTTGCTAGATACGGTATGTAAAATGGCAAGCATATTCCCAGCACGGAGTTCACCTGTAATGCCTGGCTGGCTTGATTCCTGAGGGGCATGACCGTCTTGGTGAAGGCCAGGCGACTCACTCCGTACAACTCCCCTGAGATGAAGGAGCCCTACTCAGTAACTCTGCAGGGCTCTATTCTGCACACCGCAGACAGTGGGTGTTTGTTGAAGACGTTGGTGTCAGAAGTCACACGCGCCCTCTGGAACTCCATTCAGGATGCCTGTCCACCGTGTCTGCTAACCAGGTATGTGGGATGGGTCCGAAATGCTTTCTACCTGGGTCTTAGCAATGGGTGAGCTCTTTACAATATCAACAGTGGTGGAGCAGAGTGATTTCCTCTGAGAAAAGCAAGTCCATGGGCTGCTGCATGGATCAAGCAGGTTGACGGCAATGAGTAAACGCTGGCATGATGACCTTAGATCCACTTTTATCTTTTCTCCCATTAAGAGACCATATTAGGAGGCCAGAGATTAGACCTCCACTAGACGGACACCTGTTCTGTGGACTTCCACCCCCAGCCCCCACATGTTCCAAGGAAATCACCTTGGTTTGCCTTTAGGGCATCCCCTGGACCCCACTCTCAGTAAATATTGTTCTGGTGAAGGCAAGGCCAGCCTGATTCAGAGGTGGGCAGGTGACCTGAGTGTGCGAGGGAGGCCCACATCCGGGGCACAGGGACTGGTTCAGGGCTGGGGGAAGCAGAGAAAAGATGTGAAGAGAGTCCTGAAAACATAGTGTGCATGCCTGGATCAAGCTGTGCCTGAAATCCTCATACCTATGGATGCTCATTTACCAACACATTCTCTCCACATGACCCTCCTTCCCTTTTTTAAAGAACTTTTAAAGCTGGCTTGGGTTTCAAGCTTAAGTATGCACCTGAATTCCAACTTGTATATATTTAGTGCCTTATTTTTTTTTCTTTTTAAATGAACCGCTTTTAAAGTACTATTTAAGTGAAAGATTCACAAACTTTGGTCCTTTAATGATTATTTAGGAACGTGTGATTTGCAAAATAGCTCACTGCTAATCAGAATAGACTGCTGTGTCTGAGCACAGCTGGTCCTTGGTACCTGCTTTCACCCAAGAGGACATCTGTGTGGCCACAGAGTAAGAGAGTGACTGAAGAAAGTACCCCCTTGGTGCTCTGACGGCCAGGCCGGGTCTCCCCTCTCTTGGGGCTGTGGCCAGGGACAAATCCCAGGCCCACCAGCCCCACTCCCTCTTCCCCTGCATGCAGATCTCGTTACTGGGGCTGAGGCATTGGATATGGCATTTGTTAGTGTATCTATAAACTGTAACTTCCTTTGAAAATGTGATTAACGAATTGCAAACGGTTTCCAAAGGTTTATAAACAGATACTTTGAGAGCCACGGGTAGGTTTGTAGTTTTTGGTGCCTGCTTTATGAAAAAAATATGTGGGGGAGAATTTAATAAGGAAAGATATTCTGTGCTATGAAATACTTTGAGGTGGAGTTTCAAATAAAGGCCAGATGTGGTGAACACACAAACCAGCCTTTGGCCAGGGAGGATAGGACACGAAGGGCGCCCATCGGAGGCGCAAGCTGGGACCATCCGGGGGCATGCTGTTAAGTGCTGGAACCTTCCTGGCAGTATTTTAAATTGCTGGGATGTGAATGCCTTTTGCATGACCTGTATACTGACTTTGGAAGGATAACGGGGTGGGCTAAGGGGATGGCCACCCGTGTTCACGTTGGTTTGACAGGAACAAAAATGCCTTTGGTTTTTCTGTTCTCTTGGAAATGGCCAGAGGAAATAAGCTACATACATCCATGCAGCCTCTGTGAAACAAATATTGTGTGTGCTAATAATTGATAAACGGTACGTGCCGCTCCATGCCACCAGCAGGAAGGAAGGAGATGGGGCTGGGAGGCCTGCGGCTGCAGAGGAAGAAACCTTGTCCAAAGCCCATGCCATCTGGAGCAGGGGTGTGGCCGCGGGCTGCGAGCCAGCCATGGTCCGGCAGATGTTTCTCTCCAGAGGCAGCCGCAGTCCTCAGCTGGTGAACACCATCCCCACCTCGGGAGGCCCTGAGTCGCCTCTTATCATGGAGGCTGACGTGGCCTTCCAGGAAAAGGAAAGGAGGCATGGATCTCCTCTGTGGGAAGAGAACAGGGCCTAACAGCTCCTGGGCACCCCGTTCCTTCACTTCCCCGTCTGTTCATGCCGATTTGCTCATCTGTTCTGCACACACCCTGAAATGCTGTTGGACACTGAATGTTTATCAGGCCCTGAGCCAGGCCCAAGGGAGCCCTGGGAAAGCACGGAGAAGCTGTCTGCGGACTCCCCCGCCCTCAAGCTGCAGGCCACGATTCAGTCAGGCCCGTTAGAGGAGCATTACGCTGCCCCCACAGCCAGCCCCAGGCCCTGAGCAGGTCTCCGCCTGCAGGCCGCGGGCTCCAGGGCCAGGGCGCCCTTTGCTGAGCCCTGAGCTGCTCATCTGTAGGATGGAGGTCACAGCATTTGGCTCGCGGGGCTGTGGCGAGAAGCAAATGGGGACAGACCTGGTTAAGTACAGACAAGGTCCTGATAAACAGGTCTGGAGAAGGTGACAGAAAGAGCAACTGCCGACGCCATCCCTGACCTGTGAGATGCGGTGACCGCCACCTCACCGAGCTCATCCCTCAAGGGTACGTTCACAGGATAAAATGGTTCTTACCAGTACGATAGTTTCTTAATACCTCCATCCCTTTAAACAGGCAGTTCAGCCTGGCTTGGTGGCCCACTCCTCCCCAGGCAAGCGGAAAGGCTTCAGACAAGGCCACGGTCCCATGGCCAGGCGGGCCTGTGGAACAGTGATGGTCTCTTCCCCTACAGGGGGCAAACCGAGATCTGTAACGCAGGAGCCCAGCCTCAGAGGAGGGTGGGACAGGGAATGCCAGTGGCCGCGTCAGCCACCAGTCTCCTGGTGACAGGGTCTCCCCCCTGATTAGCCATATGACAACCACTCAGTGTAGGAAATTAGAAAAATAATGAGAAGTGCATGAAAACAATACTGCCTTCCGGACCACAAGGCAGGGATCACCGCCCATATTCTCCTATCTTTCCCACAGGAAAGAGTTGCAAAGGTCCTTTAAAGCAATTACTGTTTTCAGTTTTCTAAACTCATTGTTTCTCCAGCAAGGAATTTATAAAATGTAGCAACCAATCTGTTCTGCTTTCCAAGTGACTGCCTTTAGCCAAAAAAAAAAGGCAACTTTTTTCCACGGGCAGCTGCCCCTCCCCTCCTACCACTCTTTAGGAAGAGTGGGCGCCATGCTGCGCGGGGTCCCTGCCTCCCTGAATTCTCACAACCCTATACCCGGACGGAGGAAGACTCCTGGCCCCACAGATGGGGGAATGCAGAGCCGAGGGATATAGGTGCCTTGGTGACTCGGCTGCCGGGAGTGGAACCGAGATCCCACCCACGGTGCCCGGCTACTGAGCCTTCTTGGAGGTGGTCTGCTTATAACCGAGGCCCTCGGCTCAGACGGAAACGACTCACCGGACTGCTTGCAGTAGGCATAGTAACGGCTGCAGAACCACTTTGGAAGTCAAACCCCACCAGTCATTCATAGCTCTGTTAACAGCCCGTTCCATTCGGGCCCCTGTGAAACTGCCCTTGATGGCCGGGGACACAAGAATCCGTTTTAGATTAGGGACAAGCACCAAGTGTCAAGCTGCGTGCCCCATGTACGATACTGAACGCACGCAAAGCCCAGGAACAGCCATGCAACACGGCCTCAGAGAGGCCTTGCAGTGCCTGATGATGTCATCGTCGCCAGGATTTCTGTCAAAACTGTGCTGGCCCCTTGGATTGTGTGACCCCACGGCATCCCGGGCATTTCTGGAGAACACTTGTGACCACATGAGATGGACATTATGCCAGGACGGAGATTCTGAGTGGCCTGATTTGGAGATGGAAACCTCTGTGCTCATGGCAAGATGAGAAGCCCAGGTATACCAGCGGGAATGGGGCCATGAGGGTGTGTCCAAAGGCAGCTGGGAGGTGGGCGAGAGGCAAAGGGCATGTTGAGACAGCAAACCTCTTCCTTTTTCTAAAAGGTGCTGTGCTCTTATTAATTAATAAGTGTCTGAAAGATGAAAAGTTCTACATGAGCTCTTAGTATGATCACAAAATCCTTCTGATGGCTGGAAAACTAAAACAGCTTTGGGATTCTTTAAAAAACAACAACAATGAACAGGCCGCTTTGAAAACCCACATGACCTCTACCTTAATCAGTGTCCTCTGAATCACCATGAGTCACATACCCTGCGTGGGGAGGAGGTGGCCCAGCCCCACCACCGTGTTTGTAGGTCAAACATGGCTTACTACACCACAGAGGGCTTTAAATTCTCATCCTCCAAGAGCCAGTGTGGCTTGTAATAGCAAGCTAGTCCTAAAGATGAAAATCGGGCTAAGTGGTTGGGGCAGGAGGAACTTTTTGTGCCAGCAGAGGGACATGGACACGGGCTCCAACTCAGGACAGGAGTCGCGTCTCTAGGCTGCCAACTCGGGTGGGGCTGCGATGTTAAGGAAGGCCGACTGTCTGCAGAGAAGAAAGCACAGGGACCTGCGTGCAGAATGCGGACGCGCGGGGAGACAGCTACTCTCAGTCAGCGCACTGGAGACAAACCCACCCCGATGGCAGTCTTCAGAACCAAAGTCTCAAACGGAGTTGCACCTGTTCTGGGGCACAGACATGTGTTATATGCCAAAGCCAATTTCATAGGAAGGTTTCAGATGCCACTGAGTCCTGAGTCATTAGGAGAAAACATCCAGGGTACAAAGGGCACCTCTGTAATTTGAGAGTATGTCTGATAGTTGGCGAGCAACTCTTATTTTTTTGAATGTACAGTGCACGACTTGCATCATTCCTCTGAGTAGTTAGTGATGTCCGAAGACTCGGGTATGTGACACCTGTCAGGCAGTTTCGGACATGTGGCACAGTGAGGCGCCACACACCGATTCCAGTTTTAGGACGGTGAGGACAATGTGTTTTCTCACTCCCTCAAATGAAGTCAGCAAGCAGCATCACCCAGCGCTGCCCACACCCGAGCCGGTCTACAGAGGCCACTGCAGTGGGCCCCGCACTGCAGGCCGCCTCCCTGTGCCGTGGCCTTGCTGCTGTGGCTGACACGGCCGTCCCAGCCTGTCTCCTCCATTCCCGGCGCCTCTCCTGCCTCGGACCCTGGGGGGAGGATTCTTGTCTCAGCATCTCAGCTCAGAGGGGCGGTGGTCAGAACAGAGAGATCTCTCAACGTCAAGGTTTTTGGGCTAAATGACACAAAGGGCAGAGAGCTGGCAATGGATCCGTGAGTGAAGTAAACAGAGGGATGCAGAAATGAGGAAAAGGAATCCTCCTCCCTTCCGAGCGGCCTGCGATCACCTTTGACGCTGGATTCTGCCTGAGAAGGCACCCACCTACGTCCACCGGCCCAGCCTTCATCAAGCATGCGTATGGGAGTGTGTCTGTGTGTGTGATTTTACTGAAGGAGATGCTTAGCATGATGGCTTAATTTTGTTTCTCTTTCTGCAAAAATTTTCAGAGATACTTAGGAAGGAGAATTTGACACGAAGGGAACCATCTTCATAGCTGTGTAAGTTTCTCTGATCTTCCCAGTGAGTCTCTCCCTTCCCCCTGGGGGAAGAGGCGGGTGGAGCTGCTCTCCCTCAGTGACATTTGAGAACAGCAGGTTCTCCGGTGTCAGATCTCTCCCTGAGTCCACTGGGCTTTGTGGCATAAACATGCACGGACTGTGTTTTCATCAGCTCTCTGCTCCAACTGCATCTTGACCACCAAACTGGATGGCATCTTCTCATCCACCACTGGTCCATCCAGCCCACTGGACTGGTGAATTTTCATCTTGAATTTTTTTGTGTGTGTATGTGTGATTCTCAAATATACTGATGTATCTTTTAAAAAATATTTCTGGATGCAGGCTGGTCTGAATAAGCCTGGGAGACTTCTGAATGTCATTCATGACCCAGAGGAAGAACACAGGCCCCTGCAAGGCTGACAGGGTCTTTGGGTCGCAGGTGTGTGTGTGATCATGGAGACGGGGGCAGAGGCCGCAACAGTCAGTAAAGCCAGAGAGAGGCCGGCGGGCCAGGCCGAGCAACCAGGGCTCATCTGACTTCTACCCGCTAAGTGTCCCTTGACACTGAATCACGTCTCCTCCCTCTTGCCAGCAACTTGGTGTCAGCCACTGCGGCCTTGTCCCCTTGCTGAGGGTGGGTGTCTCCTCAGCCCCGTGTGGACTCTATGCCTCTAATCCACTCCCCAGGGTCCAGCGGGACAGTGGGGACTCCTGCCCAGAATCAGGTCATCTCCCTGCATGGCCTGGGATCTGCGTGGCTCCCCGTGCCCTGCAGGAGGATGCCTGAAGTCCCAGGGGCCACAAGGCCCCACGGCTGCCTCTGCTCACTGCGCCCGCCTCTCTCACCATTTCCTGCGTCTCACTGTACGTCCCGGCCAGACTAAGCTGGCTGCTACAAATGCCGTCGTCCTTCTTGCCTTCAGGCCTCTGCACACACCACTCCAGCTGTTTCCAACCCCAACTCAAAGTCAAGTAACCCTTACGACTGGGCGGAGACATCAGCCCCCCAGGAGGCCCGCGTGGGGCTCTCCTCTGCCTCCTGTGCTGGTTCGCGCCCACGCTCACTACCCCTCCAGAGCAGCTGCTCACTCACTGGTCTCCCTGACTGCATCCCAGGCACTTGGGAAAAGAGGCTACTTCTTGTTCAGAGTGAACCTGCGGCGGCCCCCGAGATTGCCCGGCAGTGAACAGGTTCTCTGTGAATACGTGACTATCTGACCGATGAGTGAGCAGAAGAATAAATGACACACTGGGCGTATGCTCACTAGTAAGACCTGGACAGCACTTTCCATGTGCCTGGTCTGCTCTAGGCGTTTTGTGAACATGCCCTCGTTTAACCCTCAGACAGTCGCACACAGTAGGCACTATTTTTGTCCTCCTTTTCCAGGGCCGGAAACTGAGGCCAGACAGGTTGAGTGGCCTGTCCAAGGTCATGCAGCTGAGGCTGACCCCAGACATCTGGCCTCAGAGGCTGCTGTGCCCCACGCAGAAAGCTGCCAGCAGGCTTGAGGTGGCTGCCTCGTGCCCGCCTGAGACACGTCCTGCGAGGGCACAGGAAGGGGATGGTGGCAAGGTGGCCTTTCATTCCACACTGACCAGACTGAAGTTTCAAATTAATAACTCTCAAAGGAATTGTTCCATTAAAAACATGCGAATGTACTATTTACACTTGTATTTGAACCTAGATGAAATAGGCTTCATTTAAGGGCTGTCCAACCCGGATTACCCTCAAACCTGCTGCAGGGCTGGAAGTCAGGTAGCTGCCTCCTCCCGTCCCAGCCACCCCGGCTCCTCCTGCAGTGAGGCTAGAAACTTAGGAACCCCAGCGGAGGCTTTGTGGGAGGAGCAGGCACCTGGGGAAATGGGATATGTTACTGATTCTAATACCCAGGACACATTTCTGAACTCCCTGCATTTGTTCACGGGGAGAGGTAATGCCTGCCAATTTCCAAACGGTCCAGATAAAGCCTCCCTTGGATTTTTCTCTTCTTTCAGCTGTTCATCCTTTCCATCCCCAGAAATTAAGCTCAGTTCACCGGGCAATGCTTTCTCTTTGGGCACGTTTCTGCCAAGCAGGGTCTCTGTCTTAATTTAAATCTGCCTTGAACATTCCTTAGGAGAGGGGTCTTTGGGATTTTGAATTACTTTGGAGGAAGTGTGTGTGTGTGTGTGTGTGTGTGTGTGTGTGTGTGTTTCTGTATGAGTATGTGTGCATATGAGTGTATGTATAAGCGTGTATATGTGTGTGTGTGAGTGTGTGTGAGTGCATATATGAGTGTATGTGTATATATGTGTGTATGAGTGTATACGTGTATGTGTGTGTGTGAGTGTGTGTGTATATGTGCACACGCATGCACTGGCACCTTCACTCTAGATGATGTTCTGAACTTGCCTCTGGCAGTGTCTGACCTCGGCTCTGACTGGGATGAATTACGTGCCTTCATCGGTTGGGCTTTGGTTTTACTGTCATTGAGTCCAAATGGGAGAAGCCATCATGGCTATGCTAACTGTCCCCTTGACGTGGGCCCGAGGAGGTCCTGCCATTTGAGAGAGACACGGGCACAGAAAGCATCAATTTCAGACTCGAACCCAGAGCTTCCTGGGTTAAGCCTGGCAGGCTAGCCCGTGATTTGGGATTTCTGGCCCCAGCCAGCTGCTGCATACAAATGCTCGATCCTGTGAAATGCAACAGGCCAGAGAAACAGCAGCCATCGGCGGGCATTTTACACACCACCTACTGGAGGGGGTCACCAGGGCAAGGACGAGGGCAGTCCCTGCCCCGAGCAGAGAGGGGCAGCCGAGGTGGAGAAGAGCTTGTGGCAAAAGCCCTCCCCAGCTCGGCCACGCTGCTTCCTTGCTCCCACATTCTGAGTGCAGGAGGGCTTGCTTTCGCCCTGCAACCAGCCCCAGAGAGCGTGGAAACGGCACCTGGCGGGTATGTTCACAAATGTGCCCATCACATAGCTGCAGAAGTTGAGCCAGGGGCATCGTGGTTCAGGCACCGCATCGGTGAAATGCATGCAATGGTCAGTGCAGGGCTGTGGCAGGGATTAAATTATTGTGCCAAAATGCCCATGGTCTCAACCTTTTTATTTGCATTCTTTGGGTCTTATCATTTAGGATTAGGTAAAAATGACAGCTGCTTATAATTATTTGGAGGCTGGGGCTGCAATAACTAAAAACATCTGCCTTTATCTTCCAGCCGCTACCAGACTTAACCCCGTGAGGCTGGGTCTACTGAACTTCAAAGAGGGAAGCAAGAAATAAAAGAGAACTCCATACATTACTAACAAATTTCTAGTGATTCATTTAAATGTAACACCAGTTATTCCAACAGCCTTCAAACCTTTAATTATCTTTTAAATATATATAATTTGGGACTGCTAATTAGATAGCAATTTAATGCTCTCATGGGGATTCAGATGCACTGTCTTTCTAAAATGTAAACTCCCCAGAGCAATAATCACTGGCATTCGTGACTGAATTCTTCAGTTATTCAAATGAGCGTGGGCATTTGCACTCTTGGAATCACTTGAATATTGTGCTGTCTCCTGAGAAGATGGAAGCCCAGCCTTGGTGGTTCTCTCTCAGCCCGAGTGCAGCCCTCCGGGGAGCAGCAAGCCTGCTCCTTGGGGAAGCTGACCTCACCCCAGGTCTCCTCTTAGATGCCGATGGCTCTTTTCTGCTATTTTAAGGAGGAACAAAGTTTCCTGGAACTTACACTTACGAAAGCTTTCATGCTTCCTTCCCTGGTGTTCTCCAAGCTGGTCTGCCTGCTCTGGTCTGGGCAGTTAACATTTTAATTAATAACTCTCTCCCCCAGGCAGCTGCTCCAGATGGAGAGGGGAGGGTTTCACTCTGCCTTGAGCTCCCACTTCCTGTGCATTTCTACCCCCATTGAGATGGTCCTTTAAATTATATAAAGATGTGCATCACATGGAGGAAAGCAATTGATCAATGAGATGACACTGGGCAACGATAGAAGCCAGCTCTCCCATCTCAGACTCACAGTGTGACTAGGGTTTGCATTCCTGCGTTGGGCTAGTAGCGAGCAGCTGACACTCATTTCCCCACGAGGGGTAGGAGGTGCAGACAAATCTATAGGAATTTTTAAGAGATCATTATTCAACACATTGCATGTAATTACATTTTGATGGGCTTTTTATTGCTAATTCATCATCCAAGATGGGGCACTCTAGATATGAAATTAATCTAGTAAAACAAAGGTCAGACAGCGTCCAGAGAAAATGAAAGCTTTGTCCTCATTAAACTTTTTCGCCCAACAAAAAAGCAGCAGAGAAGGCTATCTGGACACGACATTGCCTGCAAGTGCCTACTCTTGATTGCTAGCAGCATAAGGTCCACACTCCCGGGTACTTCCAAGTGCAAATACGGATTCTCCAAGCAGGCTGGCATGAAGTGATGGTACACGCAGGGAACTGAGATAGAATGGAACACAGGCCTGGTGTCCTCAGGTTAACATACAGGGCTGGGCAGTACACGTAAATCTGCATTTGAAGTTCTAGTCTGGGCAAATAGAGAAATTCCCTGATATTGAAGAGAAATATCAGTCTGCTGGTGTCTTGGCTTGACTTTTCTCTCAAGCAGACCCTGAGACCAGGATTCAAGGGCAAGGTTTTTACTTGGGAGGGGTTCCCAGGAAACACTGCAGGGATGTGGCAAAGTGACCCAGAGGTGGGAGGCGGCCAACACGAGGTGCATCGTGAAGCACGCTAGCCCTGTGCACACCCGGAGCTGGGTCCCCGGGGGCCCTAGGAGCCTGTGGTGAGCAGGCACCCGCCATACCCCACCTCAAGGCAGGTGCACTCACCGTGCTTGGGGGAGCGGTGCTGAGTCCCAGCTCACCTGGCCTGCTGCAGGCCCGAGGAGGGGGCACTCCAGAGACAGTGAAAGTCTTCATGCAGGTGTGGCAGCCGCAGGCCGGGCTGGCACTGTGCAAACGGCGCCGGGAAAGGCTTCCACAGCAAGTGCTTCTTGAAGCCCATCCCAGTGGGAATCTATCAGTACAAGTTCATGTTACCCACTCTCGTCCTTTGGAAGTCTGCCCTACATCCACCAAGCATGCCAAACATGATGCACGGAACTCCCCAGGCCGCAGGGGCTTTGCAAACACTGTTCCCTCTGCCTGGAACAGTCTCCACAATCACCGCCCCGGGATGTCCCCGCTCCCTCAGGGCTCAGCTGGAAACACTACCCCAAAGACAGGTTCTCCGTGACCCCTAGCCAGGGGAGGGGCCTCCCTGCTCTTTCTTTCCTCAGATCCCTGTGTCCTTTGGAGAGTTTATCCAAAACGTGTATACTTTTTCTTTATTTGCTTGCTTGTAAACTTTAAAAGAATATCTTCTCTATGAGGCTGCAAACACTCAATGAACGGGGAATTAGGCCTGTCTTGTTTTATCACTAGATCCCAGCATCTCCCAGTGGGCCTAGCCCATGAAAGGTGTCTAATAAATACATGCAGATGATGCACGGAAGGGTGGGAGGGATGGAGGGGCGGGGGTTTGAGGAGCAGGGGCGGAGCGGGGGTCCAACAGCACAAGAATGAGCAGTTTGGAATCCAGGTGTCCGGAGGGCGCTTTGCTGCTCCCAACCGCGCTGGACTGGAAAATCAACTGTGAACTCAAGTTCACGGGCTGCAGAGCAGCTCGTGCATCTTCTCCAGCCTCCCCTTCCACAGCCAGACACCAGGTCCTTTTATATATTCTGCTGCTTGTCAGTATTTCCACCCTGGTGCCTAGTACTATATACCATGTCACCAATTTCCTATTTGCGGGTCTCCCCTCCCCATTTATTTGTCATTCCACAGTCTGAGCCAGGACCTCACCACGCCCTGTATATCAAGGGTGAACAGAATACAATCTGCTCAGTGTCTCCAGGTTGCTAGCAGTACAGTGAGGGGCAGATGTTTGAAGATGCGCCTTTCATGTAGCACAGAGCACAGACGCGAAGGCCTGTGCAAGAAGCCTGGTGGGATGGAGGGGAGGCCTCTTTGGGTGCAAGGCTGAAGCAGGGCTGAGGGAAGTTCTGTGTGTGCAGGGCAGAGCTCCCTAAGAGCACAGGCTGGGGCCACACCAGCGGTTTCCAGACACGGAGATTTCATGGCCAGGCTGCCCTGGTTGTAAGCCACAGACACCACATCTTAACCACGTGAACAAAAGAGGAATTTACTGGAAGGGTATATGGAGGCTCTCTGCTCTAACTACACTGAGAGAGAAATAAATAAATGAATTGATATGAATAAATGAATGATTGATCTGACAGAGAATCTCCTGTTCTTTCCTTTTCTCCCTCCCACCCTCCTTTCCCTTTCCTTCCATTCTTCCTTCTTTCCTTTCTTGTTCCTCGTTCTTTTTGGTACAGTCATGACTTAGGAAACACAAACTTTCCATCTACTCCTACCCTGGTGTCCGTCAGGGCCCCAGCAGGAAGCACATGGCATCGTGAAGCTGGCTAATTAAGGAAGGTTTAATAAAGAGGCGATTGTAATGGTGTGGGTAGGGTGGAGGAAATCACGAGAAATGGGGTGCTACCCTCAAGCTAGGAGCAGTGGGGACCTTTTCTGCCACTCGGCATGAAGGGACAGAGGAAGGAGCAGTTACAGGAACCCAGAGAGAAAAAGCCACAGAGAGATGGAGGCTGATGTGGCTTTAGATTGGGGGCAACCAGCCCAGAGGACATGGGGCAAAATATACACTCTGACCCCAAAAGTGCTCAGCACAGAGCCTGCTTCCTAACACTCTAAGTGACAGTGGCATCATTACTGCTTGTCCCTACCTGCTAAGCCCAACCTAAGCCCTAGGTGTCCAAGCATACACCCAACCACAGAACTTGGGGACCCACAGGCTGCAGAGTTCTTGAAGTTTGCAGACCAGAGTGAGCGCCCAGCCGGCAGGAATCCAGGCACCCGGGAACTGGCTTAATTCCCGAGCTCATGAAGTGTAAGCATTCCCCGCGGAGGGCTGCAGAGCTTCCTCCCAAGGGGCCAGACCAGTGCCCTTACAGCACCCTCAACAATTCCATCAGGAGGAAAGCATGCAAGGCGCTGTTTTCGCTTTTGCCAAATGATGTATTTCAAAAAGAACAGGCTCCCTACATGGGGTCACATACTCTTGTTTATTTTTTTCTCCGAGGAACGCACTCCTCTGAGCAGATAAACTTACTAAGCATCCGCTAATTCTTCTAAACTAAATGGGATGGATTCAGACCAGGCCTAGCGTCGCCTGGGCTCCGTTCTGAGGATGGCAGGGACGCCACCCGGTGGGGACCGGCGCACGGCAGTGCCCAGGCGCCACCTACTGGGCAGTCTGGTTCAGTTCCTCAGCAGCCTGAGCGGAGCGCAAGGAGGCTGGCATGGGATCCCAGCATTTGGGAACCAGAGGAGGGTTTGTAAATGAAGCCAGGTCTCCAGCCCCCACACGCAGCCAGGCTGGGGCCAGCAGAATGCATGGCTCCGAGACCAGAGGGAGGGAAGCCAGGGGCCTGGTTAGGCCCAAGCACAGCAGTGTGTGGCGCCACCTGAAGAAATGTCCCCCAGAGCAGCTGCGGATACAGGCAGTGTACATGTCACCTCCTCCCGCATCTCAAGGCACACTTGATCTAGAGAAGCCGGCGCTTCCCCGTGAGCCCACAGCTCTTCTGGGCACCTCTAGCTGTCGGAGGCTCTTGCTCTTTGTGGAGAGCTTCCTGTGGGCAGAGAGATCCTGCTGCCTGACTGTGTGTGTGTGTGTGTGTGCGCGCGCGTGTGCGTGTGCATGCGTGTGTGTGTGCATGTGTGTGCGTGTGTGTGTGTGTGTGTGTGTGTTAGCTAGCACAGTGCTAAGGGTCACCTGCTGAGCGCTTGCCGGCAGGAGGCCAGAGGGAGGGAAGGAAGAGGAGGGACTGACCAGCTGCATGTGCTTTAACGTCTGTGCAGGGGATGCGACGGGGGGTGATGGAGAGGGGCACGGCTCTGTGCGCGGGGGCACGGCATCGAGTAGAGGCAGCGAGGATAAGGACAAGCTGTCTGTATCTGGGAGCGGGTGGCATGAGATTCCAGGTATAGGGACAGACAGGCACGAGGATTCAGAGTAACACAGAGCCTGTGGCTTCTGAGGACTGGACAGAGGTGAGAGAGCGCGAGGGCACCCGAGGCGGCCCACAGGCTCTGCGGGGGGCAAGGCGGAGCCGGGACGAGCCAGGGCTGGGGTCACTGCCAGGCACTCAGGCTTTATTCTAAATGCCACAGGAAGCCACGTGATCTGAGCGACGTCTGACCCATCCAGGGAAAAGTGCTGGGACCAGGGCGCTGGGGAGGAGCTGAAAGGGGCTGAAGCCACCCAAGAGAGACAGGACAGTGGCCTGACTGGGTGAGGACAGTGATGGAGAGAGGCGGGAGGGCTTGGGGCATGTTTTGGAGTCAGATCCACAGGACATGAGGGTGGGGTGTGGAAAAGCCAACAGTGGAGGCCCTACCTGTTGAACTAAAAAGGACTCTTAGCATTTGCCTCAAATAGGTGTGGACAGGAAGAAGAAATGAAGGAGCCTGAATTGGGGTTTTCCTGGTTCAATGATTATAGAGAAAAGACACTCTTAGCTGTGTTGGGATGGAAGCAGGCCTAACCGAGGATCTGCATAAGGACATAAAGATCACAGTTAAATTTCACATTCACATTTTTTGGAATTAGACAGAACCTCTTCACATGGCCCACTGCTTGAGCCAAGTCAGCTGGGCTTAGACAAGGATTTTAACATTGCCCCCACCTTTTAGGCCCCTATTTAAAGTGGTGTTTGACATATACTGTCTACTATCATTTAACCTATATTTACATGTGTTCATAGGAACGTCTACTTAATTCCACAGCAGAGGACTGCGGTATAAAAATATTGACATTTATTAGCATGTTTCCCCAGCAATTCATGTACTCAATGGCCTCCTGAAAGGTCACGATGGCCCACGTGCAACACCAAATGGCGCAGAAAGATCGACTTAGCCCAGGTGTGTGTGAGAACAGTGAGGCAGGATCCATGTCCAGAGTGGGGTGGGTATAGTCCAGGAGGGACACAAGGGAAGGGCTGGTGACATCAGACAGAAGCCAGAGCGGAGCGGCGGCAATCCCACAGGGGGAGGGAAGGCTCTGTAATAGCTCAGGAAGGTGACAGCTACCTTCAAAGCTTGGGCTTGCTACAGAATTAGCCTGAGTTTGACAGCACCACAGAAAGGGTCTTGGCATCAGGTAACCTGACAGCTTGGGCCTGCTGCACGTGGCAGACGCTCCCACCCAGCGGCCTGAGCCGCACAGTTTGGTTTGGGGCATCTACGTGGTTTGGGAATGCACCTACATTGCGGAAACAGCCGGAGCTGTGAGGCCAGCAAACGTGGAAGGAAGGAAGGAAGGAAGGTTTCTCTCCATCGTTCCCACCTCCCATCTCATCCAGCACCCACGCAGAGGCCTGTGCGACTGGCAGATTTTCACCCAGGAGAGGACCCCCAGCATCCTTCCCCATCTCTGGGGGGCCTGCAGACACGAAGCGAACAGCTTTGGGCGGAGGCCAACGCGGTCCTCATGGAAACGAGCCTGGACATTGCCTGCCCCGGGCCCCTCTGCTGCGCTGTGGCTTCTGGAAAGGAGCCTTGTTTGTGCTCTGCTGGTGGTGGGACCAGGCCCACATCCCAGGCCTCCTTGGGGAGGCCAGCCAACTCAGATGGCCCTCTCTTCTAAGAACAGAGAGGCAGACGGCTCACCAAATTCTCCACACGGATCAGGCTGTGCCAAGGGCGGCCCCCGCGCCCAGTCTCCCTGCTCAGTGCTCTGCCGGGCATGATGAAAAAGAGATCTATTCAGGGCTCCACACTTGAAGGAAAATCCATAAAGCTCTCCGAGACATGGGAAAAACAGAACCCAAGAAAACTAAATCTAAACAGTGACTATAGTTGGAAGTATTTTTAACCTGAATGGTGAAGAGTGGTAAAGTTCAAGAAAAAATTCCCGGATGTGTAAGAACTACTCCAGAAGCAGTGCTCCAGGTCTAACGTGATCCCTCCTGCCGTGTTGCCCGGCCCCTCATGCAAGGGCGCAGGCGAAGCCCCCACCTCAGACTGGAAGGCAGCCCCGTCTCACCCAGGACCCAGCAAGCCCAGCGCCAGGGAGCTGCTGACGGATGTCACCTGGTCCCCCCGGAGTCACGAGGATGGGTGGGTCAAGAGCATCTGGAGAAAGACCAGGAGTGCCTGTTATCACCGGGAAGCACCGCGTTCGCAGTCTGGCCAATCACACCAAAGTGAGTCGCTGAGGAAGGCTCCTACCTCTGAGCTGTTTTTGGAGGCCCTTCGTGATTCACACCCAAATCATACAAGATTAAAGAAAAGACTGGATAAAATCAAGCCAAACATGAAGTCTGGGGGAAAGATCTTATTGGACAAATTAGAAAAATATTGGCATTGTGCTTCCGAGAAACCCACTCCTTTCCTCGGCTGCCGGGGCAGAGGCAGGGGGTCTGAGCGACCTTAAGGGAGCCTGCTCCATCCTCCCACGCTGGCCACAGCCAGCTAATCTGCCATCCTCGGCCAGGCTGAGGGGCGCGTCCGCTTGTAATAAGGGTTCGATCGTATGGCGGGGCTGAGGGGAAGGTGAGTCAGGTCTGAACAAGGGCTCGCGGCCTGAGTTTGTCAAGAAGCTGCTGGCAGCCTGCTATCCCCAGCCGTGCGTGAGGGCTTCCCCACCAGGGGCGTGCGTCAGTGTCTGGGGCAGACCCAGGGCTCCAGGGGAGGCGCAGAAGCTACATTTTCCAGAAAGACCCAAAATACGTGCAAATGAAGACAGTGGCTTGGGAGGAGCCCTTCATTCACCCATTCCTGAGTCCCTACTATGTGCTGAATGGACTGGTGGTGAGGATGAGGAGGGGATGAGCTTTCTGCTTCTGTAACTGCTGTCTGCCTGTCTTCTAGACTAGAGCTGGCTGAGAAACTGAGGGTGTGTGTGTGTGTGTGTGTGTGTGTGTGTGTGTATGTGTGTGTGCACAGTACTTCGCCGATGGTCATCATTAAAAATGATAACCAGCTGAATGATCGAAGTGTTCTTCAGACCCACCCTAAGCACCCACAACTGCCATGCACCCCCAGCCTTCACAACAGCCAATCACAGACAGAGCCCGTAAGACACAAACAGGGTGCTGGTGTAACCACCACTGCCCCCCAATATCCCAGGGACCACTTTGTCCCAAGGCTCTTTGCTTGCATTCTCTCATTTACTCTGACCGCCAAGCTGTAGTAGATGTGCTATGGTTATGGCAGGATTACGAGAGAAAATGCTGCTTAGAGAGGCTGAGATTCCTCCAGAGCTAAGGGAAACCACACGCTGCTGAAGCAGAGTTCCTTCTACATCGCTGCTTCTTTCCGGGAGGAAAACGCGAGACTCAAGGCAGAGTCAATATCCGCTCATTGATCATAATCAGATGAGTTAGTTCGTATCATCATCATTATCCAGCATCACTCCAAACCTTTTCTAAATATCTCATGGCCTCAGGATCAGAGATAGATACATGGGACAGATGGCCCATTGGCCTGGCCTTTCTTTATGTTCTTCTTATGGAGAAACTGTCGAGTGGCTCCTCTGAGATGGATTCTCACACACGAGGTGCTGGGGCGCTTGCCTGGGCCACCCCACCTGTGGGAACCGGTCCAGACTATCACTGTTGGCAAAACCGCTGAGCAAGAGAGGCCTGCCTGTGAACATCTGCCCTGTCACAGGGTGACTGGTGTGACAGGGCCGCCTGCTCTTCCAGGGCCTTTCCCTGCCCTGTCAGTGGCCTCAGCTCTGTAGAGTGCGTCGGACGGACTACTTGCAAACAGACCATCTGCTGCATGACCAGGAGACAGAAAAGGCCGGAAAGACGCTGTAAGTCAACAGTGCAGATGGCGCTGGGGAGAGGGAAGAGGACCTTGGTGACTTCTGGACATCTGGTTCCATTCCGTTCCTTTTTGGAAGCTGATAAAGAGGAAGCTCGGGCACCTGCCAGCAGGAGATCCAGGCCTGATAGTTCCATGGAGTCTGTTCCACCCAACCTGGATTAAATAAGCACTAGAATTCTACACTTGGCCGCACCAGACGTGGAACTCCTGCCACCCCCACCAGATGGCCCCAGCTGGGAGGCCTGGAAATGGGCAATGTACTAAGATTTTCAGGCTTTTAAGTAGGTTTTTAGACTTGAGTAGGAGCTCTTTCAATCAGACTTTTCAATAATTCTGACTTGCATGTGGAATTCGCTAACCAGTTACTCAATCCTTTTCTGATAAAAAGATCACTGAAATCAAATATTGCCATATGTCCCATTTTGAAGCATGCATATGGGATCCACGCGATGCCATTAATACCAGGGCAACTGGGGTAAGGCTGGTTGATGACAGAGCTCAGACATGAACTCTTTCTAAACAATGATTCAAGTGAGAAGCAAACGGGTCCCCACAATGCCCCACCAATAAACATTTGCACAGCAGGCCCTGTGCTATTTCTAATTTTGACAAAAGGGAGAAACGTGTGGGGTGGCTGGGTATGTGTATGAGTGTGCGAGTCTGTGTGAATGCGTGTGAGTGTGTGTGTGTGAGTGTGAGCGAGCTGTGAGCACGTGTGTGTGGGTGTGTGAGAGTCTGTGTGTGCATAGACAACCACCTACACTTTCTTAACTGTGAAAAACAGACTTTACTATATTACTCTTCAACGTTTATATCTTCTTTAAAATTAGCTAACACATTCACAAAACCAAAGGGCTCCTTTTACGTCAACACCCTGCAACTAGTCCAAGGACAGGAACCACTAAGCCTCAGTGCGCATGGCCCTCCAGAGCCCACAGGGGATACTGTCAGCGGGCCCGCACCCCCTACCGGACAAGCCTGGCCGCCCGTCAGAATCCTCCTGCACACAGTGCTCCAGGCAGCTCCTCCCCCGGGGGGCAGGAGGGCAGGGACACCACGGGCTGTCCCGCCTGGCCCCACTCACTTCAGGGGGCGAAAGCAATGCTGAAAGAAAACGGCTTCTACACCTAGTCACCAAACAGTGTTGCTGGACACGGCTTAGGCAGCAAGCAGAGAAAATCTCAGCTGCTTCAATTAACAAAAAGGTATTGTTGAACACATTCAACACAGGGGGCCCTGGGCTTAGCAATGTGATTTGGGGGCAAATCCGATCGTAATGAATTTCCAGGGATCTTGGGTCTAATTCGTGTATCAAATATAACTTTCAATAAATGGGCCTTGGGCTGGAGAGTTCTACAAAGGTGCCCATCGTGACGGCCTACGCAGAGCGAGAACATTTTCCAGACACTGGCAGATGTGGAATCAGTAAATAAATGCATACAGGAATGTATGCATTTATTTATAAGAGAATGATAGTAAATATATTTACCCTACATTATACATTATGTGCCAGAACACTGTAAGCTCTTACGACCTGAATACTATGCATTCTAAAGCCCTCGCACAGCGTCATCACTGTAGAACTGAAGAAAATCCTTTAAAAGGAGAAAAGGAGAAAAGACAGAAACAAGTATTTCTTACCAGTGGTCTGAGTTCTGGATGCGTGAGGATATATCCATTATTTGTGATCGCAAAGGCATAACCGTGAATCCCTAGCTGTAAGAAGCGAGAAAGAAACCTTCATTAGCTCCCTCCCTGATGAATTCACAAAGCATAAAGCAGCCCGACATTTAGTAATTTACAGCTTAAACTTGGCATTCATAACCCTTATCGGCACAATATTTCATTAAAATGAATGCAAGGCGCTGATCCTTGACATTTGGTGGAAATGAAGACCTGTCGCAGGATAAGCTCCGCAAATAACACAGTTTAAAACGTCATGTCCCCATGTTGGCATCCGAGGGCGCTATTTTGACTTTTTAAAACAAAAGCAATTCCATTCTTTGAAAAAGAAAGTGGCCGATGTTTCTGGAAGGACGCTATGTCAAGGTGAATGCAGGGGCCTCCTCTTCACCTCTGCTAGGGGAAGAGGGGACCTCACTGCGATTCGTAGCTTGGCCTCCTCCAGCTCCACACGCACGGGGCCACCACAGGCATGCGGTCTTCTAAGCTGTCATTTTCCATGATTCTTCGAGGAGAAGAGCCTCCACACCAGCCCATATAGGAACCTGCCAACCCCTTTTATATCCTTTCGTCTTTACACTGTGGGGCTGCCAACCTTTTCCATGCATGCTCCCATCGACACAAAGCTTGGGTAATTTTCTATGCAGAGCTCTCTTAATTTATGTTTTCTGACTAAATGGGACTATGGGAAATAGTTTGAGAGCAATGAAATGTTTTATTAGCTTTAAAAAGTATGTAATCAAATTTAACACTGCACTTATTTAAATAATAATCCCGGCTTCTTGACAATATTTCTATTACACAGTTGACTGCACCCATTGGCTACAATAAATTTACCTACAAATCATTCGTGTATTAAAATGGCCCCAGGCATGAAACCCATACTGATTTCTCTCTGAGGAAAGAAAATGTGACCCACTTTTGCCAGAGGAGTGAGAAGAGAGAAGGAAAAAATACCCACTGTTTTTTTTTTCCCCGACAAGTTACTTCGGTTCAGAGCCCTCCCTGTTACTTTTCTTTTAAAATTCCCTGCCACTCACATTCTTGAATACGATACAATTAAGTGATCCAGACAAGAGTTTACAAACCAAGAATGACCCTGTCTGCTTGTTAGCTTAACGTCAAGGTGATGTGATATTAACTTCAGAGAATTGAACGCCGGCAATTAAAAGTTTTCCTTATGTTACACAAAGCCAACAGTCCTGTGGCAGTCAAGGGCTGCAGACATCTTCTCCGGGTGTTACTCTGCACAGAAAGTCTTAATAAGATTCTACTTGACTCTAATGATAGAAGTATATTCCATTATGCTGTGGAAGATAAACCAGAGATTTCCTATCCTTTGAGACGTATATCGTCTCTTTCATCTTGTCCCTTGGAAAAATGTCGGACACGGTCAACACTGCATTAATTACCATCATCAGGTCCCGGTTTAATACGGAGGAGGGGGGTCAAAAAGGACTCAGTCTGACGTTTTCCAGTAAGGCAAAAGTGGTATTTGATTAGAAGAAATTCAGACTCAAAATTAGACCAACCCAATGACATTTTAGTCAGCTGAAATACTCAGTGCCTTCTAATGTACGTTACTTCAGACCACGGTTTGCACGTATAAGTCATACTCAGAAGGTAGAACTCCTTGTACCTGGCCTCTGTAATGCTTGCTACCTTTGCGGTAGAGCGCTTAACAAAAGTGTTCATTATTTGTGAGGTTGACTGTCAGTAATGAAGGCATTAGTTGAGGCCTTTGATCATTTAATCCCGCCTCCCCGTGGGATATAAGTTTCGTGATGGCCAAGGTCATACTCTGTGGGATGAATGGAAGAGATGCGGAAAAGGCAGAAGCAGAGAACAGGGAAAGGAGTTGCATTAGGCACAGCTCCTGCCAGGCCAGCCTGAGCCCCCTGCCTCCTCTCCCAGACAGAGGCTGAGCTCACCCTCCCGCTGAAAACCCTCCACTCACTGCTCACCTGCCATCTCTGCTTCCCTGTGGCCCTTTCATGCCTTAGCCTGCTAGTATCTGCCGTGGCATGACTGCCTTCCACCAGATGCCACTGGAACTTATTTCTCCAGTTGCTGAGGGCCTCGTAATTGCCAAATGCTATAGAAAACTCCCTCTTGAATCTTTCTGGTCTTACCAGCACGGCCCCCTCCTCCTTGACACTCTCTATTCCCTGAGCTTCCAGGCTCCATAAGAACTCATTTCCCAAAGGTCCCCAGTGCCCCCTGTCTGCTTTAGCTCATTCTCCCAATAAGCTTCAGGGGTTGGTCCCCGGATCTGCACTCCAGCCTGGGCCTCTCTCCTCAGGCAGAGCCAGGCCTCCAGCCGCACGCGGTCATCTCTGCCTGGGCCCACGCACGGAGGGGGCCCTTCCCTTAGCACAGCCTCCCTTCCCGCCCTATCGGGGCACCACCACCCACCCAGATTCCCAGGTTAGAAACCTGAGCCCCATCCTCAGACTTCTCTCTGTCTTTCATCCTCAACTTCTCAGTCCAAGCGATCACTTTTTCCAGGAATTCCTCACATTCAACGATGCGTCCCCACCTTACCATCCACGCGGGTTGCATGGGATGGATTGCCACAAGGGTCCTAACCGCCCTTCCTGCCTCGAAGCTTGGCTCCAACAAAGTCATCCTCCGGACAGATCTAAGTCCCAGGCAACCGATGCCTCTGCTCCTCTGCGTAAGACCAGTGCAGACATCTCCCAACTGCGGGCTGAGATCCGTGCGCCTGCCCACAGGCTCCTCCTGGGTTCTGGCCCCAAGCACCCAGCCCTCACTGCTTCCACTCATCGCCTCTCAGGGCACAGGGCAGTTGGCTCCCACCCGGACCTGTGCTCAGGCGTCACTGGACACAGAGCGCCGCCCCTTCCCACCACCCCTTAAATGCTCGCCCATGCTATAAGCCTCGGGACCACCTCCTGACCCTCCCATCGCTCCCTCCTTTCCATACCACGTTTCTGTAGAACCCTGGGAATTTTTCCATTGCGACTCATTCTAATGCATGCAGTCATAGACTGGATTTCACGCTACACCTGCGTTCCTGCCTCCCCACCCGAGCTGGTTCCCCTGACTCCCTCTCTCCTGTGCTAATTAAAGCAGTGCCCCCATTAGCACAGGCTGTTTGCAGGGAAGGAGCCTCTCGCTCCTCCTGGACCTGTACAGCCTCCTGCATAATGTCTTGCACACGGCAGGCATTGTGATTAAGCTTAGCGTGTGCTTAACACATTCATCACATCACCCAAATGTTATCTAGTTCATCTTCAAAGTTCAGACTTAAGTAAATATTTCAGGTGAGCTGAAAGGAAGCTGATTGGCTATGGCAGGTACTTAGGCCATCCTCTGGAGGCTGTACCTGAGAAACCACCTGGTTAAAATCCTCCCAGATGAACAGTCCAGTCTGAGGAAATAACATCGGAATGTTTTGGTGGCTGGTTGGCAGCACATGGATATAACCTAACGCAGAAGTAAGAAGAGGGACTCTGAGCAAATCTCAAAACGTATTCTGTGGCTGAAACGCTCAGAAAACCAAAAGCTTATAAGGCAAAGTCCAACATTTGTTTTTGGCCACAAAGCAATATGCCTAAGGAAACTCTAACTTTGGTTTTATCTGATACAGAACCAGCCTTCCTGTTCATTCTAACATGCAGTCCTGGGGAGTGATCGAGAACAAATGGGACACAGGGCCCTTCGGTGCAGGGGCTGCTGAAGGGGCCCTCGTCCTGAGGCATGCTCTCCTGAGGGCCACGGGCCCGGGCAGCGGGCGTCCCTCCCAGCGCAGGGACACTGGGCTACTGAGGTGCGGCCAATTATAAAATGGCTCATTATGTTAGCAGACGTGGTGGTGTCTGGGAGGTATTGTTGGAGTGTCTGGAATTCTTAATAAAAATTGCGGGAAGTCTGATTGCTTGTGGGAAAATCTATGAAGCTAAGGGAAAAGAAAGAATTCTATCCTCTGGAGAAACCTCAAGAGCCAAGAGCTGACCCATCTTTACAAGGTGTTAATGCAGAGGGCAAGGTGTGCGCTCTGCTCCCGGGAGCTCTCCTTCCCCCACGACAGGAGCCCCTTGGCCATGGCCGCCCCAGACTGACAGGCACACCTTTCCCCAGTGGAGGGACGACTTCAGTCAAGGCATGTCACACCTGTGCCTCTGGCTGCCAGCCTGACCCTTGCGAGAGCGTAAAACAGAACTGCCTGTATTTCTGTTAATTTTCTGTAACTGCTCTTCCTCTGTTCTTGGTTGCACTTCGTTTTATTAATCTTCTATAAGCTGAGTTATATTGAGAAAGTTATTTCAAGGATCCTCAACTAAAAATGGGGCCAAGTGGTACCCACTTCGTGGGAGTTTAACAAGGATTCAGTGGGAATAGCCCATAGAAAGCACTTTCACCCCACCCAAACACACAGTGAAATGTCTGACAAATGCTTGTTTTTATTTTAACTATCATATTGTTTTTAGTATTTTAACTATTATTTCAACTCTTGCTATTGTCATTTATTATTCCTAACAGCTTCAGGGTAACAGCAACTAAAATCATGGCTTGCAGGTCGTGAGAACCGGTGAGATGTCTAACCTTTCTGCACCTCAGTTTCTTCAGCTGCCAGAAAGCATCAGAGTAACAGTTGCGTCTACCTGTTACCAAGTGCGATAATGCTGCAGAGAGCTCAGCGCAGTTCCCGATAGGCAGACTCACAGGGTAATCAGTGTCAATTCCATAGTATTTTGCGCTTCCATGATTTATTCAGCATAGGTCAAGAAGTGGCCCTGAACTTGGGTTTCTATATGTTCTCATATGAAATAAAAGGCTTAAGCCTTGCCTGTCAAAGAAGTTTCCTGTGCTGGGAGTGGAGCAGGTGCCAAGGGTCTGTCTGCACGTGCTGAAAAGAGTCTGAGCCTCTGGGGCCTCGGAGAGGCCAGGCTAACAGGTGGGCTGCAGCACAGGCCTACGGGCAGCGGCGATGCGAGCCCCAGAAGGTGGGCAGGGATGCCCGCCCCCAGGCTGGATGATCCCCGCGGCTGCTCGTCGCTCCTCGGCCCTCCCTCACCTTCCCCTGGTCTGTTCTGCTCTCTTAGGAAAATCAGGGTGTAGATCAAGATGGTTTTAGGGGGCACATGGGCCTGGTATTGAACTTATCAGCCAGAACAGCTAGTAAGAGCCCTGTTAAAATCCCTTCCATCCTCCCAATTACATCAAGAAAGCTTCCATCTAGCATATCTGTAACACATGCCTTGCTACTACCTTAAAAAAGAGCAAACGGATCTCAGGTTCAGAACTTGAGATTACCAAGAAATCATTTAATACTACTCTTCTGTTTTTATGATTTTTCTTACAACTCTATAATGGCAAGTGACACCGGCTTTTATTTTAAAGTGGCGATGCGGTATTCTCTATTAAAACCTAGTTAAGTGAAGAAAGTTTTGGGTTGGTTTACAAACGAAGTATTAAATAAATAATGGTACAGATGGCATATGAACATGACAGCAAGTCATGCCGTGGTATGTGAGGGGCTTAGATCTGTTCCGAGCACGTGGGTCGAGGAGTTACCCAGACCCGGCCCATATCCCACTCACCACTTCCCACGTACATGGGCCCTGAGCCCCCGCCCCCACGCCCTGTGAACCTGAGTGTCGTGTGGGTCAAATGCATACACTGGCCCTGCCCTTTCTGAGGGGGATTTAGTAATGTGGTGTCAGCAGTGCCCTTTGCCCGGCCAAGGTCATCTGCTCAGATCATACCCTGAGCACATCATGCCTTATACTCATATAGGAATAGGTAGACACTGTTATTACGTTTATGCCCTGTCTTGTACAACATGGTACCTTTTTAAACAGCCGTTTTCTGCCCCTCCCGCCCCTCCCACCCTCTGAGGGGTGACCTGGTCACCTTGGCTGCAGCTGTCCGTTCAGCTGACTTGCCTGGGCAAGAGTTTGCTGTGATGCCTGCTGGCTGGCTCACAGTGGCCCTTGCTCTTCTCCTGACCCTCTGTCAAAAGTAGGCCGGTCCTTGTCGTCTTAAGAAGCCTGCCTAACACACGTGACCTTGTGTCCTAAGCCTTTCCCCATGTCTTTCAAAATTCTTGAAAAACCCACTTCCAAGTGGGAGGGTCCCAGCCTGCAGCCACCAGGTCAGTCACTCAGGGGACATGTCGTTCTGTTGGGCATTCAAGGTCAGGAAAGGCCCAGTGGGCATGGAGCCCACAGCTGCCTGAACCTGGGATAGAAAGGGCATCGGCAGCTCTGCACAGGCGACACGCCATCGGGGAAGCATCCCGTGGGGACCAGGAGGCCGCAGGGCACCCCGTCTCCTACACCAGCAGGTGACCTCTGCTCCTGATCAACGATACTGGTTGGTGCTTCACACGAGTCTGCCAGCGGGTTGCCAGTCTGCCAGCACGGCTGGTCAGATGGGGAGCGAAGCTCTGGGAGACTTGTCCACGTCCAGCTCCTCAGGGATGGAGCCAGGACCCCAGATATATCTGCCTCTATGAAGCTAAGGGAAAAGAAAGAATTCTATCTTCTGGGAAAACCCCAAGAGCCAATAGCTGACTTATTTTTACAAGGTGTTTCTTTGAGAGAAAGGAACTCTTTCTTTGTTTCTCAGCTTTCTCCCTCTGTGTAACCCCTGCAGCCCTCAGCAGCCTGGGCGGCATGCGGAGACCGGGCAGGCCTGCCCACACCTTACTGCACCACCCAGGAAAAGCAGTGCGTGCTGGGAGGGGGAAGGGCCTCTGCGCTCTGTTCCCTCCATCACCGCGACGCGCTGTGGCGTCACCTGGGCCCCAGGGCCCCCTGGCTACCAGGCGCCTCGGGTGCTGCATTACCTTGTATTTGGGGATGGTCTTCAGGAGTTCTCTCACTGGGACATCCGTGCCAACCACGCCCAGAAGGACGCCCTTTGACCTCTGTTGAAAGCAAACATTAAACAGTAACAACTCAGTACGTTACTGTGGCAGAAGAAACAGAACCTCTGGAGAAGCCACACGCTGCAGACCAGGGCCCGGAGCCTTCCCTGTGGTTACAGAGATTGAGGAGTAACCCGGATCTCCAAGAGGCACCCTCCTCTCTCCTCCACCCCCACCCAAAATATTACTAGACAAGACTGGCAGCCTCTGAGGCCAAACATGAACTGTGGCAGCTCCCAGCCAGGACGCCCTGAGAGCCGTGCTCTCTGCTCTGCTGCAAATTAAGACGTAGTGGGAAGAAGCACAAATGTGTCAGCAGCTAAGGACTGAGCATTCATCAGTTTACCTGATGGACGCTCTCTGCAGGAAAGACTTAGCATGTTAACTACTCTCTCAATTTACACTGCCATTGGTGCTCAGAAGAGAGAGACTGAATAGCCCGAGAAAGATGTAGTAACACTAATATTTTTAGCAGCAAATCGGAACCAAGCACTACGCGGAAGGAATAGGCCAGTTTCCAAGGCCAATGTGATGTGCTGAGACTTTCCGGTGTCAGGATGATCTTCCGGAAGAAGACACAGATTGCTAGTGTCTGTTGTTTCCCCCAAATTCAAGGCCACCCAGAACCTCAGAATGTGACCCTATAGAGACATAGGGTGTCCACGGGGCTATCACTTTGAGGTGAGACCATCCTGGCTTTAGGACGGGCCCTATATCCGGTGACTGCTGTCTTTAGGAGGAGAGGACAGGGCCCCCATGAGAGATGAAGGCGACATGAAGACAGAGGCAGAAACCGGAGCTAGGGTGCCGCAAGCCGAGGCGCATCTGGGGCCCCTGGAGGAGGCAGGGAGGCCCTTCCCTGCAGCCCTCGGAGGAGGCATGGCCCTGCCGACCCCTGGATTTTGGACGTCAGTCTCTGGACTGGTGAGAATAAACTTCCATTGTTTTTTCAGACACGCCTTCTGCGGCACTTTGTTACCGAGCCCTGGGAAACTAACACGAGGCTGGTGACCATAAAACAGAGAGTGGTCATCTTGCCATCATCAAGAATTCTCTCTGGGTTTTTCTTTCCTCTGGCCATTTAACACAAATTTTGGAAAAGTGGTACCTACTGTAAAATGATGGCCGCCTGAATTCCTCTCATCTGTTCTTGATTTCGTGATTCTAATGGCAAGGTTAAAAGTAAGGAAAATTCATATATCCTCTATCATTAAAATAAATAAACAAAGGTCGCTGGAGTGTGTGTCAGAGGGGGTCTGAGACGACAGCCCTCCTAGCATCGGGCAGGAAGCTGCTGTACTCACGGTTTCATTCTGCTTACTGAACACAGGCATGGCGACTGTGGTCATCAGGATGAGGCCCTGATCGCCGGCGAGCTGCGTGGACAGAGAGAAGCCAGTTAGCTGAGAATGGTCTGGAGACCGTGGTGCCGGAGGCCAGCCTCGCTGACCGTCACATCCTTTCCTGACCGCTGGGAATAGACCAGTGCCCACTCAAGCCTTTAGCCTCAGAAGAAGGCGATGTCCCCTGTATTCTGATGAGCAGGTGAGGACCCCGGGCCCTGCTGGGGTGACAAAGTCAGTCTCCATCAGTCACCCGAGCTCATCTATTCAGTGCACGTGGCATTTGGGTTCAAATGCAGCCTTGTCTGGATCTTAGTGATTCACTTTATTACCACGGATTGATTTTACTATTTTTCTTTGCAGACATTTATGTTCTGCATGTGCACTATGAATGCTCCTCTTTAATCTGAAAATGGAGGGTCAGAAAGCATGAGAACAAGGGGTGTTTTGAGTCGCCCCTGCTGGAAGCATCTATGACCCTCAATGCCAGTCCCAGATGGAAAACAAACAAATCATGAACAAAATTTTAAACAGAAAACTTGATCATTTGACCCCTATAATCACTACTAAGAAGTGAACCCTTTCTGCTGGAAGAACAACCCTTGAAATATGGCACGCGATACGCTTCTGCACCCTTGGAACTGCCTCTGGATGCACCGAGACTCACCAGCACATCTGATTTTCGGGGTTGGGAGACAGCAGCCCCAGCTCTGTCCCAGGAACAAATGGGGAAGTGGAGTCCCGGAGCACCGTAGGCTGTCATCCAAGACAAACCTGGCTCTAATTCTCCTCTTTGAATCTTTATTACCTGCATGAGCTAAGTCGCACGTCCTCATGGGCAATAATGCCAATTACTCCCCAGCACTGGTGCCATGAGGACACAATGGGAGCGCGCCCAGCACAGTACCAGGCATACGGAGAGCTCAGAGGATGCCAGCGTCCTTTCCTGCCTTCAAGGTCACACGGCTAGTAAGCAACAGAGTCCAAAGTAAGCCCAAAGCATGTGGCACTGCTGATAGGGACCAAAAGTGGCCTGGCAAGTCTGGGAGAGGCATAACCCAAGCCTCAAACAAAGCACTGTGAGTGAGAATCTACCCTCTGCAGCACAGAGGGCTTTCTGACACCTGGGCACTTGTCCACGGCTTCAGTTCCACAGAAGAGTCAGGTGTTGCTTCTCAACTTTGGAGAAGAGGCAATATAAAGAGAAGACCCTAGAACCCTGAGGCCCTCGTGGACTGAGGTCTCCATGGACTGGCCGCTCCTTGAGAAGAAGTCACTCAAACCCAGTCCATTTCCTACCAGTCTTGTTCTTCCGATAGATTCTTTGAGCAGTGAGGCCTCAAGATGTGGATACAGTACACAGAGCAGCAGTACTTGGCCCACACGGCGGCATTAAAACGCATTACCCCAAGTCCCTCTCCAGACCCTCTGAATATGTTCATTTGATAATTAGTGTGCATATTAAAATTTGAGAAGCATCGTTACAGGGCAATCCTTTCTGTCATCAATAATCATGCTAGCTGAAGGCAAGCTTGTGGGAGTTGGGAAAAACTCCACACAGGGATAGAAGGGGCCCTGTTTTTATGACTTTTACCTCTAATATCAAGATGGGCCTATATTCCCCCATGACAAGAAGATGAGCTCAGAATCTCATGGTCCGTCACGGACTGGGATTTCACAATGTGATGGCTGATTCACGTGTCAGCTTGGCTCCGCCATGGTGTGCAGGCGCTTGATAACAGACATCTACATGTTGCTGTGGACGTGGTTTTTGAGATGTGATTAACATTTAAATCAGTGGACTGTGATAAAGCAGGTTACTCTCCATAATGTGGGTGTGTCGCATCCAATCAGTTCAAAGCCTTCAAAGAAAAAAACAGGTCCCCTAAGGACGAAGGACTCTCTCATTTGGGGCAGCCTCATGCAGGTGTCAGAAAACATGAACAAACTTATTTTATTAAAATATGCATCACTAAATAATATTAACTATGAGATGATGTTAACGGTTACTGTTGTCAAGAACCACGACAACCACTATATAAGAGTTTGTGAAAACATAATTCTAACATCTTGCTAAAAATACTTAAAGTATACTATGGCCGCCATTGGGGGCCTGCAAGGCCGTTTCAAAGGCAGAACCACCTACAGTAACATCTCTCTCAGAATCAGGAATCTTCCTGTATTCTGACTCCTTGATTAATCCTTAATGCTGTAAAGAAAACTGATTTGAGCTGATCCATAACCCTGGGCAACTCCCACTTTGCAACTCCAATCAAAATTTCAAGCAGTGCCAACATATGTCACGGATGAAATCAAAACACACCATTGACAATAATAAGAAATGAAGCTTTTTTCCTGCAACCCATAAAAATCCGTTATAAATCACTGGTAATTGTCCTGGCACACACACAAGACCGTGGGAAACTAACTTCCAAATATTAAGCCAGAATATAGTATCAGCTTCACTCAGGGGCTAATTCCAAACATAATTACAGCATCATTACCTTTAAAAAAAAATCCTGGTAATAATGTGTTTGGGCTTAAGCCCCTCACTTGCAACCACCCCTGGTAAACAAAGGAAATGCAATGACTTCAGTGTGGCCACTATACTGGGGGCTCATGTCCTCCTCACCTGGGGGCAGTTCTGGCTCATATCTGGGTTGGCTTGGCCAGAACCCCATCCCGCAGCCTTCCTGAGGCGTACCAGCTCATCGGTACAGTCACGAGGGCTGGCAGACCCTGGACATACTACTTGTACAACATTAAGATGCTCTTCTGTATCCACCAGCCCCATCGCTCCCAGGGTCACAGCTCTAGGTTCTGTGAATCTTCAACATTTCGTGGAGAAGGGACACCAACCAGGAGTTGACTTGCACTGGGAGCAGTTGTGATGGAGAGGCTTCTGCACTCCTGCTGTAGGAAACAGCAGCCAGGCGCAAAAGTTTTTTTTTCTAGACCACCAAGCAGAAGTTAGGCAGCCGACCATGGCCGACACCCTTTGTGTCCACACACTAAGGGGCCCTGCTTTTCTGCGGCCCACTTCCCCGTGGCAGCTGCTGAGGCAAGAGCTGCTTAGGATTCATCCATGTGGCTTCCAAGAAAAATGCAGATGGAGAGTCGACATTCATTTTCCGAGAGGTAGGAATGGGAGACGGGGCCACCGTGATCCCATGAACTGAGGTCCAAGTGGGAATCCTAAAATGAATGGCCATTCGACTGTACTTGCACGGGTTTTGAACAGGCCTTGGAAATGCTTGGGTGTGGTGCTCTGTTGTGTAATAAGTGTCTATTATTCCATATCCTTCATTTCCTACGCTACATAGTGGGGACTGTTCGGTATCAAAGGAAATGACGAATAATAATACCGAACATCTGGTTCATAAAACACAAACTTGCTCAACAGACTGCTTCCTGTGAGCTTCCCCAGTTAACCACACATGGGGGCTCCCAGAGGTGTGCGTTTGGATTCGTGCGTGAGCGACATGAGCAACACCAGGCTCTGCTCCTGACGCTCGATTCGCTTCCACCAGCACCAGTCGGCGACGCCGACGGCTCTCAGCTGTGGCCCCCGAGAGGATGGGCACCAGAGCTGTGGTCTGCCAGACTGGCTGCTGGTCCGCTCAATTCCCGTGAGCCTCTGCTGTGTGCCAAGTTCCACGCCATGTGCTGGAAGACAAGCAGGAACAGACGTTGGTTGTAACCCGAAGACCCTGAGTCCACCAGAGGAGAAGAGCTGGCAGGTGGTGGGGCACACACTGTGTCTCCATTACATGAGCAGAGGGGCTATCTTCTTCTGGACTAGCTGGAGTGGTAAAAATGTCCAGCATTTACTGACATCCATCTGCCCCCTGAAACCAGTTTACAGGAACGGGGTCCCTGAGGCCCCGCAGTTTCATCCATTTGCTTTATACTTAACACATTTATGAATGGAACAAGGCAAGGGAGATCTTTTTAAAAAATTGCCCAGCACTGTTCTCTCCTTTATCCGCAAATACCTGCCCCTTCCTTTAGGGACCCCTCTTCATCCTCCACCCCCGGGCTCCCTGGGCAGCTCACCTCTTCTACTGCGCATGTGGTTGGGCAAGGAGCCCAGGCTGAGCCAGCCGAGCACTGCACACACGCAGACACACACACGCCCTCCCAGGCCACACTGATCGTTTTATTAATTAGGCACACGATTCCAGATAGGCTGCCCGAGTTTGTGTTTTTTCCTTCCTTTCCCCTCTGCTGGTAATGGGAAAAACTCTCTACTCTGGTTTGTGGACAGTTATAATACTGTAAGCCTGACAGCCATGTCCCCACCCCACAGAGAAGGGCTGAACGAATAAAGTGAACCCAGAGAGAGAAGGAGGAGGAGTGTGTGTGTGTGTGTGTGTGTGAGATGGGGGAGAAGAGGGGGCGGGGGGTGAGGGAGGAGACAAGGAGGGGAAGAGGGAGGGACGTGATGGGTCCCTGCAGGCTTTCGTCCCTAAGGGCAACTGCACCCAGACTTTTCTCCGTTATTGAGTTACTAAAGGCAGGAAGATTTTTTTTCTTTTTGCCCAAATGAGCATGGATTGGATTGGTGACTGACTTGTACAAGTGAATATTGGCCATAAATGACCTGGGTAGCTCCAGATTCCTATTGAGGGAGACCAAGTGCCACATACAACCCACACAGGGGAGGCCTTTCTGGGGTCAGAAAGGCCCAAGGGAAAATGGCTGCAACATTTCTAAAATAAGTGGTTGTGCATCCCTCCCACAAGGGAGGAAATTTAGATACTCAAACATACCCAAACACTGGCAATAGATAGTAATTTGGGGAAAGGATGACTCCTTGTAGTGGTATAAAAACCTGTGGTCAGTAGGATTTTATGTAAAACCTTTGCAACAAGCAGAAGTGTGTCTGAGCAAGAAGTCGCAGAACTAGAGACTGCTCTGGGCACCGAGTCAGGGGAGGAGGACGGGGAGGCGTGGCTGCAGGGCCCTTTACACTGGGACCAGCGGTGGTCACAGTACTGCCTGGACAGCAGCACTGTTGCAGGATGTGTGTAATGTTGCCTTCTTCACATCTCCATTCAGAAGAAGCCTGCCAGGGCCAGGGGCAGGACCCTCTGTTTCTCCAGCAGCCAGAAGCCCCTGGCCGTGAGTGCCAGGCCCCAGAGAAAGGAGGCGAGCTGGCCGCCTGGCCCCGAGAAGGCACTGGAGCCCCACAGGAGGCCTGCCGAGTGGATTCCAGCAGAGACCCCTCCAGGATCTGCTCAGCCCTGCAGACTCGTGAGAAGAGAAGGTTGTGCACAAATGGGGAACTCAGCTTGGAGACAGACTGGCTCTAAGTCAAGAACAAAGGCCAACTAGCTCTCCTCAAACATATTTCTGTACTTTGCTCCTCTTATGTTTGCATGTTTTTCTTTTCTTATAAAACTTGATCAGTGTACAGTATATCATATGAATGTAAAAATACATAAGTATTGTATATGTGTGTATATGATCTGTGAGTACACAGCTGTATTTCTGCTGTGTCTTCCTTCCAACACCTGAGATGAACCCCAACTGCATGCTAAGAAAAGACACTGCCACCATCTAGTGGCAGTCAGGGCAAATTGCAGGCACAAGGACCTAGGAGGTGAGCATTTCCAGAGAAAGCCCTTACCAATAAAAATGTATTTAAATGGCAGCCCCTGTCACTTATTTCTCTACACAGTAGAAGCAAAGATAGGCTGTGTGAACTCTTAGTTCTGTCAATAACATTTGCCTTGACAGGAAAACAATAGTACTAAGAAGTGGAATAGCACAGCTGTGTGCATTTTTAAATAGCTGATGAAACATTCTGAAAGGAGAACACGGATTCTTGTGTGTAGGATCTGAGGATGTGACGGAAAAGGGGAGATGCTTTTGCATCCACTTTCTCAAACGCGGCTCCAATGGGAGGGAAGCCAGCTCTTTGGCATTCTCACTTCTCTTCACAAACTTAAGTTTGCCAGTGACTTAAGACTCCCAAAGGCCATCCTATGGGTAGCGCATGACAATGGGCAATTGGATCAGGGCGGGGACAGATGGCACCCACGTCCTCCAGGTTTTACGGTCCATGGCAAGGGGAGAGCCGATGGCAGGAGGCCATCAGAATAGCACTCTGTACGAAAGAGTTGGTGAGAGTGCTGGGGGAACATAGAAATGTCCTGGAAAACAGGACAGGAGCCACATATGTGGCTATATAGAGACCCTCCACTAAAAAAATCCCTGGATGCTTCCTTCTGTTCCCAGACCAAAAAGTCCCCTGTATTTACCCCTTCTAATGCCTACCTACTTCCTTTCCCCCACATATCCCATCTCTTCTACCATCACGATATCTCTTACACTCAGTCCTGGGCTGAGATAACAGGGGGAAAAAATCTATTAAGAACCATATTCATTAATCTGTCACACTTTTCATGCTCAGTATAAGCAAAAGGACCTTGTCTCTGGAGACACATCCCTTGTCTCTGGAAACAGCCACTCTTCAGAGGAAGAGCACAGGTGAAACCCACCGAAATGTGGAAACTAAATCCTATGGGTGCATGTGATGCCTGGCAAGGAAGCACAGCACTGACAGTGTCTATGTGGTTGATGTTAACACTACCTGACTCTGCAAATTTTACTTGTGCATTTCCACAGCTGTTAGTGACCATCCTGAATTTTGCGGGCTGTTTCAATAGCGGCCAGTTTTAAAATGAGAGGCTTTGCACGTGTATGCATATTTAAAAACTCATTTACTCATTAGCCTAAGAAGCTACTGACATGAGAAGGGTAAGAAAGATGAGCTTGTTTTAGTGATAAAACCAAAAGATTTCTAAACTGCCATTGGCTCTGTGAGTGTGTGTGTGTGTGTGTGTGTTTATCTTTGAGTGTTTTTCAAAATTTATCCCTTTTCTGTATGATTGAAATTCTTAATAAGAAGATCCCCATAAATTCTCATCTACAGAAAGTATTTTGTAAATAAGACTCCTAAGAGCAGATGCTTCTAATGTTAATGTCTACAAATCAATAATATTGATAATAATCCTATTTTTAAAATCCCTTTTTGCACAGATCAAAACAGTTCCTTAAATGAACCATGGCAACAATTTGACATGAAACTGCTATTAGAATAAAGTTTCTATATTTTGGGCTAAACATATTATATTTGATCATCAGTATTTTAGATATTCTTTGTAGCAAGAGATTTAGAAAAAGCAGACATTATTATTTTTAACTGAAGAGCATATCTTTCAATATAGGTAATGTGAATTGTCTGACTTTTGTGAGTTTTGTGATGCTACTCAGATGAAATGCTTCCTTTTAAAAATCTAGACAAATGAAGAACACCAACCATTACTTAGTTTCCCATTATGCCTGGAACTTTTCAACACTTTTGCAAGGTGCCTGAATCCTAAATAATATAATGCATGAACAAAGTAGCAATGGAGAACAGAATGAAAATAAAAATAAGAAGTAGGTAAACTTTCCAAGTAACATTTTCCTTGCTTTGTATTTGATTGTATTGGTAAAGCACAGTCACTCAGTTCTCAGGAATGCTACATAAACGACATTTTCGTATTTCCTCTTCTAACTGAATCATTATTACTTGCATCTGAGATTTGGAGATCTTGAATTCTTACAAGATTCACTGTATATTAAGTTGTCTAAATACAAAGTAATAATTCCCTCTTTGAATCATGCATCTTGACTGAACTAAATTGTTGAATTTTGTTCTTTCTAACAACCTGAAGACAAGTTTGTGAATGATGACGCTGGATAAGGTTGAAATATCTATGTGAGAATCTCAAAATAATTTTCTTGTAATAAAGTTACTATTATTCAGGAAAATGTTTTTGTTGTTTCCTCTTTCTCAGTGTTTCTAACATCTAAGTCATTAGGCAGAGAACATGTTTTATGAGTAAACATCTACATAGAGGGAGGATGTGGCCTCTGACCAAGACACACATGTAAGTAAAGCCATGGGCAAGAGGTTACTGCAGATTCACATATCTGAGAGCTGTTTTAGGAAACTGCTCTGTTTGTTCATTAGGGTACAACATACTTATTTCAAGAATGCCCCAGAACAACTGCAATAAGAATTATCATGGGGCACTGGATTTGAGCTAATATTTACAATGATTTTTGACACATAAGTGACCCCTACATCATGGCCGAACAATTATATTTTCACAAACGTGGTTTAGACACCTCCCAAAGAGATGCCTGAAAACACAGCCAACTGTCGGAGCCTCAGAGCCCTGGGACAAAACCTTCCCCTTGTTTAAAGACCCCCTGAAACACCGCTTCCTCAATAAAACCTTCCCTAATGAAGTGGAAATGGGAACCAGATGTTCTCCGACTTCACTACAAAGATAATCGTATTTACTCTACAACCTAAGATACCATCTAAGACTAAACTTGTGCAAACCGTTAGTACAGCGCAGGCACTGAACGCTGCGGCTGGAAGGACAGCGGGGGCCCTGTGGAGCCCACGGCCTCCGAGGGCAGAGGCCGTGCAGGATTCCGCCTTCTAGCGTCCCATGTGGCGCAGAGCTGGTACAGGAGCGGCCCTCAGCAGAGGGTCCTGGAGCGAATTTGTTCCAATCCTGTCCTTTTATTTATTTTATAAATAAAACAAATATATTGTATTTTCCTTGGAGGGGAAGGAAAAGGAGTCACAGGGAACTGGTACCAGGATTTAGTCAGACACTGGAGCCCGCCTGTCCTTTTTATGTTGTATGGCCTCTTCTCTCTCCTGATTCCTTCACATCGTATTTCTGTGTGCTGCTCCCGCTCTGATGGGGCCAGCTGAGGCCACAGGGGGTTCTCAGAGGCCGGTGCCTGCATACTGGCACTGTGGACAGGGCAGGCGGCTCATGATGTCCAGATGATGGCACACAGATAAAGGAAAAGGACTTGCTTTGAATAGCTTAGTTGAACCCATACCTTCCTTGGAAAACAGCACAGAGAGAAATGAGGTCGTGAATCATCTGTGAATAACATCCCGGAGCAAGCAACCCAAGCCTGTTGAGTCATTTTTGTTTACACATCCTTCCACTTACCCATCCTTCCTTCCAGCCATCCAGCCATCCATCTGCCCATCTGTGTGTCCATCTATCCACCCACCTATCCAAATCTATTCCCAAACATGGCTCACTATGACAAAAGGTCACCTTAAATGTTTTATATTTATAGAGCCTTAAAGTTAACCCAACACAGACCTTGCAAAGTGTCACCTTATGTCCATAACGCAGGTGGAGAAACTGAAGATAAAGGGGCAGAGTGCCTTGCACGGGTCCCAGAAAGCGTCAGAGTGGGGACGGAGCCTCGGCCCTCCTCATGCTAGAGCCCCTGCGCTAATCACTGCCCTGAGCCTCCTGTTTGGGGTACAGAGGCAGCCACCATGTTCCCCCAGGACCTTGAAGGGCAGTGAGAGAGGGAACGAAACACAGCATCCCTGAAACAGGAATACCTCCCCGCCACCAGGGTCCCTGGGAGGATTAGGTAGAATCATAGGGGTCACCCTCTGAGTCCAGCGCCTGGCACGTCCAACAAGGATGATGGATCTACGAAGCAGCATTCTAGGCTAGGGGAGAGAAGTTCAAAAGCTCTGAAATCTGCCCCCTGCACTAGCAAATTAGAACTTCCTCCATTTCTCCATATGAGTTTCATAAACAAAACAGGAGAGTATTTTCTCCTTTATCACATGATGCAACATCATGGCATTAGCGTTAAACAATATGCTTTGAAAGCAGTGGGAGGTGCTGGTAAGTGTAATTGTAATGTTGTAACCTTACAGGAGATTGGGAGGAAACACATAGGAAAGGACTGGAACACACATCGGGAGGAAGGAGGTCGGGAAAGAAGAGAAAGATGCTCCAGGAGCCCCCAGCCTCTAAATCATCTACTGTGCCCCAGGCCCGGGCAACAAGGGGTGGGGCCAATCCATGCACACACGTTCTCATGATTCAGCAAGGGGTTCAATTCCGTGAGTCACCTCTGGAAAAAGAAAGTCCATACCACGGCATTAGTCCTTTGCCTGACATCTTCCACCTCATGAAACTTAGCTGGGTTTTCCAAAATCCTTCCAGTTAATTTGAAGGGATAAACATCTAACTTTCTGCTTTTGAACCTTATAGTCGGACGGCTGTGCATGATTGCACAACTGCTCCGGTCTACCCCAGAGGGTCATTTCAGTTGAATCCTTTGGCATGAGAGGTCGGGATGCTCACACAGAGTCATCCCTCCGGGTCTCATGGAACTGGACTACATTTGGGTTTGTAATGAGTTTATATCCATGGGTTGGGGGTCTGACCAGTGAATAACATCACTGGAAAAAGGATCAGGCAGCTTAACTATAACCAGACCAACAAACACATGACTCAGTTTAGTATAAAAAAAAATAAAAACAAAAAACTGAAAAGGCAGTTGCTTCATTAAAATGACCCATTTTCCAATTTTCATGTGCAGAAACACTGCAGGTAGACAAGTTCTGTCAGTGAAAATCAGGATCGCTAGTATTAAAAAACTTATGCCAACAGAAGTAAAGTAGGGAAAGGCTGTGCCTGGGAGTGTAGAGTGCATGTGTGGGCTTCCTCCTGAGTAACTGACTCATGCCAGTTACCCATCACGTCTGCCACACTGGGAAGCTCTTTTATAGATCCTCACAGGTGACTGAAATCAGATTAAAATCACTGATAAGGATTTGGTATTGATTTTCCGCAGATTGGCTGAGATTTACATTTTGGCATATATTTGGTTTTCAAATTAGTCACTGAACTGCATTCCTTTGGACTCCCCTGTGCTGGAACAGCGTTTGGTTACTCTGCATTATCTCTCTCCGCCATTCGTCTGAACTAATGGCAATGCAGTAATGCAATCAGGAAAGCAAATGCATTTCTGACTCCGCTCCACATTTCTGGGCCGCCTACTTCTTTACTTCGTTAAGGTATGCCGTGCAGCAGTCCTTAAAGTAACATGCTCTTACAGGGTCTTGACTAACACAGTCTAAACTCATATGTACTGTCTTTTCAGGAAACATACATAGCATGTCAAGGGATGGGTACAAGTGGTCTAAACTGATCAGTAAAAACAGAGGAGAGCCTCAAAGGGCGACCCAACTCTTAAGTCCAAGATTGCCTTTGGGTCAGTAAGAATTAGCCACAAAACTGCATCTATAAGCAAGGCGATCAGAACAGGGGGTATCCTGAGATCTCCTTCAAGACCACCCCAGGCTAACATGTGTTCTGTTCACCTTAATGTCCTGACATCCCAATTCATTGGGCTTTTTGAAAGAAATGTTCTTAGTCCTCTACTATCCATTCAGTATAGAAGGAATAACAGTGTATATTTCTTTGGGGACATAAGAACGATTGTAATGAAAACAATTTTTGAAGTTCCACTGTTTTTACTCAGATGTTTCTCTGACTTTCAAAAGAAAAGGCAGTTTCATTTTAGCAATGTCATGGTAGACTTGTATTGTTTTAACACCTCAAGAGAGCCATATTTTATAGTTGTGCTTGATTTAAATAAATAGTAGAAAACATTTACATATCTGAAATAAATGAGAATTTTTGAAAGAAGACTGATATCCTAAGACACTAACCAGGAAGTCTGGGACTGGAAAGCACTGCAGTATTAGGAATTCGAAAATCAATTCTTGCTTTATGGTCATGAACAGCTAGTCCTTTCTTTGTTTCAAAACCATTTCTGCTTTTCTGCATCAAGTGTGTCTCTATAACCAGCTTTCTTGGCAGCATTCCTATCCCTGTGGACGCCACCTTAGGGACACCTGGTATGGGTGGCCAGGGCATGTGCTGCCCGTTCTCCAGACAGTCCTGTAAGGGGGTTGGGGGAGGTCACCTCATTACACCCATGGGAAAACCAGGGCTCAGGGCGACAGTATGAGAACCAGATGAGATCTGGCAGGGCTGGACCTCAACTACTTCCAGCCAACCCTGAAGCCTGTCTTCAGAATCCTGGGCTCTCCTGCCTCTGTCGCCAAGGAGAACTGACTCCACCCTTCACACGAGTGCACCGCGCAGGCTGGACTGTGCAGCGGCCACTCTCCATGCAGCAGCCTGGCAGATGCTGTTCGCACCAGCTCCATGTCTCCATTTCTAAGCCAAGCTGGCCTTTCCTTCCAATCAGCCTGGCACTGAGGTGTAAGACAGGCAACAGCTCCAAGGGAAATGCAGGTGGGGTAGGCGAGCCCAGAGTCTAAGCAGGCACCCATCATTCCCATGGGTTTCCCATCCTCAGGTCAGTGTCACCCTAGGCACCTGACAGGGACTGGGTCTTTGCCTAAAGATAAAAAATGACCTCTCTTCTGGGAGGAAATAAAGACTCTGATAGACAAAAGTAGTTTTTGTTTTTTTTAGATTTGTCCCATTTGAGACCAGCCATCCCGTATAAACCACCAGCTCTCTGGTCAGAGCTGTGTGTACCGAGAATCAAGGTAACTAGATATGTGTCTTCACAACTGACTTTGGGTTTCCCACTTTGTCACTGGCTTCAGGGAAGATCTGTGTGCAGCAAACAATTGTCTATCCCATTTAATGTAGTTATGAGTAATACATTCAGTCAATTATTATATATATATAAATAATCGCTTATATAATAACATGTGTTCATTGTATAGGATCTGAAAAGTATAGAAACGTATTAAGAATAGAACAAAATAAGTATTCTCCTCCCACTAAGGAATATCCACTATTAAGCCTGTCTATGCATTTCTTTTCAATATTGTCTTAACACATCTGCATGTTTACACACACACACACATGAAGAGCATACTGTACATAAAATACTCTGATTTAAAACTAACATCTTTTCTTGTATTATTGAATCTTCTTTTATGACTCATAATTCTGTAATGGCTTCCTAATATTCTATCTTTTGAAACTTTGGTAACTTTCACCATCATATTCCCATCCATGCCTATTTGGCCCTTTTCATCATTATAAATAAAACTGTGAGTCACTAACCAATTTAAGCTGGATTCTACAAAAGGGGATGATGGGGGCAAAGCATGCCAATGTGAAAGTTTTCATGATGTGTTAGTAATGCTTTCTTGGAAACTTTGGCCCATTTCCATGCCTAACAGTATAAAAGCTAAAAAACAAAACCAGAAAAATCGCACGTTTTCATAATGAAATTGAGTCAATCCCTGTTCTTACCTTGCTTTTTCCTCATTATAAAATAGTACATAAATCCTATCAAAGGTCAAATATATGTGAAAATGGGGTAAAACCTGAATGTTTTTTACACATACACAAGTAGATACACATTACAAAGTTGTTTAAAACTAACAAATTCTTTCTTTTAAACAAGAAATGCAAAATAACACCCTGCTTCCAAGTGGGGCTGTGGTCCCCCATCAGCCTGCACAAGGCTCCTTCCGGCACCCCATGGTTACTCGGCTGGCCATCCCGCCATGGGGAAGCTGTGCGCTTAGGATCTGGGGGTCTCGCATTCCTTTATTTACGTTCTCAAACCCAGAGTTGGACAGGCCGTGGGAAAGGGGTTCGCCAAGACGCATATGGGTATGAAATTTGCCAAGTTCACCTCCTGCCTCAGTGGCAGGGCAGCCCGCCCGGACTGCCACAGATTTGCTCATAGAGAGCGACAGCGGAAAACACAATATTGGTCCTGTGATCTCATTATGGTTGGGCAGTGCACCGTGACTCTGACTTCCAGGGTCCACCACACTGGCCGTGGGAGAGCTGAGGTGCTAGGACTTGCACTGGCCTCTACTTCCCCTGCCTTATTCACAAAATAGATCGATCTACTGATGGAAGCTTTAGCCCACTGTACCGCTATCACCTTACAGACTCAGGAGAGTTCATTTTACCAACCCCAGCTTGGGGTTGCATTTAAAAGATGCCTCTGTATGTTCCTATAGAACAGCAGCAAATGATAAGAAGGAAAACAGGGCTATCCAAATGCGATACGATGATTCACACACAAAGCAAGTAAAGGTAAAAGCAAATGAGTCATAAACCAGAACTAAGTGTACATAGTTACTGCCTCTCGGTTTTGCACTTCCTCTGTATTGACATAACGATCACCTAACTGTAACGGGACACTAAAATCACTAGGCCTACAGTTGTGTGAAAACAGCAGCTTTGCAAACTTTCAATTTTCTGTTTTCAGTGACGGTTAAATTCAACGTTTCAAAGTACAGAAGTTAAATGAGGCGAAGAATGATCAATGATGCCCCACAAGTGCTGAAATCTGATGACGCTGAGATAAGAGCAGGCCACATTCTACTTGCCCATGTTTATATCTAAAGAATAAGACAAAGAAAGAAAGAAAGAAGAGAAAGAGAAAGACTGACTTTAGATAAATGAATGCTTCCATTTATTCCTCCAAAATATAATATAAACAAGGAAACAAAGAAAATGCAAATGGATTCAGGATCCCATTTACACTCTGGGGGAAAATTAATAAAACAGTTCCAACCTGAAAGAAAAGCCAAAAATCGACCTCCATTTAAGAAGCTAATTTATGCACTCCTGAGTCCTCAGACAAGTGAAGCAGCCCAGAATATCACAGCGGGCATAGAACAACAGATCTTGAACCCTGCTGTGTTTGTTCAAGAAGGCAAGTTAAACTACTCCTAACAGGAAACAAAGCGCGCAGTCAGGCTGTTAAACTGGAACTGTGTTTGCCGTACCGGGCAGCTCTCGATGCGTCAGCTGCTGCTCCAGACAGGATTAGGGATGTGATTTTCTTTGACCGGTTTTGAGAAAAATGCTTATGCCTCCTCAGAAGTCTCAGGCTGATATTCACTAATACAATACCAGGCGAGACACAGAGCGCCTTGGAACCTTCAAGAAACCGTCTTTGACAAACTCTAAAGTTGTGTGATCGGCAGCACAAAATGAAGGGAAGTGGCCGCCAGGGAGCGGGAAAGTGAGCCCCTGCGACCAGCCAAATTTGGAATTCCCCACAGAGCGCTTCTGTCCTTAAGGATTCAAGTCTCCACTGCATGGTGATTAATCACACAGTGAGTGACTGATGTTCAGTTCCAAAGACAGAACCTACTTGAATAAATAGGCATCTTGAAAAATGGACTGTTCTTGCCATGTATGACTACAGAATATACATTTGCAAATGGCTTTGGGTAATTCTGCTATGATATTACTAAAAAATAGGATTTTCCCGATAGTTTTCTAGAAGTGAAGAAATACCACGGAAGCGATAAAGGGCAAACTTTCCTTACATATGGGCCTCTCTTAATTGCTGAATTCAAGGACATGAATTCACTGGAGAAAGTGGTTCAATTTCTCCAATGAACAGATCTGGGATGACTTGAAGGCATCGGGTCTGTGTGCTACATGGCTTGGCTTCTAACCAAGACTTCAGGATATTGCCTATATATTTGGTGAAAATATTTAACACTGATAAGGTGTTACCACCAGTTAATATACTACCTCACCCCAATTTTATATCAAGGGTTGAAATTTAGAGGGGCTGAAAATGATCTCAAAGGGGAAACAAAATGAAACAAAATTTTTTTCAAACCATTATTCTAGTCATAAAAAGCTAGAACTTCTGGAAGACCCTCCAAAAACATTAGAATCATGAAAACAGTAACTTACGGACAACCACCATTAATGACTGATACACATAAGAGGGATACCCAAGTGGGACTTTTTTAGTTGTCAATCAGCCAAGAGATTAAAATAGGCATGTTCACAGAGACATAACTACTTAAAATATTTGTAGAGAAAACAGTTGCAGATGACACAAAGAGAGATGCAGACAAAAACACCGCACAAATGCCGATGCCGTATGGTCCAGCGTATGCACTCATGACCTCATGAGAAAAGCGGGCCAAAGACGTAACAGCTGGAGATGCCTCTGTTTCACCCCAGAACAGACTTGGGTTTGGAAGGGGCCCATTATAATCATGTCCGTGAATGGGTGAAATCTATGGTGAACGTCAAAGGCTCTGGGGAGAAATCCCTCAAAAAAATGGATCCCAGAAGCCTTGACTTTATTGGGGTTTCAAGCCCAATCTGCCACTCTGTCTGATGCCACGTAAAAGGTGCATCTGAGATTCCAGTGAAGCAGGAGGAACACCGTGTACTTTCTGGGCTCTTTTGTCCTCTCCTGATTATTCGTTGGTGGCAGAGGCCCCGGACCACTGTACTGCACCTGACTGTTCCCTTGGTCTGCTCTGGAGCCATCAGGGGGCCAAGACAAGCAGGTGGTGATACGAACTCTAAATTCTGTGAGTGTCCAGCATATGGCAGGCTTTGTGCTAGACATAAGTGAGAGAAATGATTCTCATAACAAACTGGAAAGTTGGGCTGTCATTCTTGCTAAATAAACAAGACGCCTGAGGTGGACAGAAGTTCATCGACTTGCTCATGGTCACCTACGGATGAAGGCTAGAGTGGAGCCCACCACAGTCCTCTGCTGGTTAAGCAGCAAGACAGTATTTGAGGGGAACTGATGCTGGTGAGAAGCTCACTATTCTAGAACAGGCCTCTGCAGTGTCCCTGAAATAGCCTCGGGGAGGAGAAGGGAAGAAGCGGAGGGTGCAGGGAGGAAGGGGTGGGCTGTCCGAGCGCACAGCACCCATGGGGCACTTGCCGCCCCAAGGGAGGAGCCTTTGATCTGCAGGTGCCCCTCAATGCCCTCACCTTCCAGCCCAGAAACCACTCTGACGCCTCAGTTCTGAACTTCCTGTGATTACAGTAACATGCTTCACTTTGCAGGGCATGTGATGTCAGCCAATACACGACAGCAGAAGGAAGGCGTGGGTGAGCTAAGTGCTACTGACGAAGCAGATGTCCCAGCAGCGGTCCTTCGTACCATACTCTGTGTTGGTTTGTTCTGAACTTTGTTTAAAACATCCCATGGCCAAAGGCACCTCCAGTTCATGAGAAACCTTCTGCCACAGAATGCGCTTTTGTGTATGGATCAGCAGAAATTTGATGGATAAATGCCAGTAAACTGAGGCCCAACTATCAGGCACTGAGTTTGTTAAATCACTTTACAAGGAAATTTCAGGTGTGGGCAAATGAAGAAAGCGTGGCCTATTAAAGATGCCGAGCCTTCCAGATAATTCTGGAATTCTGATAATTATGGATGATAAATAAGATATATAAGATAAATATGGAAGTATGACCATATATTTACTCTGTAAGCTGTTGCTGTATTCAAATACTTGAACATTTAATAAAGTGTTTGGTTCTTTTGAGATGGTACTGGAGTGTAATCAACATTACCACAAGCCGGGTCATGTACTATAATGTGTTGCCTTGTTTAAATATCTCAAATATATGTTAGTCATTGTGTCACAAGTTCTCCAGCTCTGGCTGTCCATCTGGTCTGAACAGACTGTCTTTTGTAGCACAGTTGTGCTATCTTGACGAGAAGGAAACAAATCACTTCTGCTCTAAACTGGAGCGCTTAGGAGGTAAATTATTAAATTTAAATTTCAGGGTGGCACCCGGCCTCAACTCTTGAAACAAAACCAACCCAAACAGGGTCCCCAGAAATCACTGTGTCTTCTGGAAGTCTCACTCATGTTTGTGAAGACAAGAATAAGGTAGCAGGCATCATGTAACATGTTTTCAACCACAACTGTCCTTAGGATGCAACAGCAAGCCATGGGGATGGCCCAGCAAAGCCAGCACTGCAATCACATGGAATATCTCAACAGAGAACATTCTAGATGGTGGAACCAGGTCATCTCAGGCAGGCAATGAGACCAGTGAAAGGGTGTGACTGTTGGCAAGAACTTTGCTTTCATGCTCTCTGGGTGGAAAAAAAGATGAGCAAGCCAAGGAGCAACTGATTTTGCAATCAGTGAAACCCGTGGCGGGGCAGGGGGTGCGGAAGGGGGGAGGTCAGAGATTCAGCTTAAGAGCCCAGAATCTAAAGTTGCTCTCTGGGTCTTTCCAGATGTTCACATTATGTGTCTCCCTAGAAAGTATCTCAAGGAAGTCCTGGAAGGAATGCTATATTTGAAGGAATGTGCCACTTACAATTCCCTATTATTGGAGCATTTTTAGCAAAATGGTTGGGCACAGTCACCCCCAAACCACTGGCTACAGTGGGTTCCTCAGGAACTGCCTTGGCAGGGAGACAGGGGACAGCTGGGTCTGTGGGCCTCTCTGCCCCTGCCCCGCTTCAGGCTTCCAAAGTTGTAAGAGGGGGACCCTTTCACTGGCCGTCAACAGGGCTGATGGCAGGAGATTGTGGAGACATGCACAGCCTGTGAGCTCTGGGAATGACTGGAATGCGATGGAAAAGAGTTTACCTTTTGTGCCTGCGGGAGCTGAAAGATAAAGGGGGAAGAAAAAAGAAGAAAAAAAAAACCAATCATTACACAAGAAGTTAAGATTAATTATAAAACATCATTCGGGTACCACTGGCAGATGGGAAGACCAAAATGGAGAGAAAAAGAGGGAAATAAAACGAAAGCCAAGTCATTTCCCAAAATAAAGTTACACTGCTGGTTGCTCGACCTACTGTCTGAATCTGTAGCGTGGACAGATAATCTGAGCTCATGTTTTGGGAATCACCACAGGAACTGGCCGGGCAGTTTAGTAATTTCCTGTAATGCTGGACCTGAGGTTCTTCTGTCTAGTGGCCCAACACACACACTTCCAAGACCCAGTTTCTTCTTCCTGTAGCCAGCAGTTCCCCAGCAGAGGAGGACTGTCTCTGGAGACATTCAGGGTTGTCCACACAGCGGGCAGAGGAGGGTGTGAGAGCTGCTGACCTCTAGCGGGTAGAGACCAGCGCTGCTGCTAAACATCTTAATGCACACGATGACCCCCCACCCCACAACAAATGATTAGCCACCCATATGTCTTCTGTGCCAAAGTTGAGAAACCCTGCTGTACATATGGAAGAATGCTCTGCTTTTAAAGTCAATTTTTCTTGCTTTGTAGCCCTTTAACAGTTCCCTTTATTGGTTAAGGAGACACACATGAGAATTTGTGCATTTGAGGTAAAGCTGATATTCTACGAACAATGAAAAGGCAGTCAGTCGTTCCATAAAATAAGACATAAAAGCTTTCCCAATGGCACAGGAAAGGAACTGAAATTAAAGGCATGTGCAAGAAGATGAACATTCACGAGACACATTTGCCTCTTCTTCTACATAGTGACGAACTGGTGTGGCTTAATGCCATAGTGTCTGTGACGGCCGCTATGGTTTTTAAAAAAGCATTCTTCTAATCTGGAACGGAATTAACATTATCTATGTATTAAATACCAAAACTAAGAATTATATCATTTTTAAAACTTCCTTCTCAACATAGAGACCAACATTTATTTATTGAGTGTGAACTTGTTACCAGGCACTAGGTTGAGCCCTTTATTTGTATCTCACCACTAAACCACACCAATCCAATACCAGGCACCTTTATGATCCCATTTTGCAGATGAGAAATAATATGGAATTTAGAGGTTGAATAACCACACAAAGTCCCACAGATGATAAATTGCACAGCTGGACTGCCTGATTTTAGGCCATGCAGATTCATAAAGGCCACCAACACCCCGCTTGGGAACTGGACTGCAGACTTTCTGCTTCTTTAGTTTATAACATCAGAAGTGTAGAAGATGCGGGACATCCTAGTTTCTCCACCTGAATCTTCTGCCTTCCCCAGGCTTTTTACCCTGGAAAGAGTCCTCTCTTCAAATGTGTAAGACCAGGGCTTTCTTGAACCCATCCTAAGGCCCTGTGGATGGAGCCCAGCAAAGCCCAAACAAAAGATGTCTGGGACCTTGGAGACTTCTCCAGAATGGTCTGAACAATGTCCAGGAAGGGCAGACCCTAGCCTCTCCCGTGCTCATTTTTTAAGCTATTTTATTCTGGAACTTCTCTGAAGTTAAGAGAGAAATACAAACATGCTTTTCTGATCTTTCCTACTACCTAGGACTGCCACTAACAAAAATGAAGCTCACAGGTTCCTTCAGTGCTTCTTGGGAGCCCTGGAAAAAAATGTATCAGGAGGTGAGAAATGAGCCTAAAATGAGGAATCACTTAAAGAAAAGTCTCCTAAATATTAAATATATTTTCGTACAATAGAAAAGAAACCCCAGAGACACAAACATTAAGAGAATAATAGATGTGTGTTTCCCCAGGAAAGCATTTGTGTTGAATCAGAGCCGTATGAAACGCATGGGGGCCATGAGAATTATAAATATGTGATGAACTATAAAATAAAGACCAAAGCGAAGTCCCGTACCAGCTGCCGGACCTGACGGGCCTCTCTGAGAGGAGGGCTGCTCTTTATCTCTCTGTCTTCCTGGAAGCTTTGCCTCAGTCAAGCAGGAAACGCCTCTTTTTGATTCACCCATTTGAATCCATGAGAAGAAATCCTGGGGGTGAAAAATGAGAGACCCGGCCTTTGCGGAGATGCCCTCCTGTCTAGGACTGCCCTCAGACTCTCCGCAAAACGTGTGTTTTCCTCAGGAAGGAACTCACGAGAACAAAGCAACTTCCTCATTGGAGCTTTCCAGTAACATAGATTACAGCTTGCAGTGCCCTAAACGGGTCGGACCTCTGAGAAGGAGCCTCAGAACAGAACAGAACAAACTGAGATGGGATTGTCGGTAGACCCTGCTCGGGAGTCAGCTCCCTGGGCTGGGAGGGGGACGGGCTGCACACCGGGTCTGCCGCGGCCTCTGGCTGGCGTCTTGAGGCACGTGTCTTCCAGCCTTTGGCCAGGGTGCCTGTCTGTAGAAAGGGATGGTGGAGGGAGGGCTGGGGACTGGGCCAGATTCTGGACGGCCAGGAGGTTTTGCCTTGGGAGCCAAGTCTGACTGATTAGTGATGGCTGTCTGGAGGGTCATGTTGAGAAGGATTCTGAAGTTATGTCGGAGTTTTTTGGAAAGAATGTAATAACCCACCAGCCATGTCTGCTGTGGGCTAAAAAATAAGGAATGGCAAACAGTATCCCTGGACAGGATGACCTCCAAAGGTCTTGTTGTGCTTTTTCTTCATAGCGCCGAGCACATCTGCAATTTGTTTGTTTAATGTCTCTCCTCCGCTAGGTCCCCGGCGCTCTGAGGGCTTGACATGTAAGTCTCTCTGAGTTCCCAAGCGGGGCCTGTGCCGGCACGCCCCGTGGTAAGGAAGGCCCCTTGTTGCAGGACATCCTGAGGGTGGATGCCAGGAGCAGAGGACTTAGGTGGCTGCCTTGAATCCACACCCCCGACACACCATGTCAATGACCCAAGCTGATGGCTTTCAAGAAAGAAAGAAACATTTCTGCCAGAAAGTGGACATGAAACTCTTGGATTCCCACACACCTGGCGCAGATTCCTATATGTGTACCGACTGTCGCACCCACCCAAGAATGCGCTCAAGCCAGCCGGGGAACTGCCCCTCGCGGTGCGGCTGGGGAGGCGAAGGCTCTTCCACAAAGACCTTTTCTTCTCTTAGCCCCATCGGGCACCGCCAGCCAGGCCCCACCTCCCTGGTCTGTTCCCTCACTCACTCCAAAAGGGTCCACTGGGCCAAGTGCCCCCAGACTGCACGGTTCCAAGCCCAGGACACACTACCCAGTTGCTTTTTTAAAGGAAGGGTCGAGAGCAGCCGTGGAGCGCTGTGGGCTTGCCCGCTCCCAGAGGGAAGCTGCAGGAGGGGTGCATCTGCGTGACACTCCCGTTTGCCCGTGGGAAGGCTGAGGCTGGCATTCAAGAAAGGAAGATGGGGGAGAGCGAGGGGAAGATGGCCACGGCAGTAGTAACAGGAGTGCCCACTCTTCAGTGGACACTCCCAGTGGACCGGGGGCTTGGCAAAGGGCTTTGCCATCGTGAGCAAGGCTGTCCTCACAGCAGACCTCTGGGTTACATGTTAGTATCATCTTCAGTTCACAGATGAAGAAACAGATGGTCTGTGCGGTGGTCAATACCTCACCCAGGTCACCCAGCCAGGAAAGGCTCGGCCAAGGGTGGACGTCAAGTCTCTCTGCAGCCCCACCTCTGCTTAACCATCAGGCTCTCGGTGCTCCTCCTGGGGAGCGGGGGTGTGAGCACCACCCAAGCTCTAGAGGATCTGGGGACCTCTCAGCCACTCTGTGTGGGCATCTCCCATACGAGAAAGGGGAACAGACATCCTGACACCCCCACCCTGTGGGAGAGCTGGATGGGGGACAGAGAATCCAGCCTGACCCATTTCTTGGCATGTTGGGTATGAGGTACAGGGTAGCATAAATACGTGCTACCCCCCCCTCCCCCCGTCACAGACATTCACTTACTCTGCCCTCAACCTGGAACTCTGCCTCAGGACCCTGCCCCTCGCCCAACAAACGCTCGCCTCTCTGGTCAGCTGTCACTGGCTTGTCTGACCTCTGGTATCATGCCCCTCATCACACACCTTTCGTAATACCACAGACCTACTTGTAGCCTAGCTCTTGCCAGCTGTGGTAACTACCATTCTGCCCCCTTTTTGGTAATAGAGACCCAACTTTTAGCCAGGCTCAGCTGAATGACCCTATTAGAGCTTGGTTTGGCCAAGTGATTCAGTCATGATCAATGACATAGCCATGGTTTTTCAGATAGTGTCTTTGAAAGGGTTCCCTCCATCCTGCTGCCAGGACGGTAGATGTGATGGCTGGGGCTTTAGCAGCCATTCTGGACTATGTGGGTACCTTGGAAATGGAAAGCACACACCAGGATGCTGAGGACAGCAGTAATGATAGGCAAGTATAACACTGTGACGTGCTAACCACCGTTCTAAATGCTTTACTATATTCACTTTTTAAAAACTGACAGAAACCTTATTTAGGTAAGCTCTATTATTACTCATTTTGAAGATGATGAAATTACAAGGTCACATAGCCAGAAGATATATCAAGGCGGCATCCAAGGTTTTGGGCCAGGTAAATGCAAGCAAGGGACAACCACACGATGACGAAGGGAGAAGAATATTTGAGGAAAAACATCGGGAGTTCAGTTTTGCCTAAAGCCAACAATTGTAGGGTGTCTCCTAGGCTTTCAGGTAGGGATGTAAGGTAGGTGGCCTGGTCACTGTCAGTAGACAGACAAGGTCGCTTAGGGAGCAAATGCAGGCAGAGAGGGCTCGAGCCCGGTCACTGCATTGTACAGCACCTCCCAATTTAGAGGCCATGTGAGGAGGTGGGCCTGGGCCGGGAAAAGGCTGGAGGGGCCACAAGTGAGGCTGAAGGACATCTGGGCACACTCTGAGTCCATGCTGATAAATAAAGGTGTTTCCAAAGGGGCCAGTTCCCCTCCGAGGGAAGGGAGTACTTTTGTCTTTGCTCTTCACTTCCACCCCAGCGGTTCACACAGAGCCTCAGGGGCCACCGACAAGAGGTCCACTGCTGTCCCTCATGGAGCTTCCAGAGGCGAGTGGACTTTTTCTCAAAAATGAAATTCCAATTAAAGATCTGTTGATCAAAACAACACATTTCACTATGAAATATGTAAAGACCGAACGAGAAACAAAGTGTCTTCCTGCCAACTGTGTAAAACAAGAAAAGCCTGACCTCCATATGTTTATTCCATTTGTAAAACTGGCCCTCTGCCTCAGGCCTCAGGAATGAGCGGTGAGTCCCTGCCTGCAGCAGAGGTTCCTCGTGCACACTTTTTTCTGGTGCACGTTTACATGTATAACCTTCCATTCTTCTTCATTAAGCACTGTGGATAAAGATCCTTACTCCTCTATATATCAGAGGGAGTTCTGTTCATTGGCTCAAACTCCAAAGCCGACGCCAAGGAGGGGAGGGTCCGACACGTCCGAGTCAGCGGTGGAGGGCCGGTCTCCATCCACCCACTCGACCACCATGCACCAGCCCGCCATGTCGCTCCCCCTGCTCCCCGAGTCCTTTGTCTCTACCGCATCCGGGATGACCTCAGAGCACAAGACTGGTGCTTGGCCGGCCCCCTTATCCAAGCCTCCTTTGCCTCTAAGTCTTTGGTGGCTGTTTTCTCTGATGGGCTGGTGCTCCGTCCCCCGCTGCCGTCCATTCCCTGAAACCTCCCCGCCCCCGTCTCAGCCCTGGTGGCACCTCCTCGGATGGGGTCCCCATCTGAGCCTTAGGTGTCTTTCGGTGGCATCGGCTTGTTTATTCCTGCCTTAGCATTCACTGCAGTCTGTAGTCTTCCAGTCTGTTTTCTTATTACCTCTCCACCTATGAATTTAAGATCCACCTAGGAGCCTATCTACCTTATTCCATGTTTTATGGCTGAGGACTAGACCTGGGCCGTAGCTGGCCCTTGGTAAGAACTCTGCATATCTTTGTTAGAAGGATAGTGGGAGAGTGAAAGGAAGGAAGGAAGGAAAGAAAGAAGGAGGGGGATTGGTGGGATGGAGGAAGGGAGGGCGGGTCTTAGAGTCTCGTAGACCAGGCTTCAAATCCTACGTCGCCCACTTACTAGCTGAGGATGGGCGCAACAGTGCATCAGCTCTGTGCTCGGGATTTCTCACTTGTCATCTTGCAGTAATAACACTACATCATGGGATCCATGTGAGGACTGAATGAAATAAATACGTGTTGAGAACCGACAGAAGCTGCTGTTCCATATGGTTGCTGTTTTTACCCTTTGACCTTGTAACCCCTCCTGGGTTGGCCCCGACCTCATGGTGTGTGAGAGGTCATACTAATAACCAACCACCTCCTGGCCCATGAGGGGGCCCATGGACATGGGGTCACAGTCCCCATAAGGGGCCAGCACTTCTTCCCAGCGGGTTAAGTCAGAAAGCCTGAATAAGGGGCCTTCGGCTGTGCAAGTCTTCCTCGGTGGGGAGGGGGCTGTGTGAGTCTCTGCTCCCCTTCTCGACCCTTTCTTTCTGAGTCGCCCCCACATTCGGAGTGAGGCTCTGCTCTGAGCTCTGGGATGTCAGCAACGCCCAGACTAAGCCAGTCAACTCATCACCGCCCCCTGGCTACGGCAACTGGCTCAGGATGTGGGACCCAACCCGTGTAATAAGGTCTGCTAACGGAAGCAACCCCAAATGACATCCTTCTCCCTTCCTCCCCTCTTCCCTTTCCTTGCTCAGCTAGAGCCCGACAGGAGGCACTGCAGGAGACGGACCACCAAACGGGGCCTGACAGTGAAGCCAACACCACGGGAGGCAGGGCAGTGGCACGGAGAGGACTCGGCGCACGTGGTGCCGTTTGAGCCCCATGTCGCTCCTTGGGACTCAGCGCCTAGTGTCTTCCAGTTTAGCAGGACCCATGAGGGCTTCCCGAAAGAACTGAGTTTTTCTCATCATTCCCGTAAAGACTGGCAGCTGGTCGTCTCTAGGTCCCTTCTGGGGATGCTCACGACTAGACTTGACTTGTACCCATCAAGGGATGCATCAAAATATTTCCATTCTGTTTGCTCAGCTTCAAAAGTACTCAGGAGTCATTCCCTCAGACTATTCCCAGGGCCATGTGTGAACTTAGAAGCACAGAGGGTACTATCTCTCTCCAAAGTCCCAGAGCTGTTTTGGTCCTCGTGATAAGCCAGACCGCCAGGGGGCCACCCGGTGTCTCTGTCGCCCTCGTCCCCTGGCTTCCACATGAGCGTCAGGTGGCATCCTTTACTCCACTCGCCTCCCTCCCCTCCTTAAATGTGGGCGCCCTGTGGCTCATCCTCCAGGCCCCAGCTGAGGCGCCCTCCCGGGTCCCCTGGCGGCAGCGGGCTCTTTCTCACAGTGGTGACGAAGGAGGCAGAGGAGGGAAGAGGGGAGCAGTGGTGGAGGGGACAACCCTACGGAGTGGGCGATGGGAACAAAAGCAGGATCGATCAGAGGGACACAGTATAATGGATTTTTCTATTTTAAAATTACTCAAGTCTCCGTTCAGTGTTTGCTTTGCATCCTACAAGTCCTTCAAACCCTGTTAGAAACACTCATGGGGAGAATGGTATTTAGGTATTCCAAGTTTTCTTGCTTTTTCCAGTTTGGGTGTTATACCTGACCACATACAATTTTCTAGTGATTTCTCAACAGCTAATTAGGGGTACAGATGGAATTTGAACTTATTTTTCCAATAGTATGCTTAAAAGCAAGAAAAATACAGACAGAAAGACCCTTCTTTGTAACACACATATTTTTTAAATGTTCCTTTTTAAAAATTCATGCAAGTAATGCACGGCCCTTATAGAATACTAGAGATGGGAGATAGGCAAAGGAGACATTTAAAGCCACCTGTGATGCTGACATCCATTGTTGATCTCGGTTAATATCATATTAAATGAGCAAACAGTATACAATCATTTGAATAAATGACAAATTCCTTATTGCATTCCTTACTATTAGTTATCTAGGCTGCATTCACCTCCCTGCGAACATGAATGACACTATAATAAACATCCCTACAATGTAAATCCTTGAGTGAAACTGTTGCAAACATTTTCAACTTTTTAAGAACTTGAGTTATTAAAAGCACATTGCATATCTCAGTCCAAATGCTCTCAAGAGATGCTGTCCTAATTTACACTCTGACCAGGATTCTCTCTTTCCAATGTTTATTTCACCACCCCTAAGCCAACACTATATATTCTCATCTTAAAAAATCTTCCAGTCATTTTTAAAAATACAGTATACAGATGAGCTTTTTCATGGTCTAGATGAGTTCAGGACAGGAAGACCACTCAACTCCAAAGCCCATGAGTGGCCGATAGGCGAGCCTTGCTCAGATGTGAGTCTCCAGAGAGCTCTCTGCTGCCCATTGCAGACTGGCACCCCCAGGGTGTTTAGCAAAAAGGTAGTGGACTGATAACTAAAGGTCAGGTTTTTCAAACCTCATCTCAGATGAAGAAATGTGGTGTGTTTGTTGTGGCGGTACAGCCCTGCCCAGATGAAAAGCAAGCCTGTGTAAATTATTCACTTGATGGGAGATGGCTTTTGGGACACTGGAAAATGTGGATTATTAATGGGCAAACCAGAACAATTCTCACATTACATACAGCTAAGGACTATCGGCTTGGGGAAAGCCCCAGACATTTTGCTTGTTACAGTGTTCTGAAAATTCTCACAATTAGAAGTCATTTCTCATCAGGCTTGAACTCTGCATTGTATTGGAAAAACAAGTTTCCAATTAAGATGGTCATTCTTCAGCCTTATTTTGGGTGGTCATCTTGCTGAAAAATTATCTGGAGTTCTGGCACCATGGGGGAGCCCAAGGGCCTGCTGGTCCCCTGTGAGAACATGGGTTGGTAGGGGCAAAAGGACATTTGGCGAAGTCCAGATAAAACCACTGCCATGATGCATTTGTATTTCTTGCTTGGAAACCACATTGGTCCACGTGGCCGTCCGGGGATCAGTGCAGATTAAGGAGGATCTGATAGGGAAGGAAGCGCCTTTCTGCAGGATTCATTGTGGAAGTATCTGAACAGGATGCAAACCCACTCAGACCTCCTCCTGAACTCCCACCCTACCAGTGTCACTTTTCAACATTGTGACTGCTTCCAGTTGAATGCTCTGAGCTGCTGGTTTTAATTAAAACTTAATTGGCAAAAATGTTTCATAATTTATGCATGTCATGTAAGTCCTCTGAGACAATGAACTTAGAGCCAACTCATGACCGTATAAGGAGACACTGTACTGAGAAAGCTGGGGGAGGAGAGGGACTTCGGAAGAGAAGGACCAACAGGGTTTCAACAGAGGAAGGTGCTGATGGTTTCTTTCAGCCTCCCAACCGGGATCTGCAGCCACCGGGGAGAGACA
>JAQQAC010002837.1:108262817-108387871 GCA_029783875.1 Phataginus tricuspis
GTCCCACAAAAGGAGACATAAAAAACCCTCAGAGGAAAATTAATGGAAACTCAAGAGTCTGCAATGAAATCATTACTTCACTCAACAGACGTCTTCAAGAGAGAACTTGCAGGATCTGCCAAACTGTTGAGCCACAAGGAAATCTGTACGGCAACTTAACTAGGAATATTGGGCCCCTAAGGAAAGTCCCTCTCCTCAACACACATCCTTTGTTAATTGTAAAGTGAATGACTCTCCGGTTGTCCTGTATGTCTGCAGTAGAAAGAGTATTAGACAGTATTTGACATAGAAACCAAAAAGGGACCAGAAATGAAGGTAAACACACATTTTGTACACTCAGAGGATGGACCCTAACATCAGTGCTATAATTTCTAGTGGCCAACCTAATAAATTACACATTTCACTAACGGCTTATCTGTGCCTCAATCGCAATGTCAATCTCTGTTTATATGTCTATCATCTTCATCATTTCTATCTCCATCTCTAACCAGTGGTTCAACTCAGTCCTTCCATTTCCTGCCACTAATGAAATTCGTAGGCTGTTAAGTAAAGGCATAAGACTGTGTGGTTCTTTCATCCATCAAGCCTGTATCTTACCGAGTGAACACATAAAATACACATTTGAGGGAAAAGGCGTGAGCTGTCAGTGGCAGACCATCGTCTGCCGATGTTCTCAGGTAGGGGGTCCTCCAGGCAGTTCCCAGCTCTATGAGCCTAGTATATGAGAAGCTGCGATCCTAGTATATGAGAAGTTCTTGTCTATGAAAATTGATAAACATTTCCTTCTCTTACATACTGTTTTCACCTTGGCCTGTCAGTGAATATATTTTATGTTCACCTGGAAGGAGAAAGCACTGCCCCAGCCATGTGTTGAATGATTAGCTCTCTTTGGGTATCTAAGTACTTCTCAAGTCAAGGCTGGATCCTGCCTACGAGCGACGAGAGCTCCTGCAGGCTGGTGCTGAGCGCATACACTAAGCCAGGCCACGAGCTAAGGGCTATGAACGGGTCCTCATGAGACATTCTCATGACAAACTCTAGGGACCAGATAGAATCATTTATAACCTGTACATGGAAACCTGAGACTGACTACAAGCTCTGTTTTTTGACCCGATAGGATAAACAACTCAAATAATCCAGTTAGTCTTTTCCTAAAAACTTATGATCATCTATTAATGGATAATAAGTGGAATATAAAGTAAAAATAAAATGAAGAGGTCTGCTTGCCAGCAGAGTGGAAAAGAGCTCTGTCCTCTGTGCAAGCTTGACGATCCTTGACGGCCGTGCCACCTCAGGCTTATTTTGGTCATGTCTAGAGAGGAAGGGCTCTAATAATGCTGCGCCTGATGATTTCTCAAAATACGCTTTGCTCCCTGCTTTCCCCAAATCTGGGGTTTGGCAATCCTTGAGCACGTTTTGCCAAACACATGTTCCTATAATTTAGAAGTCTAAGTGCATTTCCAATAGAATTTTTCTTATGGTCTTGATTAATTTACAATGAAATCATTAAACAGAGTAACTCTTATCAAATATCTTCATTTCCTAGTGACTTTTTTTGTGTGTGTCTGTGTAATTGTACAGGATATTTTTTTCTCTTAGTTAAAAAAATCTGGTCTTATCAGTGATACTTGGGCCCAAATCTCAAAGAGGCCAATATACGTCTGCAATTCACATTTAAGAACTAGAGGGTTCCAAATGCCAAGACGTGAGCTATAAAATGCTACCATTTATATTGGACACACAGGTTAGGTAACATTGTCAACAAATTTTTTAAAAAGCACTAAAAAGGGGTCTACCTCACAATTAAATTGACTTAGTATAGGGTCATATTTAAATGAAAATTATCTCAATGTCATATCTAGTAAATCACTGTCTTAAAAAGTTAAAAAAAGACAAGTATTATTCTCTGATAAAATTAATCTAAACCCAGCACATTTTTTCATCTTGAACATGAATGAACAAGTAGAACAGTTTAATTAAATAATCTTGAAGGTAAAACAAGCTAATTATTATCAATATCTTTTATTTCTAAATTTCTACTGTGGGTTACAATGGAATAACTAGTACTGCATTAGCCCTCCTGATACAATTAGATAAGTGAACAGAATGTCAAAAACAAAAACAAATGTCCTTTGATATTGGTCAACATCAGCATAGACTTTGTTTCCTGAAAGGAGGCAACTTGGAGGCCTTTATAAAAGCCCAGAGCAGGAAGGTCGAGACCCAGCAGAGTCTGGTAGTTGTGCTGAATTAAGGAGGAGTGAATCAGAGTTTATAGAGACTGAGGTGGCATGAACAGAATAAACAGATATGTATAACAATATGGTAGAAGTAAGACCAAACAATAGAGACAATTACATTACATGTAAATGGACTAAATACACCAATTAAAAAGTAGAGATTGTCAGGCTGGATTAAAAAGAAAAAAGATCCAACTGTATTTTGTCTACAAAAAGTACATTTTAAATAAACAGATATATAGGTTACAGGTAAAAGAATGGAAAATCTATAACCACAAAACAATACTCATGAGGAAGTCGGGGTGGCTATATTGATATTGAGCAAAAAGGACTTCAGGGTAAGGAGTATTATGAGAGATAAACAAAATATCTCATAATAATAAAATGATTAATTCATCAAGAAGACAGTGTATGATCTTAATAACAGAGCTTCAAAATAAGTGATGTGAAAATTGGCAGAATAAAAAATGAAACAGATGCATTTAGAATTTTCCTTGGTGGTTGCAACAGTCCTTTCTCAGTAATGGATAAAAAAACTAGGGGGCAAATCAGTAAATATGTAAAAGACTTGAACAACATTATCAACCAATTTTACCCAATTGTTATTTCTAGAACAATATGCACAATAACTGCAGAATACACATTCTTCTCAAGTACATGTGAAATATTCACTAACAAAGTTCATATTCTGGGCCATAAAATAAGTGTGAGGAGAAAAAAAATTATTAAAAGCATAGGATATATTGTCTTACAAGAGAATCATATTTCTGTGACTGATTTCTAATTTATCTAGTATAACCTGGAGTTACTTTGAAATTAACACACTTCTTAATAACCTATGAGTCACAAAATCCCCAAATCACAAGAACACTAGAAAATATTCTGAACTGAATGAAAATGAAAACACAATATGTCAAAAGTTGTGAGATGTGGCTTTAATATTGTTCTTAGAAATGTATAGTTTTAAATACTTAGAAGAAGACAAAGGTTTAATATCAATGGTTGAAGCTTCACTTTAAGAAACTAGGAAAAAAGACCAAATTAAACACAATGTAATCAGAGGAAAATAAACTAAAAATAAGAGCGAAAATCAATGCAACAGAAAATGGACAAACAAAAGAGGAAAACTGGTACTACCAAAAGCTGGTTCTTGGAAACAACAGAAAAATTTTTTGTAAGTATAGCTAGACTGATAACAAATTACAGCACGAGGAACAAAAGAGGGTATATCACAAAAGATCCTAAATACATAAAAAAATAATAACATTAGGAATATCCTTATGCTAATAAATTAAATAACTTAGGTGAAGTGGACAAATTCCTTAAAACACAAATTAACAAAATAGATATAAGAAATATAAAATCTAAAAGCCCCACATCTACAAAATAAAATGAATTGGAATGTAAAATTTATCCATAATAAAGCTCTGGGCTCAAATGGTTTCATTAGTGAATTCTAACAGTATCCATGGAGAAATACAGCAATCTTACACAATCTTTTTCATAAGATAAATAAAGAAAGAAATACATATCGACTCATTTTACTAGATGGTCATTATCAAAACTGGGCAAACAAATCACAAGAAAAACAAACAAACCATAGAGTGGTGGTTATGGTGAACACAGAAGCAAAGATCCGTAATAAAATGTAAGCAACTGAACCCAGCAATTAAACAAACACCCGTCATGACCAAAAGGTGTTTATCATAGGAATACAGTTATGATATTCTTTTTTTTTTTTACAATTTATTTTGGTATCATTAACTTACAATTACATGTGCAATATTATGGTGATTAAACTACCCCCTTCATCAGGTCCCCCCCACCAACCCTATTACAGTCACTGTCCATCAGCGTAGTGAGATGAGAATCACTACTTGTCTTCTCTGAGCTGTACAGTCCCCCCTGTGCCTCCCCACCCTATGTCTGCCAATCGTAATGCCCCTTTTTCCCTCTTACCCCTCCCTTCCCATCCATCTTCCCTAGTCCCTTTTCCTTTGGTAACTATTAGTTGGTTCTTGGGTCTGTGAGTCTGCTGCTGTTTTGTTCCTTTAGTTTTTTTCTTTGTTCTTATACTCCACATGTGAGTGAAATCATTTGATAGTTGTCTTTTTCGGCTTGGCTTATTTCACTGAGCATAATACCCTCTAGCTCCATCCATGTTGCTGCAAATGGTAGGATTTGTTTTCTTCTTATGGCTGAATAATATTCCATTGTGTATATGTACCACATCTTCTTAATCCATTCATCTACTGATGGACACTTAGGTTGCTTCCATTTCTTGGCTATTGTAAATAGTGCTGCAATAAACATAGGGGTGCATCTGTCTTTTTCAAACTGGGCTGCTGCATTCTTAGGGTAAATTCCTAGGAGTGGGATTCCTGGGTCAAATGGTATTTCTATTTTGAGTTTTTTGAGGAACCTCCATACTGCTTTCCACAATGGTTGAACTAATTTGCATTCCCACCAGCAGTGTAGGAGGGTTCCCTTTCCTCCATATCCTCGCCAACATTTGTTGTTTGTGTTTTCGATGTTGGCCATCCTCACTGGTGTGAGGTGATATCTCATTGTGGTTTTAATCTGCATTTCTCTGATGTTTAGCGATGTGGAGCATCTTTTCATGTGCCTATTGGCCATATGAATTTCTTCTTTAGAGAAGTGTCTATTCATGTCCTCTTCCCATTTCTTAATTGGATTATTTGCTTTTTGTTTGTTAAGGTGCGTGAGTTCTTTATATATTTTGGATGTCAACCCTTATCACATACATCAGTTATGAATATATTCTCCCATACTATAGGATCTCTTTTTGTTCTACTGATGGTGCCCTTTGCTGTACAGAAGCTTTTCAGCTTGATATACTCCCACTTGTTCATTTTTGCTTTTGTTTCCCTTGCCCGGGGAGATATGTTCATGAAGAAGTCGCTCATGTTTATGTCCAAGAGATTTTTGCCTATGTTTTTTTCTAAGAGTTTTACGGTTTCATGACTTACATTCAGGTCTTTGATCCACCTTGAGTTTACCTTTGTGTATGGGGCTAGACAGTAGTCCAGTTTCATTCTCTTACATGTAGCTGTCCAGTTTTTCCAACACCAGCTGCTGAAGAGGCTGTCCTCTCCCCATTGTATATCCAAGGCTCCTTTATCAAATATTAATTGACTGTATATGTTTGGATTAATGTTTGGATTTTCTATTCTATTCCACTGGTCTGTGGGTCTGTTTTTGTGCCAGTACCAAATTGTCTTGATTATTGTGGCTTTGTAGTAGAGCTTGAAGTCAGGGAGTGTAATTCTCCCTCTTTGATTCCTCCTTCTCAGGATTTCTTTGGCTATTTGGGGTCTTTTCTGGTTCCATATGAATTTTAGAATTATTTGTTCCAGTTCATTGAAGAAAGCTGTTGGTAGTTTGATAGGGATTGCATTGAATCTGTAGATTGCTTTAGGTAGTATTGCCATTTTGACAATATTGATTCTTCCTAGCCAAGAGCATGGGATGCATTTCCATCTGTTAGTGTCCTCTTTAATTTCTCTTAGGAGTGTCTTGTAGTTTTCAGAGTACAGGTCTTTCACTTCCCTCGTTAGGTTTATTCCTAGGTATTTTATTCTTTTTGATGCAATTGTGAATGGAATTGTTTTTCTGATTTCTCTTTCTGTTAGTTCATCATTAGTGTATAGGAAAGCAACAGATTTCTGTGTGTTAATTTTATATCCTGCAACTTTGCTGAATTCAGATATTAGTTCTAGTAGTTTTGGAGTGGAGTCTTTAGGGTTTTTTATGTACAGCATCATATCATCTGCAAATAGTGACAATTTGACTTCTTCTTTACCAATCTGGATGCCTTGTATATCTTTGTTTTGTCTGATTGCCGTGGCAAGGACCTCCAGTACTATGTTGAATAACAGTGGAGAGAGTGGGCACCCCTGTCTTGTTAGCGATCTTAGATGAAAAGCTTTCAGCTTCTCGCTATTAAGTATGATGTTAGCTGTGGGTTTGTCATATATAGCCTTTATGATGTTGAGGTACTTGCCATCTATACCCATTCTGTTGAGAGTTTTAATCAAAAATGGATGCTGAATTTTGTCAAATGCTTTTTCAGCATCTATGGAGATGATCATGTGGTTTTTGTTCTTCTTTTTATTGATGTGATGGATGATGTTGATGGATTTTCGAATGTTGTACCATCCTTGCATCCCTGGGATGAATCCCACTTGATCATGGTGTATGATCCTCTTGATGTATTTTTGAATTCGGTGTGCTAATATTTTGCTGAGTATTTTTGCATCTATGTTTATCAGGGATATTGGTCTGTAATTTTCTTTTTTAGTGAGGTCTTTGCCCAGTTTTGGTATTAGAGTGATGCTGGCTTCATAGAAAGAGTTTGGAAGTATTCCCTCCTCTTCTATTTTTTGGAAAACTTTAAGGAGAATGGGTGTTATTTCTTCTCTATATGTCTGGTAGAATTCAGAGGTGAATCCATCTGGTCCGGGGGTTTTGTTCTTGGGTTGTTTTTTGATTACCGATTCAATTTTGTTGCTGGTGATTGGTCTGTTTAGTTTTTCTGTTTCCTGCTTGGTGAGTCTTGGAAGGCTGTATTTTTCTAAGAAGTTCTCCATTTCTTCTAGGTTTTCCAGCTTGTTAGCATATAGATGCTCGTACTATTCTCTTATAATTCTTTGTATTTCTGTGGGGTCCGTCGTTATTTTTCCTTTCTTATTTGTGATTCTGTTTATGTGTGTAGATTCTCTTTTTCTCTTAATGAGTCTGGCTAGGGGTTTATCTATTTTGTTTATTTTTTCAAAGAACCAACTTTTGGTTTCATTGATTTTTTCCATTGTTTTATTCTTCTCAATTTTATTTATTTCTTCTCTGATCTTTATTATGTCTCTCCTTCTGGTAACTTTGAGCCTCATTTGTTCTTCTTTTTCCAATTTCAATAATTGTATCTTTAGGAAGAACATTTGGGAATGTTCTTCCTTCTTTAAATAGGCCTGGATTGCAATATACTTTCCTCTTAGAACTGCCTTCGCTGTGTCCGACAGAAGTTGTGGCTTTGTGTTGTTGTTGTCATTAGTCTCCATATATTCTTTGATTTCTGTTTTGATTTGGTCGTTAACCCATTGATTCATTAGGAGAATGTTGTTAAGTCTCCATGTATTTGTGAGCCTTTTTGATTTCTTTCTAAAATTTATTTCTAGTTTTATACCTTTGTGATCTGAGAAGTTGGTTGGTAGGATTTCAATATTTTTGAATTTACTGAGGTTCTTTTTGTGGCCTAGTATGTGGTCTATTCTGGAAAATGTTCCATGTGCACTTGAGAAGAATGTGTATCCTGCTGCTTTTGCGTGCAGAGTTCTGTAGATATCTGTTAGGTCCATCTGTTCTAGTGTGTTGTTCAGTGCCTCTGTGTCTTTACTTAGTCTCTGTCTGGTTGATCTGTCCTTTGGAGTGAGTGCTGTGTTGAAGTCTCCTAAAATGAATGCATTGCTGTCTATTTCCTCCTTCAATTCTGTTAGTATTTGTTTCACATACGCTGATGCTCCTGTGTTGGGTGCATATATATTTATAATGGTTATATCTTCTTGTTGGACTGACCCCTTTATCATTATGTAATGTCCTTCTTTATCTCTTGCTACTTTCTTCGTTTTGAAGTCTATTTTGTCTGATACAAGTACTGCAACACCTGCTTTTTTGTCCTTGTTGTTTGCATGAAATATCTTTTTCCATCCCTTCACTTTTAGTCTGTGTATATCTTTGGGTTTGAGGTGAGTCTCTTGTAAGCAGCATATAGATGGGTCTTGCTTTTTTATCCACTGTGTTACTCTGTGTCTTTTGATTGGTGCATTCAGTCCGTTTACATTTAGGGTGATTATTGATAGATATGTACTTATTGCCATTGCTGGCTTTAGATTCATTGTTACCAAAGGTTCAAGGGTTGCTTCTTTACTATCTGAGAGTCTAACTTAACTTTCTTGTTAAGTTATTGTGAATGCCATCTGATGTTTCTTTATCTCTCCCTTCCTATTCTTCCTCCTCCTTTCTTTATATATTAGGTGTTTTATTCTTTGCCTTTAGTTAGTATTTGGATGGTCTGCTGTCTTTGCTATGATTTTATTTTCTCTGGTGACATCTTTTTAGCCTTAGGGGTGCTTCCCTCTAGAGCAGTCTGTTTAAGATATCCTGTAGTGGTGGTTTATGAGAGGCAAACTCTCACAACTTTCCTTTGTCTTGAAATTGTTTAATCCCTCTGTCATATTTAAATGATAATCGTGCTGGATACAATATTCTTGGTTTGAGGCCCTTCTGTTTCATTACGTTAAATATATCATGCCATTCTCTTCTGGCCTGTAAGGTTTCTGTTGAGAAGTCTTATGACAGTCTGATGGGTTTTCCTTTGTAGGTGATCTTTTTTCTCTCTCTAGCTGCCTTTAATACTCTGTCTTTATTTTTGATCTTTGCCATCTTAATTATTATGTGTCTTGGTGTTGTCTTCCTTGGGTCCCTTGTGTTGGGAGATCTGTGGGCTTCCGTGGACTGCGAGACTATTTCCTTCCCCAGCGTGGGAAAGTTTTCAGCAATTATTTCTTCAAAGACATTTTCTATCCCCTTTTCTCTCTCTTCTTCCTCTGGTTCTCCTATAATGTGAATATTGCTCCGTTTGGTTTGGTCACACAGTTCTCTTCATATTCTTTCATTCTTAGAGATCCTTTTATCTCTCTCTGCCTCAGCTTCTTTGTGTTCCTGTTCTCTGTTTTGTATTTCATTGACAGTGTTTTGTACCTCATCCAGTCTGCTGTTAAGCCCGTCGATGGCTTGTCTCATTTCTGCATTGTCTTTCCTCATTTCCTCCCTCAGCTCTTGCACATTTTTCTGTAGATCCGTCAGCATGGCTATGACTTTTATTCTGAATTCTTTTTCAGGAAGCCTTTGTATGTCCATTCCTTCAGGTTCTCTCTCAGGGGTTGTGTGTGTCTGAAGCTTTGTCTGTATCATATTCTTCTGTCTTCTCATGACTATAGAATTGGTTGTTGGTAGTTGTCACGTATGTCAGCTGGGCTCTTTATGACCTTGAAAAGGAAAGTGAAGAAAGAAGAGAAAAAAAAAAAATTGCCTCGCCGGCTGCCGAGTCCTCTCAGGTGTAGTCGCCCGCCGGTGCGCTGCCCCGCCGGATGCCAAGTCCTCTCCGGTGTGGCTGCACGGTGTGCGCTTTCCTGTGTGTTCTGGTCCCTCTTTTGGGAATAGTTGTATTTGCTGTGTTTTCGTGGATAAATATAATGTTGGGAGGAAATTTCCACCGCTCCGTTCATGCCGCCATCTTCCCGGGACGGTGTTATGATATTCTTATAATTGTTAATATAATTTGCTACATATGGAAGGTTGCACTTTCCAAAGTGGGCCTTAACAATATCTCCCATGCCATGCTCCATTTATAATAAATATAATGTTGACGCTTGTCCCATAAGGTACTGAGGTGTATGTCCCCACCCCTGGCAACTGGGAATACCTTTGTGATGGTCTCGAGCTAGAGAATATAGGGGAAACAGCACCATGTGACTTCCAGGGATGGATAATAAACATGTCATGTACCTCTGCTAGCTCTGGAAACCCAGAAGCCATAACTATGAGGAAACTCAACCCGCCCATGCGAAGTGTAAAGATGGTGCAGGCGTGGTCAGTGTAGGTAGCCTGCTGACAATGAGTACCGATGCCTCCAGGCAATCTAGTCTCCAGCCAGAGTCACCCTTGCCTTTAGGTCTTCACAACTAGAACCCCAGACGGTGTGGAGGAGAGGTAAGCCAGCCTTGGTGTCCCCTGTCCAAATTGCTGCCATAGCATTGTGAGCATATGAAAATGGTTGTTTCACACCCCTGTGTTTGGGGGTGTTCAGCAAGCAATAGTGACAGGAGGTAATACCATGGTCCCTGATTTAGAAAGGAGGAAGCTATACTTCCTGAGTGACTTGAACCACTTAGTGTGGGTGGCAAATGGCAGAGCTGGGGTGTCAACCCAGCTTTCTCTGCAAAATCACCGCACACACTGATGGAGACCAAAGGTGTCCTGAGCGTGGGCCACCTGGCTCACCAGGTCTCTGGCTCAGCGCTTTGCCCCATCTGCACTGCACGGATGATCTGGCCCTGGTAACTACTTCTCTCAGGAAGACACTTGAGATCAGGGCTTGATATGCATGAGTCACATGGCCAAAACTAGCTCACTATGAAGCCTTTAGCAAATATATATCCCCAATGTCTACATTTGTAAAGCTCAAGTAGCTCCATCAGCCATGAACTCTGGGCATTTACACAAGAGCTGGTTGAGACATGAGCTTTAGGAACTCTTGCCAGACAGCTGTGAAGAGCACGGGAAGTAGAGGAGTAAGACCTGTCTTAGTCCCATTCAGTATAGCTCAGGAGATGTCGGGGTGACCCAACAAGTACTCAGAGTAACAAGACAAAAACAAGTGATTCCTTTACTGCCTAGAGAGATGACTACACTCAGCATGGCTGAGATGGGGGCATTTTCCATTTTCTGTCATCTCTGTTCAGTCCACCCACCCCACCCCTGCCCCATCAGTCCTTTTTCCTATTATACAAATATCAGTTTATTCTCCATGGAGGTACAAGTCCTTTATCACCCAGACTTGAATAAAATCTCTACAAACGCAGAAGAAAAGTAGCAGGATTTGCTTAGACTCAGATGCTGATACATCTGGAGGGGAGCGGAGCAGAACAGCTACTGTGTGCCTGAACAGCATCTATCCTTTCTTTTCGGACTAGCACTTTGACTGGCCTGTGAGACAAAGCCCATCCCCTACTCTCAGCTCTTGTGGCTGGACAGGGGCTGCCTCTACCTTCCCCCAGATCCAAGGTGACTCACACCAGGCCAACCAGAACCCACCTTCTGGTGGCCCCTGGGACCGGACAAGCACCTGTCTGAAGCCATGAGCGGCAACACAGGCCTCCCACTAGAACCATAAGGAAAGAGACTTCTTTCTTCTGGAGACAACAGGCTCCTTTATAGGATGCAAACCTGGGGCTGCTGGTGGCAGTCTTGACACCGCAAGGAGAGAGTCTCAGCTGAGAATAAAGCCACACAGAGGAAAACGGAATCAAGAGATGTTCATGACAGCATTGGAGCACCTAGATCCGGCCTCAAGGGATCTATACTTTGCCACTTCAGTTGTATGATTCCACAGATTCTCCTTAATCCCACAAGTCTGGCTGAGCTGGGTTTCTGACCCAGCCACAGAGACCTGATTCACTGAGACAGCACATTACCAACTCTCTACACCAGTGGTTCATGAATTTTTCTCCAAGGAACCCCCAAACTCTGGGAACCCTGGTGAACCAGAGGGACTGAGCACCCTGGCTCCAATTTAATCAGAGCTATTTACATTTATTTTACTTAGGGCGGCTGTTATAATTTCATGTGGATAAAAGAGATGAGCTAATTAAGAAGAAAAAAAAAAAGATAGTGATTCAGTTCAGGCACCTTATTTTAGAGGTCCAGAAAACCCAAGTGGCTTTCACAAAGCAAGCTGGTCTCCACCAATCCATCACGCATGCTCCCTGTTATCCCCTAAAACTAAGGCTGCCCGTCCTGCTCATATCAGCTTTGGGTTTTGCTTCTGGGTTGGAAGCAGGTCTATGGCTTCCAGGCACTTTACCCCAAAATGCAGGAGGGCCCAGCATGGACCCACACACATGCTATGCTCTGGGCAAACACCCCCAGTGTCAAGCTTCCCAGCGCGTATCATGGACCACAGACATCCAGGGAACTAAGTAGTGCATGAAATACAATACCATCCTGAAACCATGGTAGGCGTCACTGGAAGAGCCTCTTTATGTGAATGGTGTGGCCTGCCACAGGTGGAATGATTGTGTTTTTACAGGTCATAATACGGGACAGCTTCGGTTCGAACCATCTTCTCTGATCCATGCTGGGCTTGAGAAGAAGTCCTGTGTGTTTGCCAGGGAACAAACTTATTTCTGTCCCTGCTGTCTGTCGGAGTGAAGGGCAGGACTTCCTGAGTGCTCTAAAACAGGGATGTGGTTTTGAAAAGGCTTTTGGAATCTATCATCTTTAAAAGTAAAAAAAAAAAAAAAAAAAAGAGCAAAATCTGGTCACTTTTGAGACAAGTTAATTAAGTCCCATCTGTCTTGATGTGGCTGCCCTCTATTCTGAAGTAGAAGAAAAAGAGACTCTAAACTGGCAATAATGTCCTTTTAATTGAATAAACCAACAGTTTTCTCATTCTAATGAGCATAAACTGCTTACGGAAAAGATTTTATTTAAATCCCCCAGAGTGATTACTTTAAATGCACAGTTTAGTTAAAAGCTACAGTCATAAATAATTAATTTTTCTTTTTAAAAGAATTATGCAAATTTAAGCCATGAGGCTGAAAACGGAAAGTGTCAATCCCAAGCGCACTGAGCTCGCGTTTCTCTTCCTGGTTACTTCATCACCATGTCTCTGTGTTTGCACCTTCTCTGAATACAAACAATGGCAGCCCTCACCCACCGTGGTCTAGGACGGTTCTTCCACCCTCTGCCAGTTCCTTTTATTCCTGTTGAACACCGAATGAGACCAAGAAATGGGTGTGAACAGCTTTGTGCCATGCCCAAATTATGCCACTTGTATGTGAACATCACGACGCTGTTGGTGACGGAGGGAAACAGATGAATTGATCAGGTACATGTTTCCTAAGGACCTACCCTGGGCAGGCATTCTGCTAGGTGGGTAGGGCTCAGAGGAATTGACTCCTCTTGGAGGAACTTCGTAGGCTATCCATAAGAGAAATTTAAATAAAAATACAAGGACAAAGACTGGACAGTAAAAATTTCACGTGTCCAGGGGTTGTGGCTGGTTAACTGCATAGCAAGAGACACTGGAAAAGCCAGGGTTCTGAGCTTCGGGCAGGGGTTTCCAGGTCAGCCAACCCGAGATTCCACAACCCCTTTCACCTTGTCTGGCACTGCCTTGCAATAGAGACTTCCTTATGCAACACCAAGGAAGAGAATCCCTGTCGGGATGACGGGCTTCTGCCTCCGACTGCAGGACACTCGGCACAGGGCCAGCTCGGCGTGGCAGTGGGAGCAGAGGGGTGCGCTCTCAGTGCACAGAGATGGAGGGGCGTTCTGCCACTGTTCCAGCTGCCAGAGTCCTTGTGTACAGGAAGGGAGGTGCTGGGGCATCAAGGGTTTGAAGAAAATAGAAATGGATTCTGGAGGGCGGGAGGTGAAGGGGGCGAAGTTGTAAATGGCACAGTCGTGCATAAAGACCTTCCAGCCCCTGGCCGGTTACACCTGTGGAGTTTCCTTTGGCCATTGGCTGGTTTTAAAGTTTCTGAAATGAATACCTTAAGACGGTGCATGGATGCGCTAGGACAGCACAGCGCCCCCACCCCAACCACTGGGCATTCATTCTCAGAGTGCTCTGCACACTCGCCTTACCAGGGCCCCCTGAACATGTGTGTTAGCGCCCCCGACGTGGATGATAGACAACACATGGATGTTACATTGTTGGCTTGCTGTTGCAGCAGATAACCCTGCTTTGGCTGCCACAGGACTAGTGGGTGAGATGGGAGAAGGCAGATCCTTGGGAGAGGATGTTTCCTCAGTTATCCCCCTTTAATACAGGACAAAGCCACAGGCACAGGGGGTTGCACAAACAGCCCCAGGTGGCACATTGCTAAGTGGCCCAGAGCCCATGAACCCAGGCCCTCTGGTACTAAGGCTGTGCTCCTAACCAGCACAGTCCATCCCTGCCTCCTGCACAAGTTACACAAATACCTTCTCAGGAAGGAAAGAGAAAACATTCCTCATTATACAAGAAGCCTGTTCAACTCTTTCTCCTAAAAATACCATACTGCAATTCTCTGGGAGAACAAAGTAGGGTGGCCTCTACTCCTCAGCCTAAGGGAACCCCCAGCCCCAGCTCGGGCTCACTTCAGATGGGACCCAAACTGGCCACACAGAATGTGGCCATAATTTACTTGTAGTTTAGAGGAGCTCTAGAGAAGGCTCAAACAGCTCATGTAGCTAGAACTAAATAGCAATTTAGTGAGTAATGAGTAAATGAATCAGAGGCACAGATTAAATTTCCATCCAAATAACCATAGGTTTCTCAATTAAGAAGGGAGAAAACATGTTTGGCAAAACAGTCTGATCTTGGCCTTAGCCTCGCGGATTTACCCAGCCTGCTTACTGGATACGACGGTGCACACAGATCCGGGGGGTCTCGGGCCTTGGATGTACTCACACGCTTTATTCAGAACGAGACACATGATGATGATTTTACAGTGTCAGGAACGCCCATCTGTTATCATAAAGGAATTCCGACATCACACCACTCAGTGTTTACGTGGGAAGCAACCAGGGTGTTCAGACACAAGACAAGTGTTTTCTCGCTCAAATAACTCACCGGCTTTATTTTAAAACATTTACATTCTACTACAGAATGTACACTTATTATTTTTTAAAACAAATGCCTTTAATGGATATTTGGGAAAGTTATTCAAACTTTCAAATCCCCAATTTCATCATCTGCAAACGGAAATAACAACAGCACCTCCTTAGAAGACTGTTACCCATTTATACTTAAAGACATCTAATTTTATATTTAAATATAATATCAATGTTACATTCTTTAGAGATAATTTGACATGTAGTTATGTGATGTATTGAGCTTTTTGAGTTGTGTCTGGCCAATAGTATGTATTTAATAAATGTATGTGCAATTATTAAAATTATTTTGGGTTGCTCAGTCAATATTGCATGGATCTAGGGAATGGTATTTTTTTGCTAAACAAAGGTTATTAAATGTCTCCTATATACCATATACTGAGAATTAATGGAGGAAACTTTTAGAATTAAATATCTCAGAATACTTGCATTGGGGGAAATTCCCTCCACTGAGTCTTTACCATAATGGCTATCATAATACGAATATTTTTATTATCCATAGTATCATTGCCTTAACTTTGCATTACACATTATAGTTTAGGTAGTGTCTGATCCTGTGAAGTAGGGAAACTGAGGCCCAAGAAAGAGACAGGATTTACATCAGGGTACATGGCCAATGAAGGGCACAGCAAGGACTTAAGCCTCAGTCTTCAACCTCCAAGTTCAGTGATTGTTTCCCCATCGTTCATTCAGTTGTCAAGAGCCTCAGAAAGGCGAGGGAGGGTGCACCGGTGCATAGTGTTGCGGGAAACACAGGTCACTTCCTCAGCATCCCCAGACTTCCCATTCCTGCTCATTTGGGGAATTTCCAAGGTAATATTTTGAGCATCTCTGTCTGGCTCCCCCAGTGGGTACTCTGCAGTCAGTACAGGGACATCAGGCATCTCGAGGGCAGGCAGGTGTCTGGGCACCTGGACACCTGTTCCCCCACACTTAGATACTGAGTACCTGGGTGGAGAGGGACTGTCCTGAACAGCCAGACAAGGGATGTCCGCGCTCACCTCAACAGACCGAGATAGAGAAGGGTGGACGATGACCCACTGTGCTGACTGGCAACTTTCCTGAAGACCATCAGTGCCCAACACTCGTACAAAAATAAAAGGATTTTCAAAGCCCTGTGAATGACCACAGCTATGTCACTGCTGACACATGAGATCGCAAGGCTGGAAGAGTAAAGACAACATAGAATCACAGAATGCAGCAGGATGAACCCTGTATGGCAACAGCAGTGCCAGGGTCGGGGACAGAGCAGTGCAAAGTGGTTGTCATCAGACGTCTACAGGAAGATGTACGGGATTGCTGAGGAAAAAGGACTATAATCAGCAACCTTCCTGTTTCAATGGATAGACATAAATTGTGCTTTAGGCCCAAGTTTTTAAGAGAAAAAGAAAGATTCATGGTGATTTGAGATTTCTTAAAAAAACCCTAATGGTGCCTTAAGTTAATTAATGATAGGGGTTGGAAAATCTTACGAAGCAATGGATTTGGGCTGATAAGGTGGTTTAACCGAAGGGATTGAGATCATATTGTTACCTTGACAGTTTGTTACCCATAACTCATCGAGTGAGCTTTCCAGAATTCAATTGCTCTGAAATTCAAGGCAAGGGTCACGACCTGGGGTGTGAGTTTTTCATACTCACTCAAATGTGTGTGCGCAGGAAACACTCATGAGAAGAGAAAAGGTCACGTGGGAATGGTATGCTTTGGTTGTTTTCGTCTCTTTTTGTTCCATGAAATCAACGAGTAAAGCTCACAGCCAGGGAGGAAGATGGGACTTGAATTCCATTTTAACACAGAGGCACAGAGACGTGGAGTGACAAGACAAAGGACAGTGAGTCTGGGCTTCTGAGGTGGCCAATCCAATGTTGGGGGAAGCACCTGGGCTCTGACAGTGCCTGCTGGGACCCTGGGGAAGGACAATGCTTCCAGGTCTCCAGCTGCCCTCCTGGATTCATCCATTTGCCAACTACCTCACTACCCCGTGTCCCTGTTCCAAAAGTGTAAAGCTGTCAAGAACTGGATTTACTATAGATTCACCAGTCTGAGGCCTTTCAGAGAACGTGATGGACTTTTGGTAAGATGCAGCACAGAAAATACCATAATATTGAACAAAAGTGATGCCTGCCTTTGGAAAGGCCTCTAGCTGCCGTGAGCTTCTGCGGGCAGGCCCTCAGCCCTCTTGCTAAGCCTGCTGTCTCCTCTCTTCTCTCAGGAGGCAGGCCTGACTTTTCATTTGTCCTATTTTCTTCTACAGTCATTTTTCTCCACCTCTACTTCATTCCAGGCAAGACCCTGGGGCCCCCTCTCTCACATCCTAGTGTTCCCGAATCTTCCCTGAGGAATTCTGATGTGGAAGTGACCATTTGGCCATGGCTGAGCAAGCAGGGGAGAGGTTGAATTTGATCATCTACTCTTAAAAAAGAAAAATAACTGAAAGTTGATTATTTGGGGGAGGAGAAAGCAGAGTTTGCTAATGAGATGCCTCCCCTCCTGGCCCCATCCAAAGCGATCTACCAGCACAGGTTCAGAGCAGAAGCAAGGTTTCTGAAAGACACACACTCTTAGCATCAAGGTTAATCGGACAGCCTCTTGGAAGACCACCAGCCGGAGGCCAAAGGTCTTGCTGCTGTGTGCAATGCAGGGGCTCCCACACTGCTCTCTGCTTTCAGCAACAAGATTCGGACACCCCGGCGTGGCCATCTTTGGGATGCCCTGGCATGCTCACTTTCATATTTGAAGCTTTGATCTACTTATTAACTCGCTGCTTAACTTGTCTAACTAACCATCAGGGTGGTCAGATTTTCCCTTCAAAGTCATTTAAAAATGCCCCCCAACGAGCTGGACGCAGGACCCTCAATTTCCTTCAGGAGAGGAGCTGTGTGTATATATCAGGAATAGAATATCGTGCTTTTTGACACAGGGACAGCAGCTGGAGTTACATAAATTATACGATGTGATTACAGCATTTTGCCGCGGTAACACCATCAAAACCCTTTTGTGATGTATAAGGCAGTCAAAATGCAAATTCCGGGATATTTAAAAGCTCATCACACAGAATTGTTATGACTCAAGACTTAAACCCAGGAATGCTGCGGCTTCTTTTACAAGGCCCATGAACAGAGCTTCCCTTCTGTCAAGTAGTAGAGCACAGAGAGCTTGTCGTGTGAGAGATACACGTTGCACAATTTAAAGTTTCCTATCTTGGGTTGCCAATGCTATGGGGAATATAATTCAGGACAAGTCAGGCACCCGTGTCTTCATATCTCAAAGCGGGCACCATGAGTTTTTCTAAAGTCAGTAGAAACAATGTAACTCAGCCTTGTGGAAAGGGGAAGGACATTTCTAATCTCCTGTCAGGCATTTCAATGACTTGGGCACTCCTCAGTACAGCCTGCTGGGCTTGCTTACCAGAGCACACACGTGCATGTCATACCTTCCTGTACTGCAAGGAGAGCACAGGCCTCCACCAGGCCGGCCACCCAGGGTTGAATCCTATTTATGCCACTTATTATCCCATCTCCTCAGGCATATGCTTCAGCTTCTCAAAGTCTTGTCTTCCTCACCTGGAGAATGGAGAACACAGCCCCACCCCCCACCCCCAACAGGGGCAAGAAAGCACTTAGCTAAGGGTTGGGGTGCACCTTCCCTGCCCCATACTGGTGGGTCTAGCCCCCCAGTCATTTCTACTATGCTGCTCAAATGAGGTCTCACCTGGCGGCCGCACAGAAAATATTTCCAAAGATCGCCACTGATTTTCACAGCTCAGCCTTGCCCCCCAAGCTGCCTGCTTCACACCTGGGGCCAGGGAACCAGGCAGAACCTGGCACTGTCACTTCCTCTTACTCTAGGTGTTTCTAAATGGTACAGCCATAAAGACTTCTGAGACAATGAGGGCCAGGGGAGTCAATAGACTGATTTCTTTTCTTTCTCATTCCCAAGCAAGGAATGGAGCCGGAATTCCAGGCAGGAATGGCTGAATGTCTAGGCTTCTCAGAGATGCCTTCTGCTGGGAAGGGAAATATACATGCATGACCCACTCTCCCTTCTTTTGCGGAGAGTGAAAAATTTGGCAAGGTAAAAAAATAAAAAGAAGGCAGAATTCATTCTATAAGACACAATGTATAGAACAATAAATATTACTCTGAATGTCTAGAAAATAATGATTAGAATTTATGGAGCACTTTAATGTGCCTAGCAGGGTGCTAAGCAACATTATATTTTGTAATCTTCACAACTCCATTCAGATCAACACCATTATTATTCCCATTTGACAAAGAAGAACCCTTGATTGTGTATGATGCTGTTATGTGGTAGGTAATTTACTGTAAATACTTCAGTATAGACGGTGTGACATAAATACATGTGCTAATTTCAATCTCTATCTCAGAGCTAAGTCAATTGCCCAAATCAGGAATACATATTCTGGCTAGAATTTATGCAAAGAGTAACGTGTGCTAAAGCTAGTTGTCTCTGACCAACACCAGAGGTCTCGTCAGTTACCTTAATGGACATAAGCACTGACTTTTATTGGCGAATCGCAGGTGTCCACTCTGTGTGGATTGGTTCGATAGGCAGAGGCCCTGCTTTCCTCTGCAAGAACCCACAGAAGGGCTTGGGGAGCTCAGCGGCCTCTATCTCTAGGAACAGTGTCCCAGACCTGATCATCAAACAGTCTTGCCTTCAGCGGCCGACTCAGGTTTCTCAGTCTTCTGACTCCAAATAAAAGGTTACCTGACTCCTATAAATAATGCCTTTGTTTTGATGCGGGATGCCATCAGAACATCTAAAAGAACAGAGAGCTGGGGCTTCTTAAGTTTTCAGACAGTCAGTTGGCCTTGGTGTATGCTGCTCATAAACGTCTGCAGCACAGCCCGATCTGTCTGAGGCTTGCTCTCCGGGTAATAAGATGGTAAGGGAGACGAAAGATAGCTCTCCCCACTGAATATGAGAGACTACCAACAGCTACCAAAACGAATGCAATCATTTTAAATGACCTCATCAGCTTGGATTGGTCAGTGCGGGGACGTAAGCTATATTTCCTAAAAATGAAAGCGATGGCATCCTAGTGCCCAGCTCAGGGACTGACCCTCAGCTTAGTAGGTGTCTGGTCGGGGAACTAGGTAACCGTACCTGGGGTTCCCCAAGTATCCCTAGAACAATGATGGACAAAAAGTAGATTCTCCTATTTGCAGACAACCAAAGAGAAGGAGTAATCCAGCTGGATAAGGGGGCCACAAAGTCCAAACACGCAGAGCGCTCCTAATTCAGCCCTAAACTGGATTATCATTGCAAGAGAAATGGGGAATTGACAGAGTTGACCTGGATTCCATGAAGTCTGGGGAAATCAACAGACCTTACAAAAATGTGTGGTTCTGCCAATATAGCAAAGGGCTGCTGCGAACCTGTATATCGTGGCCAAGACACAGCTCTTAATGCGTTTCCGTGCTCCCAGCCACCAATTTTCTTTTCCAAGTTTGTTCTTGTTTGCATTCAGTCGTACTCGGCTGAAAATCTGTTCTTCGTAATATTAATAGTTAAAATTAAGATTATTTTAACCTCTAAATAACTTGTGTTTAACAAAACCACATTATTTGCTAAGTAAAAAGATCCACACATTTTTAATAACAAAATAGAGTCAGTAATCTCCCTTTAAAAGGAGAGCTTTTTCAACACAGTACAGTTTTGTTACATATGTATTGTCATGCAGTGATCAATATTTCTTAACTTGAGAGTTCCACGCTTTTACATAACAGAAAACTAAATAAGAAGCAGATTGTCAACTGCTATGAGGGTGGACAGCTGCCAAAAGTCTAGGATTTTTTTTCCCCCCTCTGATTCTCTTAGTATTCTCTTACAAAAGTTATACTGAAACACTAATTCATTAAGGATTTCTCAGCATCTTTTTCAGCAAACACACTACCATTCTATCACATCAGACTTTCTGGGAATTTTCCTTTCCAGTTTGGCCCAGAGTAATTAGCTTGGCCTGAATAAGGATGGTAATTAAAAGCAGACAGCATTTACATTTTGATGGAGAACTGAATGCTAATGCTAAAGAAGCAGCATGGTCCTGAATATTTTTCCTGGCCTCTCCCAGTATCAAGTTTCTTTGAAGTCCACCTAAATTATGACAATGCCCTACCCCCCAAAAATCACATTCCACTCTTCATCCATAAACCATACTTTTAGCCAGAAAACCACCATTAGGAACTTTTCCATCAGGCCTAAGTAATGTCGTATAAACAACATGCCTTTAGCAATCAACCCTTTTCCCAACATACTGCTTTTAACAACATGCACAGAAAGGGCACATTGCAGAAAGCTGGTTCATTTCCCAAAGTTCCCTGTTCTACCTAAAATGAGTGACTGCCACTGAGTAGATAAAGTTGGCATTCATAAAAACCAATTGCCTCAGACCTGAACTGACCATTCTTCTAGGTTTTCAGATGGGAAGACAACTGTGACAGCTGCATTTTGAGGAAAATATTTTAAGCTCTACCTTGGAACCATCATCCACTTTGTTGCCAATGTTCTTTATTATTTCTTCCCAAATTCTTGGTGTCTTGTTATATCTTTTTAGGAGAGATATAGAGGAGTGGGAGAACAAACTCTAGTAAGTAGTTAAACAGAGGTTGGTTGTATGCCTAAGAACAAGCCCACTGAGCATCCCTGAGTTAATATTGAGTGTGAGGCACTGTGTTCCAGGCACAGTACTAGTTTGTAGGGATACAAGACACACTTTGTCCCCAGTGCTTATTACTCCTGGGAAGATAGACCCAGAATAATTTTTTAAGAGGGGAAAAAGTCAAATAACTTCATTGAAATAATTGCAATAGTTATAAGTGATCATTTGTGTGAAGGAAAGTGATAGGGAGCTGAGATGGCAAGTCGGTGGGCACATGAGGGACGGCATTTTAGCTGAGATGAAGATGGGGACAACTTTCCTGCCCAGTAAGGCCAGGAGTTTTGAGTATGAGGGAGTGTGGTGGGCTGGCAATGGTGCGGATCTGCTGACTCCTGGAAGGCACTTGGAGGCAATATGTAGGGAAGCACTGGGAAAGCCAGGAAATGCAAAACAATGCCAGGGATTATATTTAAGGATTTCCTGAGTGCCTGTTATATACCCAACAACCAGATAGGGGTCTGACAGTGCCAGAGTCTTTTTTAAAAACACTGTTGTGTTTCAACAGGGGGCAAGTTTTATGGCATGGAACTGTATATAGCAAACGTACCATAATTTTATCTTAACAATGACATGGCTGATTTTGAACCACCTTGGCCACTCAGGATGCCACTACCTAGCTCCTCCAAACATAGGCATGTGAACTAGTGACTCCTTGACATACGTGGCAGATGCTTCCTTGGGGGGGGGTGTGCCAAGTGCCTGCGGGAGAATCCCCGTCACGTGGTGAAGATGAACGCACTGATCGCGCACATAACAATGTGCCCATGAGCAAGAATGCAGCGCGCTCAATCAAACGTTAGAGTTGAGGCCCCTCTTACCTAATGTCTCTGAGACATAGATATTTTTAGGTGTTCTCCAATGCTGAGATGTCGATTCTATGAGATCCATACAGCCGAGTATTTCTTGGGCCCCTACTGTGTGCCCGACCCTGTCCTGAAGATACCACATGCACCCAGACCATCCTTTCCTCAAGGAGTCTGCAGTTCAGTGAGATAAGGAATAAATACAGAATTTTTCATAGAGTATGAGGAGTTCTAGGATACTGATAAATGCTGTAGAAGCACACCACGAGGGCCCCACTGCAGACTGGGTGGGTGGATCCAAGGAGGCCAAGGCAGGCTTCCCAGGGCAGCAGTGAACCTGGGCAGAAAGCATCGCCCAGAGGCTTCCCCCTGGCGGGAAGGAAGAGGCTGCCGCCTGCAGAGAGAACACGTGCGGTACCTAGGTGTGAGCCAGCGTCAGGGCGGGACCTTCCAGCCACGAATCTGTGAGCAGGTGAGGCTGGGGGGCAGCGGGGATGGAGAAGGGCCGCGCAGAACGACAAGACGGCGGGGAGAACAGGCGCTAGGTTGTCAGGTGACTTGCCTGCTGAGGACGTCGGATCTTCGGGAGGGCTCTGAGCCGGAGGGGGGCCTACCTGCACGTGGGACCCTGACCTACTGGCTGACAGTTAGAATGGCTCCACCATTTGTGAAGCCCTTTCAAACTGGGCCTTGAAATGTATTTCAGAGGCAGACAGAAAAAGTCACCTGATATGGTCTCATGATGGCCTTGCCCTGTAAGATGTTGAGGACACCCCTGCCTGTGGCCCTTTCCCCTGGAAAATCACAGGACAGCTGATGAACAAGCCGTGCCCCCGAATCCTGTCCTCCAGGGAAGGGCCCTCCTGGGCGAGCCAGGGCTCCTTGGCAGCAGGCTGAGCCAGAGAGAAACAGTCCTGGGAGGAATGTTCACTCTGCTTTATCTCTGGTCATTTTTAATTTGATCACTTAAGAGAAATCAGTTGCAAGATTGTTTAATAGTTCTTTCCACCAACCAGCAAAGATGCTGATGGTCCAGATCTTCTGAGTAAACACAATGGAAACTTATTTGAGAACATGTTCCTTTTGCCTGAATCAACTATTGTCTCTGCTTTTCCTTTCTGTGTTCAGAACAAGAGAGAACTTCCCCCGAGGAGCTGGCATTGAGTGTCACATTGGCCTGGACGTGTGATGGGAGGACACGTTAGCCGCGGAGGAAGGTTGAAGGAGCCCGCAGTTGCCGTAGGACTGTCTGAATGGCGAGAGAAGGCAAAAGACTGGTCCTCTGCCATTTTCCAGTAGAAGCATTTTAAGAGCCCAAGTCAGGTGAAATGTTCTTACCTACGGTATCTGAGCCAAGGCCTCACAGACAAATACATTTATATTTGGCACGGCAATCCTTACAGAATAAGAGAATTCAATCTTCTATGTGGAGAGATCCTGTGCACAGCAAGAGAAGAGAAACTGGCAGCTAGTATCAAACCACAGGCTGATTCTCTGGGATTATTTTAATTGTTCTTCATGCTGGTAATAAGAGGAATGTGTTCATTTTCATTTAAACCATGTCAAAGCATGGGAATCAGCTCTGAGAATCTGAGTTGCCCAAACATCTGGGCCACGAGGGGGAAAAAGCAGTACAGATTTGCCAAAATACCTCCCTCCGCTCTCAGAAGGCTCAGGGCGAGGGCGTCCTCCCACCCACACAGCAGGATGATGGAGGCCAGAAGGGCAGGGGCGCTGGGGTGGGGGCCGGGAGGGCACCGGGCTGGGGGCAGGTACTTGCTGGGACAACTGGGGCTGAAAGGAAGGCACAGCAGGACTCAGAGCAGAGGAAAGGAGACGGGTCCGGGAGTTAAGCCCAGAAACCAGCAGGGGACGCAAGTCACAGAAAGAAGTCCTAGGTAGAAAGACACGGGTCCAGAAACGCCAGCTCCCTCAGACTCATTTCCTCCTACTCGGACCTCTTTGTTAGGGAACCTGGTACGCTCGGCCCTGATCTGTGTCTATCACGGGGCCCTTCCCAGCCACAGCTGACTGGACAAAGGGTAGACACCTAACCTTCAAGGAGCTGCGGGCTAGAGTAACTTACGTAGCTTGCTTAGATGTGAACTCAGATACACAAACACTTGAGTTTCTCTCTGAACAGGGACATCACATAAAGTGGGACCTGGAGGAGACCATGTGACACCCAAGCATGAGGCGGGCCCAGAGAGCTGGTTCCAGGATATAAAACCACAACAGGTATTCGAGAAAGAAAGCACAGGCTGTTTGGTTTGTTCCTACAGCCTCGCACAGGACCCCCCAACCCACACAACCACCTCTCCTGGCTAGAGCCAACCCAGGGCGCTGTCATAAACTTAGGGGCACAGCAGAGAATCCCACTGGCCATTCTCAGAGGCCAAGGCAACCATTACTTGGAGTACCACCCGGGCTCTGCAGTGCCGGGGAACAGCCAGACGGTGCTTTAGAGCCTCTGCAGGCGTTCAGGAGGTTGCCAAGCACTCAGGACTCCAGGTGCCCCCCAGTGTCTACCAGAGCAGCTCGGCTTCTCTATGTCTTACACATCAAGCATCCGTGGAAACCTCTGACTAGATAAAGGGATCCATAACTTAAAAATACAGCACATAACAAACACCATACAGTGGGACACATGATTCAGGCATGGCAGTGGTTTGGGGTTCCACAAACAAGCTCCAGGCAGGACTCAGTCCTCCCGGCACCAGTATCCTTTGCGACTGGTTTCTCCCCACTCCGAGATTTAGGCCACCAAACAGAAGCTTTCCGTATGGGGCTGAAACCCAAACAGGCCTATCACAGGCTTGCTATCGATGCTGGAAGAGAAAGGGGAAGTCAAGGACTAGAAAGGTAATGAAGACCAGGGGAGAGCAGAGGCCCTCTTGGCCACCCTGTAGACACAGCGACTGGGAATTCAGCCAATGAGAGTCAAGGAGCAAGCTGAAACTGCACGGGGTTGATCCCTAAATCTAGTCACGCCTCAACACAGGCGTCTTTGCTCCACAAGGCAGCAGACTCCCTTTCTGACCTTCACATGGAGTTCGGTGCTGTCGCTTGTAGGCAAAGAAAGCCGAATAATCTATCATGCTAAATGATTATTCAGGCTTCATGATCTTATCCGTTTCTAAAGATCTTATCTATGTCTAGAAGCTGTCCTTTCATTTTAGACAGTTGCAAATTATTATACCATAATAGCAGAAACCACAATGAATCTCAAAAAAAGAAAAACACACTTGAAACCCAGGTTTTGTTTTTCACTTGCAGTCCTGAGCTTTTCTACTGGTTGGCAGTGATCCACACAGGTTGTTTGACCATCTTTTCTGAAGATAATGATCCTATACCTTCGGTTCATACGGCAATGACACCAACTCCAAGGAAAAGAAATGTTGAGCTAAAAAAGAAAAAACTAATAGAGAAATGTAGAATCAAATGGAAGAGGAAACTATTTGGATGCATAAAATGGTACCAGGAATCAGGAATACACTCATTTTTAACATTACCATCTCCTGGCAAAAAAAAAAGGAAAATAATTATAACAGTAATCTTTTTCAATGGAAATAAAGTACTGTGATATTTATAGTCTGTGCCAGAGTTATAATGACTGCAGGGCCAGAAGTGAAGTGTCACAGCATGCTCCACATGTTTTTAACACGGTTTCTAAAGGCTCTGGAGGCTATTAAATTTAATGAACCCATCTGCTATGAAATAGAGGGCCCAACATAATCAGTTTCCTCCATGCCATGTAATGCAGATGGCATTGTCTTCCACAACCCAGCAGGCTGGTTTATGTTTTTCCATACGTGCATCTTTTTGTTTTGATGATTTGAACTTTTCTGATATGCAGCGGTGTCTTGGGAAAATGCTGTAAATTCAGTTCCAAGCCCCAACAACTTCCTTATGATGGCTTTGACCCCCTTAGTAATTGCTTCTAGGCAGTAAGATGTTGTAGCTTAAAGCAATCACCCGAACGACTCCTAAATGGCCGAGGTGCCATTCCTAGATGGGAAACCAAAACAAATGTGCAATTTTTCAAGTGCAAAGCATTTTCTCCAAGTTGGACTTGGTGGGGGGTGTGCAGGAGGGATACACGTCCAATCTGCAAATGCAACTAAATTGGTTTCAAAGTTCCTACAAATTGTATACTGAATTGCATTACCAGCAAAAAGGAGGGGCAGGAGGCTTGGTAATGAATTCTCATTATTTTAAATGGTCACATTCCCACTATTTCTAAAAGATTTCTTTGCTTCCTTTCTATGGTCCATTGTGGTCTATGCAAACTCCCCTGGAGGGGTTGATCAGGGAGGCTGACGGTCCTCAGACTGGGGCAGGTTCTACCCTGCAGAGCAAGTTGGGTAACATCCTGGAGATGATCAGCACCCAGCTGGAAAAAAAACATAGTCATTTGCTTACAAAACAGCACGAATTCCACCGCTGATGACATTTAGCTCTGCACCTAAGAGACAATGATTGTGTGCGACTTGTGTTCAGGCGCCCTGGAATTTCAGAATTCTGGCGTTTGCTGTTTTGTCAGTTAATACATGAGATCTTATTAGAGTTAACATATTTAATGTCGTTAACATTAATTCATTTATTTGGGCTTCACCAGGAAAGCAAATTGAATGGAACAGCGAGACAGGAAACAGAACATTTAATCAGACTGGTTTTAACAGGCAGGGTGGATAGGCTCCGAAAAGAAAGTTTTCTCAGCCTTGATCCTAGATCCGTCTTGGTTAAATACAATCCTCGACTCTCATGCGTAAGACTCCAAACGCAGCTTCGGTTCACAAACTTAACTTGAGCTTGTCCAGACCCAGAACTGTGTAAATCAATACATAATTAATAAGAAGGGAAAGTACTATACTTGGGGGTCATTTTAAGCTATTCATTTAAGTAGTAAATCAGTTAAATAATTACATTCATTGCTGCTGGGTTTTCAGCCATGGGTGAGTCAAGGGAACAGGAATTCCTTGTTCCTTGACCATCAGACAATTAAGGAGAAGGAAGACTTTTAAACCCATATTAAGCAAACTTGTGGGTTCAAGTGTCCAATTTACCAGATGATCAATGAATAGCTATTTCCTTAGTATTTGGTAGAAATCACATAAATCTTCTGATTCTTAAAGGAAGCAAAGCTATTTCCAGGCTACAGTGTCTCAAAGAGAACCAGGTTCCTGGAGACATCAGTGCTAAGCAGAAATGCTATGATGAAGAGCAGAAGTGGTGGCCCTGAGACTCCCTCTTGACAGTCTGCAGGAGGCCATGCTTGTATTTCCTCCTGGCATTATCTTTCCGTCTCAGGACAAAATCCTATTTTGACCCCACACACAGGCCAGGAGCTGTTTGTCCTTGCCCTGCAGAATCCAGGCCCAGACTAAGGAGTTTGAAGAGATGGTCACTCCCTGGCCAGCGAAGCACCCTGGAGCAGCCATTGGCTTCTCCTCACTGGACAGGCCCAGGAAAGAGGAAGATCAAATCCCCCGTCCTCACTGATCCAACAGATTTCTCAACACAACACAGTGAGAAGAGAAGGGACCCTCAGAACATTCTAGTGCAGGTTCATTTATGAGGGCTATTTGCAAAGATACAGCAGATGCTTGGAAAGCGGGGAGGCAATGCTGAGCTATCATTTCTGGGACAAGCATATTCTGAGGGTTCAGTTTTATGTACATCCAAGGGACCTTGAAGAAGTGGGATGAGGGAGCTCTGCTATCCTGGCACATCCCCTTCACTCAGTGATCAGCCACTGAAAGCACTAATTTATTTTAAAGTAGGGAAAGAGAATTATGACCCAGAATGCAACTTTCATGGAAATGTTTAAGACGGAGCATAAGACTTCAAAGACACTCCCTCTGCAACTCTCTGTCCAGGCTGCTCCCAGATCACTTACTTTACCTGTGCTTTATTGGAAAAGCTGGAGTAGCGATGGGTTCTGCCATCCATACATAAACATGTACACGGAGGTGCCTGTGTACATATGTGTGCATGTGTGTAATTAGTAAATCTAAAACAACTGATCTGAGCGATTAGCATTATGTAAAACAATACATCACAGTAATACCAAGTTTTATCCTCGGCCTTGCCACGACCTTCAGGTCCTGTATCCTCAGCCAGAATACTCCATAAGGGGATGTGTCCTCCTACCGGTCCATTTGCCTCTCACTGGGGACACTAGTTTTGATGATCCATGTGAGATTTTGTGTGGATTTCCCCATTAAATAGATACTATTCCCCCACATGTACAAGTAGTCAAAAGTCTCTGGGGAAGCTCTTTGAGACCATGAGAATGTTCTGCTCAAAATTTCCCCTTCGGTTTAGCAAACACGGACCACCTCTGCCCTAGTCAGTCTTGACTAACACGGTCGCCAAGCGGTGAGTTTCCCAGCCCCGCATTCACCCGTCGGCATCCCAGGGTGCACCGCACTCCTTCCCACCTGCCGTTACCTGCGTAGCTCATGTCTGTGAGATTTGTTCATCCTTCTACTGTCAGTAAGGACATGTGGATTTCTGTTTGCTTCAGCAGGCAATAATCCATTCCCGTCCTTTCTCATTTGGAGGCTTAAGCTGCCCCAGTGTTAACCGGCTGGGGCCCCTTCGCCCTGTCACTGTCCTGCTGACACGGCCTCACTATCAGTCTGAGCACTCCCTTGAGTTCTGGCACAAAATATTCCAGGCATTTTTGTAGAACGGCGGGGGTATCTTCCCTGCCCAAGTCCCCAAATTAGCAGTTATGTAAGGAAACCTGGCTCCTGTTAGCGGGGCGTGGGGTGTGGAAGCTAGGATCTGGGTTCTAGATGCGCTCATCGCTACCAGGATGCCCTGCTTCAGGCGCCTTCTACGGACAGAGGTGGAGTCTCATCCAGACGCCTTCCAACCAGTCTGTTCCCACAGGTGTCTGTCTGCCTTGTCTTCCCCCATTTACACATTTGCTCAGTCCTACGATACTCACAAAATAGATTCAGAATCGCTAGTCTCATGCTATTGCAAAGAACACAAAGGGAATTTAAAGTTCCTTTGCAGTAATCCCTCCGCCTCCCACTAAACCAAGGCAGTCAAAGTACTGTGCTCGGAATCTGACACTGTGTGACCACTACATTCAAAGGGCTTCTTCCTTTTCCCCCTCCCTTTCTGGATAATTTTTTGTTCATTTGAAATGTAGTTGGGTTCATTTAGTTCTGTTTGCATTCACTATTAGTTTTCTTTACCCCATTCTTGTTGATTTTAGTTTTTGAACACATAGAACACCAGCCAGCTTTCGAAAGTCAAAACGATACAAAACCATCAGAGGTGGCCCCTCCCTCCAGACCTCTCCTCCTCTGCATTCCCTCCCCACCCCCCATTTCTTGCAGGTAACTGATAATATTGGTTTCTAATTTACCCAATCGGTGGTTTTTTTATTATTTTTGCAAAAGTACGCAGCTACACAATATCTTATTTCCTCTTCTTTCTTATACAAAACTTAGAACACTATTTGGACTCTTGCATTTTGCTCATCTTAGCAACAATATTATCTGGGAAATCATTCTGTATAAACCAATAGCAACTGCCACCATTCTTGTTTTCAACTCTGAAGCTCCATCACCACGTACGTACCACAGTTTATCCAATCAATCTCTTATGTTTGGGTATTTAGGTAACTCCCAGTATTTTAAAATTACAAGCAATTTTGCATGAACAAACTTGTGCATATTTTCACGTTCTTGGCAGCTCAGCTTCAGGGTTCGGGCCTGGAATTGGGGTGGCGGGGCCAAAGGGTAAGTGTAAAGTCCCCTTCATAGAGATTGCCTCATTCAGTCTCCCCACAAGCCACGCGTGCTGTCCCTTCTCCCGCAGCCTCACCAGCAGAGGATACGGTTCTTAAGTTTTGCCACCGTGATAGGTGAGAACGGTCTCTCACCCGTTTGCATGTTTCTTAGTATGAGTAAAGCTGTACATCTTTCACATGTTTAAGACCCATTTTTCTTTTTTGTGAATTGTCTACTCGGGTCTTTTGCTCATTTTTTTTTCCCATAGGAATTTTGGGAGTTCCCCCTCAATTTTTATAAGGTCTTTGTGTGTTAGGATGACTATTTATGTGTGGTATGGTTTGTCAGTGTTTTCTCTCATTTGGCTTTTGACTTTGCTTACACTGATTTGGGGCTTATAAAAGTTGGTTTTCTGTTTTGTTTCTATTTTGAGTAGTCAAACTTATTTATCTTTCTTTTTAGCGCATCTGGATTTTGGAGTCCTTGTTGAAAAACCTTTCTCTGCACCCAGGTTATAGAAGAATTCCCCCAGGTTTTGTTCTACTGCTTGAATTTTTACAGCTGAGACCTCCGATCCACCTGAATTTTTTCTTGGACATGGTGTGAAGACTGGAACTACTTTTATCTTTCCCAAAATGGCTATCTCGTTTTCTCAAAAGCATTTATTCAAGCCCACCCTAGCCCCACTGATCTAAAATGACACTTTTATCATACACTAAATTTCCATATGTAGTTAGGTCTTTTTTTGGACCTTTCCGTCTACTGATCTGTCTGTCCAGGTGTGGGCACCATAAAGTTTTAATCCTAGAGACCCTATTTTACATTTTTTTTAATTGATGAAACAAATAAAACCCCTGATCAGCCTGGCTGTTGAGAGCTGGTACACAGAACCACAGGGTGAGGTGACCACTCCAGGCCTGGCCGGACCCACTGCCCCCTCTCTGCCCGACTCAACCACCATGTGCGGGAAGCAGCCATGATACCATCGCCATTGTTATCACGGCTGCTACTGTTGGTAGGTGCAGGTGCCAATGGGGCAGCTAAGGTATTTCATTTCCATAATTCTAAACCAAGCTGGGCCCGACTCTGAAAGTGATAAAAGGCCAAGGTCTCCCTGCCAACCAGAGAGGGTCTTGCACTTACCATCCACCTCCACTCAGGATGCCTTCTCCAGGGGCCGGGGCCCTCGTGACCAGCCCACATTCCCACGGCCCCCTGTGCACGTTGGGCGGGGGTGGGGCGGGCCACTGTGGCGTAACCCCAGATGGGCTCCCGTACGCCGCTCCTGCCCTGAATCTGCCTGCAGCTGCCGGGAACACGGCGGGAACGAGAGAGTGCGTGGGGAGCCAGCCCGCCCCCAGCAGCCAATGACATCACTCCAGAGGACAGCTGTGTCTGGGTCACAGTGATTAATGTGATGTTGATCCCAACAAAAACGAGGGCGGGGAGGTCCTGGGAGAACATTTACAGTCAATACGTGAAAGACGCCACTCCCACCAGACTCATTCTCACTATGAAAAGTCACCCTGCGATTACACAAGAAACCCGGCCATTGAGCCAATCCTTGGTGATTGGCAAAGCTCCTCCTCTTAAGCTAATTCAGCATCAAAACCTTTGGCTTGGAATCCGGCTTTAGGATGTGCCCACGGCCAGAGTTCCAACGAGGCACTCGTCTATGGGAAGAAAGGCACCTGCGGCCTCTACGGGGACGTCAGGTCACTGTTAGAGCTCAGCCCTGGTTTCCGTCCCAAGCTGAGACCCACGGATTCGGCACCAGGACTGGGCATCTCAGATGGCGAGGACCGAATCTGACATGCCCATCACCGTGGCTACGACTGAATCTGTGCACACGCAGGAACGAAAGAAAAGCGACTGGAGAAGATGTGAGCGCAAAGTGAGGTTTCTGTGCTGACCAGACACCTTCCAGACATGCTGGTTCTATTCTCTCCTACTAGGATTTTCACCGGCCTTGCTTGCCAAGGGAGCGACGCAAACTGTACAGCAAAGGAAAATGAACCCCCTTCCTGAGGAAGAGTGATGCAAATGCCATCTTCTGGAATGAACACCTTCCAGGGTCACACCCCCCCCAGGGCCCTGCCAACTCACGGTGCTGTCGATGTACGCTTCCGTCCACACCACGTCATGCTCTTGGTCGATGACTTTGGGCCGGCTGAGTACGTGGAGGTATTCCATGACGTTTTCCTGCACGTCGGCCAGTGTGGAGATCTGGGTGAAAAATCCTGCCAAGGGAGAGCGCAGCTTAGTGACAGACAGGGTGACCGCAGCCGGGGGCAGGCACGTGCCATGCCCTCCTGGCCTCCAGCCAACTGCTTTTTTTTCTTTTACACATTCTGTCTCCTTGCTACCGTCACCCACTTCATGAGTAATGTGTTCCTGTTACTGAATAGACAAGCAAAAGGGATAAAATTAAGATCAACCATTAACCCACCTTGCAGAGGTGGCCTCTGTCAGCCCTCTAGAGAATATTGTCCCAGACTTTTTCTACACATATACATATACACCTTCCCTGAGGCAAACGGGAGTCCTCTGAAGGAGTACATGACATGTTGTGACCTTTTTATCACTTCAGTGAGTTTATTTCTAAAGGGAAAACTATAAACCACAAAATTTCAAAGCTGTCCCATTTTTTTAATTGCAGCAACAACATTAAGATTAATTTTTGAGCACTTACTAAGGGACACAAAATTTGCTCAACACTTGCTCGGCTTGGTCACATTTATTCTTGAGAGCGAGAGGTGGCAGTGACTGTGCCCGCTTTAAAGACAGATCGCGGAGGTCCACGGAGGGTACGGGTTTCGCTTATGTTCTTCCAGGTGGCAGGTGGAAATACAGAAGGGGAGCTTGGGTTTGTGAGTCTCCTAACCTGTGCCTTTTGCTTCTCCAGAATTTTTCCCTTTGTGTGTCTGAGGCTAAATCTAGCTTACAGCCTCATGTGGTCATGAGACCCGCCTCCTGAACATGCTGGGTAAACGTGCTTTCTCGTCTTGGGGACCGGGACCCACTTCCATGTCGAGCCCAGGGTATTGCTGTTCTCCTCTGCAGCCTGGGGGCCAGCTGGCTTTGCTGTAGGTCTGTCAGAAGGGGAGGGGGAAGCTGAGTGCAGCCTGGGTCCCCGGGAGGGGGCCTTCATTCAAACACTGAGGGAAGGCCTTCTGGTGCCTCGGGAGGGCCCAGGGAAAGCAGGGATTGTCTAGATGAGCTTGGTCCCTGCCTCCTGGGCCCCGGGAGATCTGAGAAACAGACAAGTGCAGAACAGCAGAGCTGGTGTTGTGCTAAAGTGCAGAGCAGGGCCCCTGAACCCTGCAGGATGGGGGCCACTCAGCCAGTGGAAGAGGGGCTGAAGGGTGTGCCAGCAAAGCCAGGAGGGTAAGTGAAGGCCAAGTCAGGGTCCGGCACCTTCCAGGAACTGATAACCACTTAGAACGGCAGCAGGAAGGAGCTAGGGGAGAGGGCCGACATCAGGGGCTCTGTGATCTGAGGGACAAGCAGGGGACTGTCACACAGGACCGTGGGAAGGAGGTCAGACTTTATCCTACAGGCAGGTATCTGGGAGGATTTTACGCTGCACACTGGCTGGGCGCAGATTCATGTTCCCTTCCCTGCCTCTGAATCAAGACCCTCACAGCTTAACTCAGGCCAGTTCCCGCTAGCCAAACAAATCAGAGAGGGTACGTGTGCTTCAAAAGCCAGACCCATCAACAGCTCTTGCTACAGTGTTTATAGAACCCCTCAGTGTCTAAAACCGGGCTCAGGGTAAGGAAACACCAGCCCTTCTGTTGTCCAGAAGGGGCTGGGACCCTCCCAGGGCAATTCCGAACAAAGGCCAGCTGGTTTGAATTTGGTGTGCCAACCCCAAACCAGGTTGGGAGCATGTGGCTTCCGGCTTCCTGACGACAGCTCTGCCTGGTGCTAATTCACATGCACTGTTAGTCTTGTTGGCCCCACCCTCCAGCCAGGGCCAGAGCCCCACCCATCCCCGAGAAATGGGCCTTAAAGGAGCATGCTGGGGGCACCCTTGTAGCTTGCGGCCCGGCGCGGGGCCCGTGAGCGCGCTGCGGGCAGGGACGTCCACCTGGGACACCGCTCTCGCAGGCTTCCAGGTGTCCCCGCTCGGTGGTGTGGTGGGAACACCAAGTTCTGAAGAGGGTTGGCGGATGACAGGGAGCTCTCCATGCATGACGGCTGCAATCAGTGTTTGAATGAGGAAGAAAACATGTCTCCTCCTCTCTAGTAGGCAAACCATGGGGTCCCTCTGAGGAGAGGGTCTTTGAAAGGCAAGACTCAGAAGACAAGCGAGGAGAGATGCTGCCATGTTGATACAATATGGAGAGAGAGCTGTGTGGTTCTGGCGCATCCAGGCACACGGGGGAGCAGCACGCAGCACACAATAATTCCTATCTGGGGTTTCTGTGCCGAATGTGCAGTGAAGATGTTGAAGTGCATCTCTTGGAGGAGTTTTCCTTAGTTGTCTGTATTTTTCATTCTAATCCTCAAAGCCACAGGGAAAATCCACAATTTGAGTTTTTCAAAACAGGCCCAAGAGGAGAAAGGGCATGCATGTGAGGAGGATGGGGGAGATGGATCGTCAGGGTAGAGGGGCTGCACTGAGAGAGCACCCCCAGGGCGCTCGGCTGAGAATCAACATTCTCCCCAGAGCTGCAGACCCACCGCCAGCTGGAGCCCCGGCACCTGCGTGGGGATGACTAAGAGGGTTCTCGCCGATCTCATCCAAAGCCCACTCCTGAATTCCCTCTCCAACCAATTCCTCCCTGGGTGGGTCTCTCCCATCTCAGCACATGGCGCCACTGCCCAGTTAGGCCGAGAACATCAGGATTATCTTTGGTAGCCATCATTTCCTCTCCCCACCCCATAGCTAATCCATGGCATGTTCCTGCGGCCCTTCCTCTAAAATATATTTAAATCCACGGCCCCATCCCACTGCTCCAGCCATCCTGCCCCTCCACCACATCCCCAGGGCAGAGCCACGGCCTCTGCACATCTGCTCCCTGCTATCCGGGCTCTGCACGGCAGTTGGAGGGACCATCTAGAAGGCAGATCATTAGCTCCCTGCTTAAAATCCTGAAACAGCTTGAAAACACAGAATTCTTACCCTGACCCCAGACTCTGCCTCACTGGCCCCGGCCCGCCTGAGGCCCCCTATTGCCATTCCATCTGGCTGGCCCTTCCCTTCCCCTCATGTGGGGAGCTCATAGCACCCTCCCCACCCCAGCACCCCCAGGCCTTTGTATTTGTGGTGCTTCTGCCCGGCACATCTTTCACCCAGCTTCCATGGCAGGTGCTGCGTGTCATGGCGGGTTCAGCTGTCTAAACTCATTTCCTCTCCCCCCACCAGCCTTCGCTTTCTTCAGAAGAGCCATCACTGCTGAATTCTGACTTGTTTGCTACATTCTCTTTCACTGGACTTTCAGCTCCATGAAATGTTACAAAAAGCTGGACCCCCCTTGTCCAGGGTGGTATTCCTAGTACAGGCGCTTGCATCTACAGGAGCCATTAGGAACTTGGGGACATTAGGCATGGTCTCTCTGTGATTCACCTTGCCTCTTGGCACGTGGGCAACCTGGCGGCCCCCAGCATGTGCTCACTCTTCAAGGAGGACACAAAACCCAGAGGTCAGTAACTAGTCCTGAAGCAATTTGAATCCATGCTTATCTGACTCCACAACCTTTGCTCTTAACCATTGCGGACCCTGCCTCTACCTGGATTGTGGAAGGACAGGCCTGGCGGCTCAGAGGCCCCCCTCCAGGAGGGCACCCCTAACGGGCTGCTGGTGTGTCTGTGGCTGGCGGGGTTGAGGATGGCATGGGAGATAAATGGTTCTCTGAGGCTCTCAGAAAATGTTCACCAATTATCACGAAGGTCAACGCAAACCCCAGGCCACGTTGCTAGCTTATATTTCAAAATACAGACCAGGGATGCACACGCCTGAGAGGTAAGAGAAGCTGCGGTTATAGAAATACTAATAATGTACACTGAGAAGCTTAATGCGAATCTGATCATCCAACCCCAGGCCACTAAAACCTGAAACCTTTCTGAAAGACTCTTTTTTGTTTTTAAGTGTTTTCATATAAGTTTTGGTTAACAAATGTATCTCTTGATGGATAACAGGAAGTTGCTGAGGTCCGGGTGCCGTGGCTGTAACCATAGACTCTTCCCTTGTTTTCCTTCTGCATTCTCTGGGCCGGCCACTTTCCCCCACCTCCCTTTTTATTTATTTTAAATTCTAGCTCTCGAGTGTTTATTCTCTTCTCTAATGTGCCTTGTTGGACTTCATATATCATGTAAGAAAACAGAATCGGCGATCACTCGGTAATTACCAAGGAGTAATTAATGCTGAAATTAGCCCCCTATTACCAATGGTCTGCTCGTTTGTCTATGTAACATCAGTTTATTTACCTTATTCCCTCGTGGAGTCTTCTGTGAACTCTGGGTCACAGCGGCTCAGGGCGATACACCACCCACAGCCTGCTCTTCTGCATTTCTGAAATGTTACCACCCTTGCATGGAGATTTCGTAGGAGTACCTGGTCTAGAAGGTGCTTCTGCACGAGACGGTCCACCAGCACATCACTCAATACTCGCTTTGCAGTGGGGCTGAGCCTGCCACTCCCTTGCCTGCCCCTCAGGGGGACCCTGGCAGGACACCTCACGGGCAAGGCCCTCCCTTTACCCTTGGCGTGCCAGGCACTGCTCCCTTTGGCTATTTTCAAAAACTCGTTTCTCCTCTTAAATAAGTGCAGCTGCAAGCAAGAAAGCCAGTGCTAGACTGCTGCCCTCTCAGGGCAGTGAGGCGGGCAGAGAAGTGGGTGCTGCGCCCTCGCCTGTCTGGGAACAACACTGTCCTCAGAAGACCTTCCAAATACTGCTTCATCTTCCCCCTCCCTGTCAGCATCACTCACAGCTGAACAAGTGCTTCTTTCCATAGAGAAATATACAGTTAACAGACAGCTCTCTACCTCCACGTCTCCTTGGACTTTCACAAACAACAAGCAAGGGCCTGAGAGCTGAGAAGCACGTGCTCAGCAAGCTGGAGAGAGACAATTAGGAGAATGTGATGAGCGCAGGGCTCCAGCAGCCTCAGCGGGCATGTGCCCACCTGAGGAATGGGGGTCCTCAGTGTGTACCTGTCAGAATCAGCCAGAATCTCGGATTTAGGGACAAGTCCTTTGTGAATAATGGTCTGCTTTTTATGTTATATTTAAAGGATCATGCAGTAGATGGCACTAGGAATGGGGTCTTGCTGCATCTCTATTGCTGTGTTTCCCCACCCAAACCTGCCTCACCCCTCTCAGAACCTCAATGTCCCCTCAATGTTGGCAAAATGTCAGGAACTGGGCCACATGCCTAAACACGCAGAGGCGGGGCTGTTTCTGGAACACACAGGCTGGGTAGGAACCCCAGTCCGGCCTTTTTTAGCTATGGCGTGTTAATTTTTCTCAACCTCTGCATCCCTTCTCCTAGATTCCTTTACATTATGGGAACACGCAAGAGTCCTTTAGGAAACAAGACTTTCCTCTCCCCAGAGAGAGGCCACCTATCCTCTCGGGGAAGAGCGAGGCCTGGATCTGGCCCTGCCGCCTGCTGACTGGTAACCTGGGCGTGCCGCTGGTCTGGCCCAGTCACTGTCTCCTTCTCCCATACCTCCCAGAGCTTTAAAGGGGGTCAAAGGTGATAACATGCTGAAGTACTGTGCATTCCACTTGGCACTGAGGGAGTAGCTGGTCACGCTTAGCGGCTGTTAAGAACAGTGGGGCCATATTTATTCTCATCACCATCATCCTTCCCATGTGAATGCTCGTGTGCCAGGGGGCACACACAACTGTGCCCATCAGTGGAGGAAAATAAAGAATTTGGGGGGTATGTATGTGTGCGTACACACACACACACAGGAATGTCGTTCAGCCACGAGAACACAGGAAATCTTGCCACTGTGGCGACGTGGACGGACCCCAAGAGCATCGCGCCGAGTGAGGGACGTCACACAGAGGAAGACAGTACTGTATGACGTCACTTGCATGTGGGATCTAAAAAAGCAGAATGGGCAGAAACAGAGACTAAAATGGTAGTTACCAGGGACTGGGGGCGTGGTGCTAGTGGAATTACAAAGATATTGGTCAAAAGGTATAAAAAACAATTACGCAAAGGCATCCGAACATCTGACATTTTTGCCTTCTTTCACCTGTTTTAAGGTTGCAAAAAGGTTTAAGTACCATTCTCTCTGACCCCTACCTACAACCATTCTGGCCTCATACATTAGAAACTCTTTTTTAGGGGATGAGTCACTTAGAGAGGTAGATGGAAGTTAGGAATGTTTGAATGGAAAAGGGCTGGGTCTGAACTTCCAAGGAGGGCTAAGGCCATGAGTTCTCTTTCAAATAAGGAGAGAATGGCCACCAACCCATTGGAAGGGGACGAGCTGAGCAGTCCACCAAGAGAGACTCCTGCAGAGTTCCCCCTCCACCTAATGATGACTGGTTGGTTGAGAACCCGGACCCGCAGGCCTGTCTTTATCTGCCCAGCTGGAAAACACTCCCTTCCCTGTGACTGTTGAAGGGGAATCAGGCAGCGCTTGCTTGCTATCTTGGCGCACTGAACATCAGAGAAGGTCATCAGGGCCCTGTGGAGCATCTGGGCGCATCAGCCCCTCTTTTCAGCTCTCCCAGGTCACTTGTTCATGCAACAGTGGGATGCAGAACCTTAGATTCCACAAGCCATTCGACAGCGGCAATGATTATTTTAATGTCTTTTAAATCATTTGCTGCTTTGCCTCATTAGGGCCGGTTCCCTCAAGATAGGACCTAGTTATGCAGAAAATAAAATGAACCAGTGGGCTCCAGGCCTCTCTGGATTTTGTCGGTAGAGTGGAAGAGGCAAACAACTCCTGCAAGGGGTAGGAATGTCCCCTGGAATCCATTCCTGGGGGACAGTGTCTGAGGTCCACTGGCTGAACTACCTCCATGGCCACCAGACTCCCACGCAAGAAGGTCTGTGCCTAAGGAGGGTCCCTGGCCCCTTCCCCAGGGACAAGGTGCTGGCCCTGCTGAGTCCTGCCCCTCCTCAGGGCCAGTCAGCCAGCAGGCTTCTCCTTGGCTGCCTCGGCCTCATTTCACTGAAGAACTTGGCTGAGTCAGGGCGAAAATATGTAAGAGAGGCCCTCTGGACCTCATGTCACTTGAGATGAAAAATGCTACACCGCCTCCTTACTGTGACAACCTGAGACTATGAACCATGACTTAATTAATGACCACAGAACACTAGTTCACTGATCTTAAGTGGTCTGAAACCTCATGACTGGTGCAACGTGAAGCCAGTGTTGACATGGGGACAGATGACTGGGACCTAACATTTCGATGGCAACTGCTACTCCAAAGGGTGGCAAACAATGACATTTTATTCCCAAGGTCCTTGAGAACAAAAGCCAAGTGGGGAAGGTGAGACTATCGAGAGGCCTGGGTCTGGCAGGGAGGGCACAGACCGGGTTTGAGCAGGAGGATGAGGAGAAGCACTTTGGAATCCAGCAGCCCAGCCAGCTGAACAGCTACTACTTCCTCCGTGGATTTTCCAAGTTGCTGTGCTCAGAACTTACAAGTCTAAAGGGCTCTATTCGATAGCCAGGCCCTGAAATACTCTGAGTTGACCTCAAAAGGCTGCTTCAAAGATTCTTATAAACAATGACTAAAACTAAATTATGGTGTAATGTTGATTAAGACAAGACTTCAATTTGAGTACTTTTCATCAGCTGGACACAGACGGTGGTAAAAACAATACCCCATGACTAAATGCATATTCGCCAAGGGAAGGATTGTGATCTGAAGTGACAGGGGTAACAGTAAAATTTTTAAAAATTGAAAAGTGGAAAGGAATTCTTTTTCTCAAGACCATAGAACAAAGGAAAAAATGGGAAAAGTGTAGCTTACTCAAGGTTTTCAAATGTCAAGAAAGTCTCAAAACTGATTTCAAGAATGGTCTCTTTACTCAGAGACTATCTGGGATGTCCTTGGCCCCCTCCTCACGCCTGCATTCATTCCTCCTGCATCTTCCCCTTAAATGAAGCCAAACGCATTATTCAGAGACAATCAGAACTACTGACACCTCTTTGTAAGGCAAGCCAGCCCCAGACTAACATAATTGTAGAATGCGTTATTTTAGAGTCTCAAGGAAATGTTAAATGCTTCTAAGTTCTCTACATGTTAGGTGAGGAAATTGAGGCTTGCTTAAAAGATTGTTCAAGGAGAAGTGGATAATTAAAGACGATGCCAAAGGAAAGGTGGGTGTCACGTTGGTTTGCCTGGCTAGGCACCTATTCTCTAGCCTCCCACCCCACTGATGGCAGTGTAGAGACCCTGAACAGAGTGTACGTTTTTCCCTGTGGGCTTCCAATGCTCATAACCCAATTCAGTAGTGGGGAGATCTGGCCCACGCTGGTTATCAGAATCGTTTTGGGGGAAAGCAAGGAGCTTGAAATCAGAATTTAGAGTTGCTGACCAGTCTCAAAGGAAGAAGACAGACTCTCCTCTTCTTAATATCATGCCTCGCCCACAACACTGCTGTGTGCTGTGTGGACAGATGAGCGTGCACGGTGTGGGGTGGCCATTTCCAGGTGTGGGCAGGCCGTAGCAGGGAAGGTCCATGTATGGAGGAGAGTGCTGGGGAGTGTGGAAAGAAACCAAGAAGGAAAAGAAAACCCAAACACAGCTGCCTGATTCCTCAGGAAACATGAGCTTGCCTTCTCACTCCGGGTTCTGAGTCAGCCCTCTCTCTCCCAAACACTCATCTTTCCAATCTCAGGGAGCAACTCTGGCTGCTTGCAACTGAAATAATTTTGTCTTAAGAGCTGGGATGTGCAAACCTTTCACTGAGTCCTTTGTCTTCCACTAATGTACACACTGAAACTTTGGTTAAGGGCTGGCTTAGGGAACAACATAAAAAAGACCACCTAAATCCAGCATTACCAATTTACCGTGCAACTGGACATGCTTTCCTTTGTAAGTATGTGTAGTCAATGTACTCAGGTTTCAAACATTTAGGGACTCCTCACTCTCAGTGAGGTAGCAGGCTGCCTCTGTCAGAGTGAGCCAGGTGACATCGGAGTCAAAGCCTGCTTTCATGGAGCACGTAGCCTCATACGACATGCCCACAGATCAGTGGGACACCAGGAAATGCACAGGACATTTGTGCCAGGCCCTGAGTGATTAGTTTTACCTGCGTGGCTCCACTTCATGCTCACAACACCTGTAGGGGCAGATGTTGTCACAACCCCTATTCTGTAGGGGACGTAACTCAAACCTAGATTGCTTTGGTGACTTGGGTGGTGGAGGCTGGATTTGAACTCGAGGAGTCTGGGTTACCACACAAGGGATCTGGACTCCATCCCCGTTTGTCTCCTATACTTGGAGTCTTAGTTGCATGGCATGAAAAGAAGCCCTAAACAGACTGGGGGGCCAGTTACTCCCCGCTGTGCCTTTCCCAAAGCACTGTTTCTGACACACAACAGGGGAGCATTCATCAATTAACCTCTGAATATAGAAAAGCCAACAGTTATTGAGCACTTCTGGGTACTAGTAATTATTTCATTAACCCTCACATTTAAGAGAAATCAAAGGAAAGGCTCTTATCAACATTCCCATTTTGAAAATTCGAACACTGAAGCACATTAAAGTGAATGAACGTAACTAGTTATATAGGCTGAGTTATGCTGTGGGAACATATCAAACTGGGGACCTCCGTGGCTCCGTGTGGTCCCTCAGGGACCCAGGCTGATGGAGGTCACACCATTTCATGACGATTCCGTTGGAACACGTAGTTTGAGAGTTCACAACAGCAGGAAGGGAGAGTATGATGCCACCACACCAGCTCCTAAAAGGCTTTAGCTCAGAAAAGACCCAGCTCAGCGTTGCTTGTGGCCTATTGGCCAGAACCCACCTTGAGGCCCCCATCTACCTGCGAGGGGGCTGGGAACAGCCTGTGAGCACCTGGATATCTGGTGGGCAGTAAACTGCTCTGCCATACATATCTCCCAAGGGTGCTCAGCTACTTAACCACCCCACCTGACTCTGTCCTCACAATCTGTAAACATATTTCTGGAGAAGCTGTTACAAGTCTACCAAGAATCCTTTAGAAACACCCAAACCTTGTCTTGGAGCTCACGGCCTTCCCTCAGCTTTCTCCACTTAGGACTCTCCCTATTTCTGCTGTAACATCCAAGGGGAAGTCACTCAGAGCTGAGCACACGGGGGAGCCTACCTTTGTTGGCACACGCCATCCACTTGAGATTGTCTGCGAAAGCAGCCTCGCGTCCAATGAGGTACGTGAACATGCGGACCTGGAGGAAGACGAGCACATGGGTCAGAGTGTCCCCCTGCTGCAAAGACCGTACGCCAGCTCACCGCACATGTGCTTTACCTCTTTAATGCTCCAGACCTCCCATCTGTTGGAGCATATTTAAAACATTTGAAGTACAGTCAGCTGGAAATATATTCAAAACTGGGGCCTTTGATCTTCTAAGCCATATGGCACTGGTGGTGGTTGTTTTCGGCATGCAACTCATGGCAGAAGAGTATAACTTGAAATGGGAGACGGGCAGCACCAGGGGCCTGGGTGTGCTGCACACTTGTGGGTAAGGATCAGCCAGGGCTGGACTAGATCCCCAACCACTCTCCTCATCTGCACAGGAAGTGCAGAATGTGCTCTTTGGGGGAATAAAAACACCACCAAAAGACCCTCAGCATTGCCCCCCAGTGGCGGGGACAGGCTGCACAAACTCTCCTACTATCTGTGGTGTCTGGTGTGCTTTTAGACAGTAATTAACTGGGACAGAGGCAGAGCCTATAGCCAGGAGGCCAGCGGGGACTCTCTCTCACCTTCCTGAGTTTTTGCTCAGAAGAGCAAAGAGCAAAGAGCCCATGTCAAAACCCTGGCTCTCTCATTTTCTATTGCTTTCTCAACTCTGAAGCCAGAATTCAAAAAAAATAAGGCATGACCCACCTCCCAAAGTAGTATCAGGATTAGATGGAAGAAAGATGAGGAATTAAAAGAGTGAAGTTTAATTTTCATTCCAATTTAACATGGTATGTGGTTCAACACTACACAGTCCAAGCAAAACTCTTCTGGCGGGTTAGGTACAGTCCTCTGGTTGCCTCTTTGTGGCTGAGTTAAATGGAGACATGGTATTAGATGCATGATGCCGGATGTGTGGGCAAAGCTTTACCAGCTGAAGTCCCCTGCGCTCCCGCAGACCAGGCCTGGCACCCCTGCTGCTCCCTCAGAGCCTTGTTACACTCCTAGTTAACTAGTTTCCCGTGTGGTCACATCTCTGAGGTGTATCTCCACTGGATTGCTCAACTCGGGGACAGAAAGGAAGAGGTGTATCTCTCTCCCTGGCTGTGTCCTGATTGGCACCGTACCTGGAACATTACAACTTAATGCAGGAATGGACAGACCTGTGAATGAGTGTGGAGGTTGGGAAATCCAGCTTTTGTTTTCATTGTAAATAGTCTCATATCTGGGAATTATAACTTGAAGGATAGTTTTCAGGTGATGGTTTATTTCCTACATAAAGAGATGCTTAAATATACATGATCATTACGTAGCCTTCGCTGTTCTCATCTGTCCTCAGCGAGGCGGTCATTTTGTCCATGTGGCTCCTGCCAGAGCCTCCCGGTGGGTGAGCAGGCAGACGGGCCTGGGCCTCTCTCCGTGCCCCCAGCTCTCTTCCACACCATTCCTACAGCCCTCACACTGGGAGGAAGGATTAGGAAACGGGGAGAGTCTGGCTACTCTTGGGGGGGGAAGGAGGAAGAGCCAGAGGTACTGACCTGCTTGCCCTGCTCCTCCCCAGCATTCAGCTAAAGATGTCTGATTTGGGGGGAAACTGACGCCTGGCTAAGTAAAGTGATTTGCTTCATTTCAAGTCCTGCTGTAGTAAGAGATCCTCCGAGACCCCAGGATTACACTGGTGTCCCCTCTCGGTCACCTGGGGAGGTTGGGTCGGACAGCACAGGAAACCTCACCAGGGCTGGAATCCAGGCTTTTGACCCTGGACTCATGTCTTCACCTTCCATTTCAAATTTAAGCTATTAAGAGGGAAAGCATTAGACTGATAAACAACGTGCATCTCCACTGGTGCCTCCCAAAGCAGCAGCCTGAGCATCCGCTCCTAGGAAAGGAAGCTCTGAGTCTATCTTTGTAAGCAAAGCGGAAAAGACCTGACACAAAGCAGCCCGTTGGTTTTTCAGTCAAGATACCTGCGTGCACCAAACCTCCTCTGCCATCCAGACGGGGAACCTCAGGTAAACTGAGTTCTCTCTCAGAGGCATAGTTAAAACTCCAGAGCAATGCTCTCTCTGGCAAAATGTCTGTAATTCCTGACTTAAGAAGACAGCAATCCACTTGGAAAAGCAGTGGGAAGGCACCAAACTTCCAACCCGACATGCTGCTCAGAATACCTGAGCCAGCGACCACCCCAATGGCGACAGCCAGCAGAGAGAGCCCTGCAGCGGGACCACTGTCCCTGCGGCCACCAGGGCTGCGCTCCTGCACTCAGGCAGCGCTGTGTAGTCTGGAGCTACCATATTGGTTGTGTTGGTTTGTATTTTATTTGACTGCTTATGAAAGAAAATCAGAGTCATGTTCAGTACTTCCATGTATGTACAGTCCTTGGACATCCCAGGGTCTGGGCCTCCTTATCTGAGTAGAAATGGCGTGGAAATGATTTGTCGCATCTGTGCCTTTATAAAATAGACATAAACAAAGGATACTGGGTTCACGCCCTGAATTTCTCACAAGAAAACCTTTCAACTGGCAACAGAAGAAAGGGAGGTTGACTCCAAAATAAATCTTTTGGAGAGCAATTTAACAATACCCATGGCATTTTATATTCATAATTTTTTCAGACCCAGTACTTCTACCTCTAGGCATTTATCTTACATCCAAGATAACAACTAAAATGCCATAGGGGGCCGAGCACGGCCCACGGGTAACAGGAAGCAGTAAGATATGAGCAATTGTTGAGTGCATGTCTTCCTATAATTCAGTTTTACACATTTTCATAAATACACAAAAATGATAAAAGTACTAAGATGTTCACCTGCACTATTTGTAAGGGCCAAAAACTATTAAACCCTGCGTGTCTCTAGAGAGCTGATTGGCTAAGAGGTTACAGAATTTACACATAGTGGGATACAGGTGCACTTATGTACTCCTGCAGAAAGACAACCATTAGGAAGCGGTAGGGGGAAAAGAGCAAGTTGTAGGATATTGTCAGCACAGAATCCCGTTTTTTTTTAAAAGAGCACTTACACTTCTTACTTCATAGACTTCTACATCATTCGAATATTTTTACAAATGAACACACATTGCTTTAATAAGTCAAGACCATCTTAAACGAGAAGAATGGACTGACATTCGCGGCTACTTCCTGACCAATTCTGTAAGGACAGCGTGGACCCGGGCAGAGGGAGAATCGAACACGGGAAGAGGAGACACGTGGGGATGACAGCCCAGCCTCGCATCCCCCAGGGCGGGCGGCCTCACCACACCGCCCAGCTAACGGAGGGCAAGACCTCTATGAGTAACACAGACGGACTCCTCCTCATTTCCAACCCTCACAGATTCTCTGACCTGATGGATGTTATTTCCAATAGTTGGTGATAGAAGCACCATCAAACAGACTTTCGCAAGTCGCCTTGAGCAGCCTTTTCTGCTGCGGCTGCGTGCCTAAGCAGAGGCGGACTGGGGTGGGTCCTAGAGCGCAGAGACCACGGGAAGGGGCCACGGCACCGTCCAGACCAGAGCAGGGCGAGCACACGCCGAAGGCCACAGAGCGCCAGGACTTCGAGCTTGCCCCCTGCAGGCACACGGGCTCTGCCTCCACTAATGCGGCACAAAGGCACCAGCCCTTTAGTTCATTTGGATCTTTCGTTTAAGTTTGGCTGGTCTTTAAATGTTCTACAAACCCAATTAAGCTTCATAAAATGTTAGGATGTGGACATTTCAAAGTTCAAAGTCACTTAACTTAATCTACTTAGCGTAACATTTCAATCTACTTAGTATAACATTTCCCAGGCGAAACAAACAAAAAACTCAATCCAGTTTTTCCCCAAAACAGATTATGCTTCATACTGGTGTCGCTGCAGTTCCCACCAGACACTCCGAGGGGCAGCCTTCCTGACCACCTTTGGTGAATATAGATGGGTCCAGTTTACAATGATAATGAATCAAATTCTCTCTTTTTACAGCCATTAAAACAGGGGAAGGGGAGTGGCTACCAGCGGAGACAAAGGGGCAACTGCAGAGCCAGAAGCCTGGCTGCCCCCTGCGCGGCTCCATTCAGTGACGAGCGGGAGGCCCCTGAAGCCCGTGCTCGGGAGGTGGCCCCACTGTGAGCACCTACTATGTGCCAGGACCGCTGTGAGTGGTGGGAATACAACAGGTGAACAAAACAAACTCTCTGCGGTCACAGCATGTCTACTTTCACAGGAGTGACAGAGACACATAGTGGCAAATTCACATGCAGCACAAATTTGTTGGGGTAAATGCCTAGGAAGGAAACACAGCAGGGCAAGGAACGCAGAGTGCTGACAGCTGCTATTTTAGAAAGGGGATGGCAAGGCCTCCCTGAGAAGGTGATATCTGAGCAGGCGTCTGGACAAAACGGGGGTGGTCGTGGTTACTGTGGAAGAACGTCCCAGGTGAAGGGGACACTACGTGCGAAGCCCTCGAGAGAGATGCTCAGGGGATGCTGAGGAGACCGGCGTGGATGGAGAGTTGTTGGCGAGGAGAGGTGGTAGGAGGATGGGCGTGGACAATCCGCAGGGGTCAGACATGGGGCCCCTGCCACCGTGTCCGAGGGTGGGCCTCTCCCACAGCACCAGCAGAGCCACGGGGGGCTGAGCAGGAGCCTGCCATGCACCACACACCCCACTGTCAGATGGCTGCTCTGTCCACACTGGGGAGAACGGGGCCAGGCCAGCAGGGCCCACCCCGGCTGCTCATGTGAGTTCCCTGTGGTGTTCTTACAGTGCGGAATGCCCAGGTGCCATCAAAGACCGGTCGAATCAGAACATCTGGTCACAGGGCCTGGCTTTCAATCCCCACAGAGGGTCCGAGCACAGCCCCGGGGAGATGGCACGGGAGCAGAGGCCATGGGGACAGTCCAGGTGGGAGACAGCAGTGGCTTGGACCAGGGTGGCGCCAATTGTCAGACATCCCGGCACCGGGGTCCTCGGCGGCCTTGAAGCACATATGGAGGCGGAGTCCCTGGCACTCACCCTCTGGATCAAGGATGCCCACCGAGCTACGTTTTTTTAAAAAGTGCCCATGGCAGGGCTGACACAGGAGGACTGAGGCCAACACTTTAAAAAAATACCACCGAGATGAGGCCTGAGCCCAGGGAAGTGGGGCTGGGAATTAAGAAATCGTCAGAGCCATTTCCAATAAAGGCGCTCCTATAGATTGTTAAGGATGAGGCTGGACTTTGAGGTTAAAATCCAGTGCCTGGTTAATAAACACAGAGTAGCCATCAAGATGACATTTTTTAAAAAGCTTGTATCACTCCAGCAAAGACCTTCAGACATCAGCCAGACTGGGCTAGCAGCGCCAGTCAACTGCTCTTTGCTCTTCTCCTGAGAAAGGGCAGAGCTGCACCCAGATGTAGCGCTAAGCTAGGTGTTCACAGCCAACGCATCGCCCCTTGAACCTCCAGTAATCCCACCCTGCTCCCGAGAAGCCATCGCTGACATCTGTCATTACCGAGGATGAGATGGACAGTTCCTAACACAATCAGAGTAACACTAGAGGCACAACAATGACAACTTCTACCAACCTTCGGACAGTCATAGACCCACAGAGAATTTGGCAGGGGCTACAGACTTTGTCTCTACAAAAAATGCCCGAGGCTGTATACAATTCACATCTCAGAAAAGATGCATGAGGTTCAGGACATCTCCTCCACAAAAGCCCAGACCTGGACCCCTGGACCCTCTGGACCCCAGGATAAGAACCTCAGTCCTCTATACTTCTTGTATCCTACTCTTTAAATTCCTCAACAACAAAAAAAAATGTGTTCTTTGGACAGTGAAGACGGGCTCTCTCATCTGATGTGCTCACCAACTGAGAAAGTTCACGCATCCACTTACATGCCCACTCGCCGATGATTTAGTGAGGACCAGATGCCACACACCCATGTCAGTCCCAGAAAAGGGATGTCAGGAGCGAGTCCTCACGCTGGGGAACAAGGGAGAGCTCACCAGCAATCCTGGGACAACTTAGGCATCTCTGTGAACCCTGGGCTCACTCACCGCAGCGTGGACCCGTCGAATGACAGTTAAAGGGGCAGGAATGACAGGACCCCCGACTCCTTCATTCATGAACCCACAGAATCCGGCAGAAGGCTTGGCACAAAACCAGGACCCAAACACTTGTTGATTTCGCAGTACCTAAAATATCTGTTACTACTTTCTCTCCATTTTTCACGAATTTTGGAAGTCAAACGAAGTCAGCACGGGACATCCTTCAGTTCATCGGTTGGAGCCAACTTTATGTTAAATGCTTCCCTCGTTTCCAGGCTGATCTGCTATCCATCGGCTGACTCTTCACCTTCCCCTGTGCTAAATTCCCTTGATTTCTCTTTACCCTAAAGCTCAGTAATAAAACAGGAAGAAATGAAGGAGTGAAAATCTCCAGTCTTCCTTATTACAGCCTCATCTTCAGGGTAAAAAAAAAAAATGGTGTCTTATCTGAGGCCTCCCACGGGTGGATGACCAATTTTATAATATGTTTCTTCCAAGGTGCTACCCCTTGATTCTAGGAGGAAGCCATGCAAAGATGAAAGCCAATTGTATTTGCAGCCACTGACTGCTTCGGGGATTACCTAGCTGGGAGAAGACTGCATGTTAAAATAGTGATGTGGTACTTGACATTCCAAGCAACTTTCAGCAGCAGCCTCGCCTTTCCCCTCACACTCTGTGACAGTTTGTACAGATGGCAAAATGTTATGAAAATCAGAGCTGACTGGGTGGACAGGTTAGCAGAATGCAGAGGATACAGGACAGGGTTGGGAACTGGACACACCTAGTTTTAGAATGTGGGTCTTCCCCAAAGGAGCGTGATCTAAGCCTCACGGTCCCTACTTGTCATGGTTAACACAATACTACCCACATGGAAGGTAGAAGAAATGAAGTAAAGATAGGGGTGGGAGGAGGTTCGTGCTACAAAGGAATGCGTGTGGTGGGGGTGGGGGGTTCTAAGAGGAGACCTCCAGTGGTACAGGAAAAGGCCCAGGGGTGCAAGGTGTGAATGCATGACTCGGTCTGCCATCCTGGACACTAGAGAAGAGCTCTGACTTCCTTAAGGTGCTGAGTTTTTCTGTCTCTGCCTTCCTCTACTGCTGGATTGGTGAGATGCCTAGAGCCCGTATCAGGGTACAGGACCAAGACTCGCTGAGCCTTGAACACCAACGTGGTCCCCTTGTGTGTTCCCATGGGGGCTTGGGGCCAAAGCCCCAAAGCAAGAAGCAGCATGCGTTCCCTCCCATCCCACCCTCGTGAATCCGCATGGCGCAGGGGATAGGTCGGGATTTAGGAGTTTGGAAATCTGCCCAAACCATTCTCAAACTCATTAAAGCCAACAGCTGCTGTGAATTCTAAGCTGGCACAGTTGCCTTCTCCCAAGGTTCTTGTCACTTCTATTTTCCCAGCCAACCCTCCCTGTCACTGAGAATTAGTTCAAAATAGCCACTTGTGCTGTCACATCACCTACCACCTCTGGGCTGACTGTCAGTAAGAAGAATCCGGGGCTCGCCAGGCAGCTGCGAGGATATTGTTGAGGACAGTGTTCATTCCCTTTGACCTGTGATTCTCCAGGACGCAGACAGGTAGTGACATGGCCCCTGGGTGGGGATGTATCGGAATCACCAGTGGGGCTTTGGGAGCCAGTGAGTATATGTGCTCATTACCTGTGCACCAACCTCTCCCCCTCCAGGGCTCCAGTGTTCCCAAGAGCCCAAACTCCCACTATGAGAGCGTGCCCCCAGCTGAGGACCGGCTGTAGAGTCACTATTCTGACATCAGTGAGTGGTGGATGGGACAGGAAAGCCAGTGAAAGCTCTGGGGTAACTGGGGAGGGGCGGGCCATTATTTATCTTTGGAGAAACCCTGGGGAAAACGTATTCTTTGTCTTCAATCAGTGAGAGCTGCATTTTGTCCTAAGCAGTCGTATGTCCCAATCTTACAGACTGTGAGTCTTACAGCTGCCCAATGTTCCCTCCAGGCACTGGCTGCCCTTAAGCAGAGGGCTCAAACACCCCACAGAGAGAGAAAGTGGTTTTTGGCGCTACTTTCATACCCCTGCCTTCGGTGTCCCTTTCTGCCTCCTCCTGGCCTCTAATTTGTGCTATGTTTTCTGTTTCCCATACACTCGCCCTCCTACTTAGTCTTTCATTCATCAAGGACTAACTGGAACTCACTAGATGCTAAACACCCTGCTCAGTGCTGGAGACACAATGAGGAGAAAAAACTTAAATGTTCTCTGCTGTCCTGGAAGTTGTTACGCTTTGGAAATACTTTTTATAGAACGAGGGGGGCAGAGAGACATGAAAAATAAAAAAGCAGAGGGAGGGGCCTGTCTCCGTTAGTCGTCAGTCCTGCCTCCCCCAAAGCCGCCCCCCGGATTTTATGCTATCTCTCTCTCTCCTACCTTTGTGCCCTGACTTTCAAACAAAGACACTTGTTCTCTCTTGCTAGTTAAGGGGTCCTGAAGAGGATTGTCTCCTTCCTGAGCTGTGTTCCTCCTGCCCTTGCCCCCCAAAGTAGCTGGTTTATCCTGAACAGGACTCCGGCCACCTGGCGCTCAACAACCCGACTCCCGGTGATGAGAATGAACTTGGGTTTCTGGTTTGGTCTCTGTGACCTACTGCTTTATGGGTAGAAAAGGTACGTGTAAATATTATTTCAACTGATAAAAGAAGCCGTTTAAGAAACACTAAAGTGTCTTTCCCCACCTTTACTATGATATAATTGACAAGCACCGTTGTGTAACCTGAAAATCTACAGCCCTGATGATCGGATCCATGGTGCACTGCAAAATGTTCACCACCGCCTAGTCAGGGAACACAACCATCACCTCACACAGCTCCTGTTTTTGTGCATGTACTGAGGACGCTAATGACTGACTTTCTTCGCAACTTTCAGGTACATGATACAGGGTTGTTCGCTCTAGATGGCATGCTGTAGACTACATCCCCCGCACTTACTCACACAGAGCTAGGAGTTCACGGCTTCAACCAACATCTCTGCATTCCCCCACCTTGCCTTCCCCAGTCCTTGGCAACACCATTCTACTCTGTTTCTATGAGTTCAGATTTGTCTGGTTTTGTTGTTTGTATTTTTAGATTCCACACGTAAGTGAAATCATACAGTATTTGTCTTCTCTGTTTTACTTATTTCATTTAGCATAATGCCCTTAAGGTCCCTGTTGTCACAAATGGCAGGTTTTCCTTTTTTATGGCTGACTAATATTTTGTTTCATTATATTGTAATATGCATATGTACGCAGAAAAACATACATATGTAACATTTTCTTCATCAGTGTGTCCACTTGAGGTTGCTCATGTCTTGGCTATTGGGAAGAATACTGCAATGAATGTCAGGGGGCAGGTGTCTCTTTGAGTTAGTGATTTCATTTCCTTTGGACACATACCCAGAAGGAGAATTGCTGGATCATATGGTAGTTCATTTTTAATTTTCTGAGGACCCTCCATACTCTTTTCCCCTGTGGCTGCTCCAATTTACATTTCCACCAGCGGTGCACAGGATGGCCTTTTCTCCACCTCCTCGCCAATACTTGTTATCCCTTATCTCTTTGATAATAGCCATTCTGACAGACCTGAGGTGATACATCTTTGTGGTTTTGATTTGTATTTTCCTGATGATTAGCGACGTTGACCATCTTTTCATGAACCTATTGGCTTTTTCTGTCTTCTTTGGAAAAATAAGTGTTTAGGTTCTCTAATCCTTTTTAAATCGGGTTACCGGTCTTTTTGCTATGGGGTTGTAGGTTGTATGAGTTTCTCATATAGTTTGGATGTTAATTCTTTATCTGGTACATGGTTTGCAAATATTTTCTCCTATTCTGTAGGTTTCCTTTGCTCTGCCTTTTAGTTTGAGGACATCCTACTTGTTTATTTTTGCTTTTGTTGATGGTGCTTTGGGTATGACAACTAAAAAACCATTGCCAAAACCAATGTCAAGGAGCTCTTCCCTACATTTTCTTCTAGTTTTATAGTTTTAGATTTTACATTTAAGCCTTTAATCCAAGTCATGTTAATTTTTTGTGAGTAGTGTAAAACAGGAGTTCCATTTCGTTATTTTACATGTGAGTAGTGGAAAACAGGAGTTCAATTTCATTATTTCGTAGTTTTCACAGCTCCATTTATTGAAAATTCTTTGCCTGCTGAGTATTCTTTGGCTCCCTTATCAAATATTAGTTGACTGTATACGCTCGGGTTTATTTCTGGACTCCTGCTTCTCTTCTGTGGGTCCCTGTGTCTGTTTTTATGCCAGTGCCACGCCATTTGGATTACTATTGCTTTGTGGCGTGGTATATAAAATGTATGTAATATATGTAATACTATGAAATTGATAAGTGGAAGGTCTCCAGCTTCGCTCTTCTTTCTCATGATTGTTTTGGCTATTCTGGGGGTTTGGTGATTCCATATGAATTGTAGAATATTTTTTCTAGATCTGTAAAGAATGCCATGGGAATTTTCATAGGGAATGCATTAAATGACAGATTACTTATGGAAGTGGGGACATTTTAACAATATGAATTCTTCCAGTCCATGAACACAAGATGTCTTTCCATTTACTTGTGTATTCTTCAATTTATTTCATCAATGTCTTACAGTTTTCAATGTACAAATATCTCACCTCCTTCATTAGATTTATTCCAAAGTATTTTATTATTGTTATGCTATTGTGAATGGCATTGTTTTATTTCTTTTTTAGAGAGTTTGTTACTGTATAGAAATTCAACTGATTTTTGTATGTTGGTTGTGTATCCTGTAACTTTCCTGAATTCCTTTTATTAACTCTAACATTTTTTTGGTGGTGTCTTTAGGGCTTTCTTGATGTAAGATCATGTCATTTGCAAACAAAGACAATTTTACTTCTTCCTTTCCTTGGACTTTCTATTCTTATTTTTATTTCTTTTCCTTGCCTAATTGCTCTGGGTAGGACTTCCAGTAAAATGCTGAAGAAGAATGGTGAGTGTGGCCACCCTTGTCTTATTTCTGATCTTAGAGGAAAAGCTTTCTACTTTTCAGCACTGAGCACGGTATTAGCCATGGGTCCATCATATATGGCCTTTATTATATTGAGGTATGTTTCTTTATACCCAATTTGTTTAGAGCTTTTACCAAGAAAGTGTGTTGAATTTTTTCAAATGCTTGTACTTATAAAGTCATATTCCTTCTCTTAGCTTTGTGCACTGGTAGGAAAAACATTTGAAACCAAAAGAATCCTACTTGACCCTTCCTGCAACTTTTGCTCCTGGAAATGAGCCCTTAGGCACTCTCCACATTCTGTTTTCTTTTTCCCACTAAGTCTTATAGGTAAGGGAAAACAGCTGAAAGTTAAGGAGTACTGGTCATGCAATTCATTTGAGTAGGTGAAATATTCATTGTGACAATCACTGAGGAAGGTGTAGTCACTGCAGGAAAACAGATCACCCTGTCCTCAGGGAGCTTCCACGCAGTGGAGAAGAGAAGCTGTGACCCCGTTAGAAGAATGTATGGGGAATGCAGAGATGGTGAAAAGTGTGGTTGGGTGGGAAGCAGACAAATCAGTGAGATATAAACCAAGAAGACAACGTATTTTAACAGAACGACAAACACAAACTGGAATCAAGTTGGCAGTCCTGAGAGCTAGAATCTATTTTGTCTCCTCAACCTCATGTTTTGCTTGTTTGTTTCTGGGGTCAGGATTTTTCATGGGGACCAAGGGAAGACAAAAATAGATAGTGGTGGCCGGAAATGAGTTGGCTTGTGGAAAATATGTTTCTCCCAGTTGGGGGGTCTCAAGACTGGTCAAAGCTGCTGGCTTTAGTGGCAGCAGAAAGTTCTAAATTTTCCATCTTGCACATCACTTTCTGGGGGATGGGAGCTTTTCCTGGAGGAGTAAGTTTGAGGACATGAGATTACACTGGAGAGGGTCTGCTGCAGCCTGGAAATCCTCTCTTTCTGAGCACGGATGATGTCTAAGGACAGCAGGCATTAAAACGGATCTAATCAAGGACATGGTATGGGGAAATATTAATAACTCATTTGGAAACTTCTTGCTAAATATAATTCTTGTGATTTCTATCTCCTCCACCAATACCTTAGCCTGAGACACCAATTCCTCTCAACTGGATAGCCCAGGTAGGATTCTCCTCTGAGTTTTTCTATTTCTATCTAGTGCCAGAGAGCTTTTTACAACAAAAATCAAATAGTGTCCCTCTTTTGCTGAAAGCTCTTCAGGGGCCTTGCTTTTAATTTAAAATAAGGACCAAAAGCCCCACCACCACCACCACCACCACCACCACTGTTCTGCAGCCCCATCTCAAGTTGCCCCCACCCTCACCACTGCCAAATCCCTACCCACCCCCTTCCTCCCAGGCTGGCTTTCTTCTAATTCCTCCTACACATGAAGTTTTTCCTGTCATAGGGCCTTTGCATATGCTGCTTGCTCAACACTTAAACATTTCAGCACAGCTGTCTGCATCCCATCCTTTAGACCTCCCAAAGTCTCTCTCTCTTTATATTATCTAAAATAAGTCCCCCTTTTATTCTCTGTCTCAGCCCCTATTGGTTTTCTGCATAGTATTTGGTGCAATTAATAGTTATTTTATCTGGCTACCATACACACACATGGGAGAATGTTGTCTTCACAGTGAAGGTACAATATCAGTTTTGTTCACTATGGCTGAACTCCTAATCCAGTACCTGACCCACAGCAGATGCCCCAAAATGTTTATCAAATAAATGAATTAGTGTGGTTACTGCTGGCAGTTAAAATGTGTAAGCACAGGCTAAGTAGGGAGAATCCATCATGATAGAGTTAGAACATGCTAAGAGAAATAGACAAAGCCTTAAAGCCTTAAAACTAAGGGTGTTGAGCGCTGGCTCGCTGCCAGGTCCCCATCCACAGTAGGACTGCAATGAGGTGGTACTATCACTGTTCCCACCTAACGGGTGAGCTAACTGAGGCCTAGAAAGCCACGTACACAGCAGGGTAAGTGAGAGCTGTCAGACCCTTTTAAGGTATGTGGGACTCAAAGCTCATTTTCTTAACTGCAACATTATGATACGAATACATAATAATCGGGCAAAGGGCATGAACAGCCACAAAGAAAGCAGAAGAAATACGCAAGGCAACCAAAAAACAAAACAAACAAACAAAACGCAGAGAATAAAAGGGTCAGTCTCACTTAAAAGTACAAACACAAATTAAAATTTAAATGAGAGTTTGGGGGCATCTTTTACTTGCTTTTGGCCGTCAGATTGAAAATGTCTTGTTGATGATGAGAGGACTGGGAAATAGCCTTTCTCATGGTGGGAATGGAAACTGGCATAAGCTTTCTGGAAATAACTTGGCCATATCTTTCAAATATTCAAAATGTGCGTAACCTTTGACACAGCAATTCTACATCTAGGAAATCACTCCTAGGATTTTTTTTTTTTTTTTTACCACCAAGCTGAAATTTGTTATTTTGCTGAATTGTACAAATGGAATTAATGTAACAGTCCATATTCGATGGTTTCTAAGTATTAATCCGCTGACGATTTCCATGAGATGCTGTTGTCCAGAGTTCAGAGAGAGTTTATGGGTTTGATATTCTTTCAAAGCCTTCCTTTTCTACCTAAAATTATCTTGTCTTTTCAAAAAAATGTTTTCTTTGCTTTCCCCTCCACGTTGCCCAAGGAAACCATCATGCAGTGAAACCAAGACTTGACCTAAAGGATGTATGTGGCAGCACCGTCCACATGAGAGAAAAACTGCAATAACCTACATGCACCCCTGGAAGGAGATGCACTTAAAGTACATCCATTCAGTGGACTTCTCTGAAACCATTACAAATAATGGCAAAGGTGGTCACTTAATGACTTGGAAAGATACCACAGAAAGAATAAAATCAGTTCCAAAGGGCCATGTACAGTCTTATCCAATCCATGCAGATGCATGGAAAAACAATGGAAAGATATATACAAAAAGTGTCTAAGGCCACAGTCTCTGGAGGTTGGATAATAGGTGATACATATTTCTTTCCTGTTTCTGCCTTTTTTAAAAGTAAGTTTTCTACAGGGAACATGTAATACTTCTGTGATAAGAAAATATTTTTCAGAAAAATGATAGCAAGAAATTTCCATTCAATTCCACTCATCTGGTGTTTACAGAGCGTCTACTCTGTGTCAGGGTCTGGGTGAGGCACAGCAGTACAGTGTTGGCCCAATACCCAACTCCGTGCAGACGACATTCAGGTGGGACAATGGACAGTTTGTGGTTTAAGCATTACAGAGATCCTGTGCTATTAAGCAGGTCTCATAAGGGTGTGCCACTGAAAATTAGAAGCAGCACCATTCCGCAGGTCATCAGAAGTGGACTAGGCGGATGGCTACATGAAGGACCACTCAAAGCGGTTGAGGATAGGCAAGATTCGTCTCACACACAGACACGGTCCATCTGCATGTTTGCAGCTGAAAGCTTATTTCTATGGGCATTCAACCATCATTCCACTTCATGCTTCTCCACTTTGGAAAACTTCTGACCTCAAAGATGTCTTGAGCCCAACAGAACAGGTCAATGCTAAGAGTAAACACTGGTGACTGCAATGTTTCAGAAGGCCATGTTTCTTGGAGGTCCACCATCCACATTTACTCTCCTAAGGGAACCAGAGAATAAAATCCAGACTTCCAAAAAGTGTTGGGAGGACCCTCAAATTGCATGGCTACAGAACTGTGCAACAGCTGGGTCTGACAGTAGGAAATCAGAAAATGAGTAAGCCCCCGATAAGCACAGCTTTGTGCTTTGACTATGATTAACGCAGTATACTTGATTTTCTTTAGAGGTGGGTGAACAGAGAAGAAATACTAGTGCACTGCTCATCCAGCTCATGCTAGGACAGAGCAGGATGGTAGTGGCTTAGTGTTTACATACAAAGCGAACCTCCTGCCTTAGCAGATAATGAGTGTGGCAATCTCCAATAGTCTTGTCTGGATGCTAATCCCCAACGCAGAACTTCTAGAATGCATAATATAATTTAATACACATAGCAGACTCACCCCTAGTTCATTCTTCTGTTACGTAATAGCCCAAAGTGAGGTCAAGGGTGGTTAGTGCTCTGACAAGCAGCTCTTATATCCAAGAACAGGTGATTTTCAAAGGACTGTTCCCATCAGAAGCTATTTTGTAATAACTGGCAACTGAAAGCCAGTGTAGCACAGTAAAATGGTCTTTGGGAGTTGCCATTTATTTCGTATAGACCCGCAAAGATGCTGCCAGCATCCCCCAATACCTGGAGCAGTGATGGAGTTCCATGGGCCGGCTGAGATAAGTCACAACACTAGGGAAGTCAGACAGGTGCATGCCTTAGAGTCACTCTTTGGAGTCTTTCTATTTTTGTATGGCTTTTCATCTTTGTCCCCTCTTCTTTGCCTTTTTATAATAATTGCATTCTAACAGTCTGTTTCTGGGGAAGTGACGGAAGTTCTGAGAGCTTTCCTGTGAACTGATTTCACTCTAAAGATGCTTGACCTTGTGTCAGCCCCAGAGGGGAGATCAGTCAGAGCATTGATGCTAGGGATTGCTTTCTGATAGGCCTGTCCCGACTTAACTGAATCTCACTATAGGAAGATAATTTGGGTTGGGTTATGACAAGAGAAGAAAGACTGACTGTCCTTGGCGTGTGGGAGTTTGGGATCCGCCTGCAGCAAAGCCAGACTTTATTCCATGCGGTGCTACCCCGCTGCCAAGAAGGCCCTACCTCTTGGGGAGGACCGCCTTTCAGGGAGCAGTTTTGTTAGACACGAGTCCTCTCTGAAAAGCAATGCCCGTGAATGATACAGGCACTCTGCCCCTTCAGAGAGTTCCCTAAAATGCACTCATACCCAAACTGGGAATTCTGAAACATCAAAAAGGTGGCTTTTCATGTCACGCAATGATAAAAATCATCGAGTTCTTTGTACTTTACGCAGATTGCATAAACCCCAGTTGTTTGAACTTGGGAAACATGTTCAGTGATGAAATTAAATGAACATCAGCTTCCTTTATCTTGACAGTTCAGATGGCTGGAGGCAGTTGCTGCTCTGGCTGTTGGGTCAGGAGACTCGGTGCAAAATTATTATACTGCCTTTAAGTTTATCTTTGATTAAAAATTAAATTTAACTTCCCTTTATCATTTTCCATACTCCAACAACACACATGTGCTCTCCAAGTTAAATCAAGATGGACTAAATATTTAATACTCTGGTACTAATTAGCTACACTGTTACCTGATTTCTCTCCGTAAATGAATGTGAAAGGGCCCGGGAGGCCTAACGCTAACCTTCCTCCACTCTTGTTATAGGAGAGCAATTACAGGCTCTAATTAGATGCTTCAAATTGCAAAGAAATAGAATTTTCATAACCAGCTTATTAAAATCCTAGGGCCTCTTTGGGATAGGGCAAATTGTTTCTACTCTGATCTGCTTATCCTGGTACACCACCATATAGAAGACTCATGGTGTCTGCAGTACAGAGCTCATATTTCTCCCAAATTAATGAGTACTCAAATTTTTCCAGCTGCCCTCTTGGCATAAGGAAAAATTGAAAATCTACGGCTGCCAAGTGACGTGGATAACTCAGCTGCTAAATAAAATATCTTTAAGGGGACACAGCTGCGGGGGTGCCTTTTTATATTAAAATTACTAAGTCCATGAACACAGAACAAATGTCCCAAGATGACTAAACAGAGTGTTCAACACTCGGGTTAACCCTTCTCCTGGCCCAGGGCCCTCAGGGGGCAAGTGTCCGACACAGTGGGGGAGAAACATGAGGTTTTTGCCAAATGACTTTTCCTCTAGGGACAGATCCCTCGACATTACAGCGGGGAACCAGTAGGGATGGTCCCTGGTGAGTCCACTTCTGAAAGTTTTCTCCCTTTGATGTCTCCATACAAGCTGGGCAAAGCTTTTACTCCTAATAAAATTAAAAATAGATTTTACAGTGGTTACATTTTGACATTTCATATCTTCAACCAGATTCTCTCTTCTGTGCTGGGACCTCTTAATAGTTTGAAGAGTCCAATAAAGCTCAGCTAACCAAGACACAGAGGCCTTAAGAAATGATGCCCGTATTTCACATGGAAACACTCAGCCATTCAGTGCAAGTTCTTAAGGAGGCCCCTGAACAACCCACTCAGAGAAAATGGGACCCCTTCCATTACTCTCACAATTCCAGACACGAAGGGATTTAATCCAATGTCTCCAAAATCCCTCATCACTGGTATTATCCGTGACCCAGCCTAGATCACAGTTCTTAACCTAGTGCTCGAAGACTGAACCCCCATCCAGACCCACATCTCAACCACACCCAAGGTTCAAGCACGGAGACGCCCCTCAGAGTCAGTCTCGGGCCACCTAAGAATGTATCCACAAGGACTATCTTCTCTTGTTGGATTTGTAAGCGGATTTTTTCCCCCAAGAATCACAAGTTACAGCCTGGGTTCTCTGGCTAATTACAAAAACATGTTCTGTTTGCTGTCCTGAGCATTCTGCTCTGTGCACTCTACATCGTCCGAATCATGTAAAATTACGGAGTGATGTCATCAAACAGATCAGGCTCAGGGGAAGCAGATGAAGATTCTATAAACGCTTTTCACCCTTAAACACTTAGCCTAAACAGAACACTTCCTCTCTTGGTAAGAGAAAAATGGCAACAAACAAGATTGAAAAAACAGAATCGGGGACATGGGAACGCCAACCCACCAACATCTGAGGACGATTAAGGAAGCACAGACAGAAATGAAGATAAGAGGGGAAATGCTGCTCTCAGAAAGAAGAAAAAGACCCTTGTCAGTAAAGGAGCCCAATACCAAGCCCGCTTCAATCACACTGCGTGGCTTCTGAGCCACGCCATCATCGCACGGACTGTTGTCTGCACTGAGCTGTCTGCCTGGACACCTGAGCGTCTGCACAGGGGACACGACCTGCCTTGGAAAAGTCCTGCCTCAGTTAGAATCTGAGGACTCAGACATTTAAACACAAGTCACAGAGTCCTCGGTCCTGGTGACAATAAAAAATCCTGGGGGTGTGCACTTTGCATTATTTTCTTAGGGTGAGCATCGTGCCCCCCCAGAAAGACAGCATTCTCCCAGATGCCTCACTGTCACTTTCCTCATGATGCTGCTGACTCTGCTAAGGCCACTACAAGCTTCAGACAGAGGCTGGGTCTGACCCAGAATCCGCACAAACACAGTGGTGACCTTGAAGAAAGGGCAGAAGATGTAAATGACTGTGGCCTGGAAAGGCGTGTGTCCACTTGCCTTGGACACCTTACAGTATAAACACAAAAGTGGACCTCAACAAGTTTTGGGATTACACGGAGTCTTAAAAATAGTTCTGGTACATGGGGTCGGCTGACTCTGTTAAATGAGAAAGAGTCAAGTGTCAATTAGCCACGCTGATTAACAGTAATAGTGCCGTGGATAGTATAAAATACCATAGGGTCAAGTGTCCATCTCAGAAGGCAGAATGACATTGTATAAAGGCAATGTATGTTTCCTAATTATCTGAGAGGGATGGCAGTCTAGGAATGTTAAAAAAAAAGCATGTACACACAGGTGTATGTATGTGCAGTCATTTAAATATATAAACACATAAAATCTCAAGACAGAATTACAGGCAATCACTAACTGACTCTTCAGATTCTTTAATTTTGTTTTCTGCCAAGTTGACTCTTTTAGGATAATTACCTACCCAGCTCTGTATGGTAAACCAAATGAGCTTATAGTCTGTAAAGCAGAGTTCCCCATCTTTCAACGTAATGACACTGTTTCTTGATCTCTTGACAGTTTCAATTTAGAAAATCAAACCACAAGATGTGTTTAAAGAGAATTTAAATGAATTTTGTTTCAGTAATGCAGCAAGGCTTGTTGAAAAGTGTGACAATGCATAGCCAAGAGTCAGACTCACTGGGATAAGTTAAATATTCTGTTTCAGTTTGATATATTCCCTAGAGCCGGCAAAACACTCCGAAATGACCATTTCCATTAGACATGTTTCATATCACATACTCTAGTTAGTCCTTTGAAAACAAAGTCAGGGACTACTGGAAACAGAAATAAGGCCCAGTAGTTGTCCACAGAGACTAATCTAACTGTATTTCACACATGTCTTCTGTGCATTCTCCTTAAGTGGGTTCCACAGGAAATTTCAGACCCCCCAAAGGATGCTCTCTGTCTGTCTTATTCACCACTGTACTTTCAACATGTAGAACAGTAAGTTGAATGCATAAATGTGGAAGATGCTGATCTATGCCTTTTATGTGCTAATACCAGTGCATACACATTTTTTCAAGTGAGAACTTAGAACTTTCTAAGCTGCCCACACATAGTTGTTACAAGAAGAAACAACTTTAAGGTAGATTCTAATAAATTAAGGAAAAATCTTATAATCTAGAGTAACCTGTGAAATAAGTAATATAATAATGTGTATACTAGCAAGCTAAGAGAGAACAAAACTGAATAAAATGTTTTTGCCTTCTTTCAAATTTATCAACTTTAGAGGAAAAAAGAAACAAAGAATAGGTGGGACAAATTGTAAGAGGGTAGATAAGCTCAAATATATTCATGATTACACTGAATAGTGACAATTTTTAGGACATCTTGTTCCATCCTTTCACTTTTAATCTTCGAAGCACAATGTAAATTATAAACAACAATATAGATTTAGTAATAATAGATTCAGCAGGAAAACATGACAACCCTAAATTTGCATACTGATAACAAAACCACAACAGTATAGAAAACAAAAACAGGGTGAACTAGAGTTTATAATTAATCTGTTCGACCTCGCTGACACATATAGAGCAACGCATTCATCAACAGCAGAATGCATTTATTTCATGTTCTCAAAGATCATTAACCAAAATATATAGTAAGTTTGTCTAGGAAGCAAGTGTAAATGCATCTGAAAGTATTGAAATCATACAGAAGCTATTTGATATCTCAGGGGAATAGGCTAAAAATCATAAAATATTAACTAGAAAATTTGGAATCCAAATTGCTTCAAAATTAAATAATATACTTTAAATAACCCATGGAACAAAGAAGAGTTCACTATGAAAATTAGAAAATAGTTTTAATTCAATGATAATGAAAATATGATATTTAAAGGCATGTGGGATATGACAAGAGCGCTAGAAGGAAACTGACATCTCTACATGCATATAATAAAAAGGAAAGGAGTTTGAAAAACAATGATCTAAGGCTCCACTTTAACAAGCTATAAAAATGTAAAACGTAACCTAAAGAAAGTAGGAGGAAGGAAATAAAAAATAAGGCTAGAAATCAATGACAGAGAAAACATGTAGAATGGCAAAAATTGCTCCTTGAAAATCCAGTAAAATTGATAAATCCTTAAAAAGACAGATTAAGGATAAATCAGTGAAACACAAGTTAACCATATTAGGAATGGAAAAGAGAAAGTCCTATAGCTCTTTTTTACATTAAAAAGAAAATGAGGGAACTTTATAAACAATTTTAGGCCAATAAGTATGAGAATTCTGAGAGAAATGGACACATCTCTTGAAAAGCACAGCTTACCAAAACGGATTCAAGAAGAAATTTTAAAAATTGAGTAGCCTTACATCTATTAAAATGATTGAATCTCTAATGAAAAATCTTCCCTCAAAGTAAATGACAGTCCCCTGTGGCTTCAACAGTGACTCTTCCACACAATTAAGGAAGAAAGAGCAAAATCCTACACAAATCCTTCTGGAGGAAACACTGCCCAACTCAATTTGAGGCCAGCAGACTGCAATCAAAAACTTGAAAAAGGAATTACAAGAAAAACATTTGTCTGACCAATATCTTTCCTGAACATAGATACAAATTCAGTGAAACATAAAAGCTTAATATATTCGGACAAAGTTGGTTTTACGTCACCAATGCAAGCTTAGCTCAACATCTGAATAACCAAACAATGTAATCCACAGCATTAAAACAATAAAGAAAAAATAATATTATAATCTCATAGATACTAAAGAAGTGCTTGATAAAATTCAAAACCCATTCAGCTGAATTCTTACCAAGCTAGGGAGAGAAAAGCGCTTCCTTAACTTTGAAAAGAATATGTACAAAAATCCACAGCAACATGATACTTAGTGGTACAGACATTACAAGTGTTCCCCGAAGATTGTGGATGACAGAACATCTGCCAGTCCTTATCCTTGCGACATTGTACTGGTGGTCCTAGCCAGGCAACAAGGTAAAGAAAAGAAATAAGTGTTGAAAGGAGGAAATTGGAAAGGAGGAAATAAAAGAACCATTATTTAAACCCAAGATGATTATGGGCACAGAAAATCAAAAGGACTACAGATTATTAACAATTAGAGTTAGTGAACTCAGTAAAGTCACTGGGTGAGGGTCAATATAAAATATCTGTTGTGTTCTCATATATTAGAAAACAAACATTTAAATTGTATCGCTTATAACTAGCAAATCTCAAAGACCTGGTAATAAATCTAAATAAGAAAAAAGATGTATAGGACTTCCAACCCAAAATGTTACAAAATATGACAGAAAGAAACTAAGTGGGGGGATGGGGCCTGTTCACAGATTGGGAGAGTCAATGTTGTAAAGATGTGTCAATCCTCCTTCAGTTGATTGTGACACTCACCTCAATCCCAATCAAAGTCCTAGGGGGCTGTTTTGTAGAAATCAAAAGATTGATTCTAACATTTGGATAGAAATGCAAACAACCAACAAGAGCAAAGACAATTTTGAAAAAACAAAATAATAATAGAGGGCTTATACTGCCAGATATCAAGATTTATAAGGCTCAAGTAATCAAAACAGAGTGGAACTGGTACAACATAGACAAATAGACTAAAAGTATAAAATCAGAGTATCTAGAAAAAAACTCTATTTTGAAAAAAGTGCCACCATAATGCAGTGCAGAAAGGGTGGTTTATTTCATAATTGGTGCTGGATCAACTGACTGTCCATGTGGGGAAAAACAGACTATTTCATTCCAGAGGGATCTTAATGATAAATTTTAATAATGAAGCTTAATAATAAAACTATTAGAAGATGATATGGCGACTATCATCCACCCTTGGGGTAGAGAAATATGTCTTAAATTATACATAAAAATGTACTACCCATAAAGGAAAAGGTTGACACATTGAACTCTATCAAAATAAAAACCTTCTGTTTATCAAAAGATAGCATGACAAGGAAACACAGGAAGCCACAGAGGAGAAGATATTTGCAGTACATATCTAATAAAGGACTAGTAATTAGAATATATAAAGAACTATTATAAACTATGATAAAGACTAATAATTTTGTAATTGGGCAAAAAAGAACTAACACTTGACAAAAGAGGACATTCAAATAGTGCATAAGTACATGGAAAGCTGACAGATATTAGGCATCACGAAATGCAAATTAAAATGACACTCAGATATTGAAATACATACACAGACACATACACCCCAGAATGGCTAAAGTTAAAATTTAAAACACTGAGGATATTAAATGTCAGCAGAGAGGAACTAGAATTCCCATTGTTGCAATTGCTTTGGAAACCTCGTTGGCATTATCTCCTCATGCCTAACATATGCATACCTTATGAGGCAGTAATTCCACTTCCAGGTACATCCCCAACAGAAATGCATATACAATGTGTAAGAAAAGACATGTGGGATAATTTTCATAGCAGCAGAATCTGAACTAGCCAATATTAGAAATAATCTATTTTCCATCTATAGTAGAAGAGATAAAGGGTAAAATGGATCCATACCCCAGAGAACAACGAACCAGTGATAAGACCAAACCACTAGCACCTAACAGCCTGGATGAATCTCAGATATAACACTGATCAGAAGCCAAACAGAGCAGAGTTTATACCAGATGGTCTCATTTAGATAAAGTTCAGTAATAGGTAAAACTAATCCATGGTGATAGAAGTAAAAAAAAGTCATTGTTCGGGAGCCTCTGGAGGTGTTGGTAGATGTCTTGATATTGTGGTGCTTACATGGGACCAGTGACTTGGTAAACAGGCATAGAGTCAGTTAAGTTTTTGTACGTTATTACATGCATTTTTCAATCCCTCAACATAGAATGCCTTTAAAAAGTTAACTGACTGTGCTGATGTAAGATCCTATCAGTAGGGGAAGTTAGGGGAAGGAGGCACGACAATGCTCTACACTATTTCTGCACTTCTTGTGAGCCTAAAATTATTTCAAAATAAAAGGTTTTGCTTTTTGTTTTTAAAGGTACCACCAGTCTTTGTGATGATCTAGCATTGCAGTCATCCTCAGGGCAATAAATGTACATGTTCCAGAGCTAAAGAGTTGGCCTGGTGAGGAAACAATCTACAGTTGCAATATTTGTGCTAAAATGGAGCACATACTGGGGAACCTGGAAGGGAGGGGCTGCACCACAGCAGCCCTAGTGAAGCCCACTGGCCTCATCAAAGCCCACTGTCCAGGCGTGACCCTGCTCTCACCATTAGAAATCTAAAGAATCGTGGGGTTCTTCAAGCCTATGAAGGACTCCTGCAGGCAGCTAGGAGGCAGAGAAGGCTGGATCCAAAGGCTTGTCCTCTGGGAAAGCTGTCCTGTGAGGTCAGCTTGCTTGGAAGGATGCCGGGGCCACAGCACAGAACTACATCCCGGAGTCGATGCAATGCACGCTTCATGAGTGAACGGGCACCAGCTCTGATAACTTTCCTTCTGAACTATAATCTTGAATAAATGAATGCCACTGCTGACTCACACAGACGAACCAAGGCTGTCTGCAGACAGCACCACTCCTGTTTCCAGCCCGACGGCCCCAGACCGTCAACTTGCCTTTCATCACCTTTGTCTTTATCTGCAGGCATTCCTGACCTGGGAGGAAAACAACCCAAGACAAGATACCATTCCTACTGATGCTATTCCAGGTCCCGTAACATATTTCTTTTCCAACCAAGAAATTGAGGCTTTCTGCTGTCTGTCCTTTGGCCCAACTGTTGTAATCCACCTCATCAAACAAATCTAGCCTCCTCCCCACAAGGAAGATTCAAAAACCATCATCACACACTTAAAGCTTGAACAATGGCGCCTTTAACTCTCCAGACAACATTTTCATCTCAAAATTATATATGACGCAATCTGGGGAGGGATGCTTAATGGAATAAACATTCATGCTAGGATTTAACTATGCAAGAACAGCGTTTTGAAGATGATGCTTAGAATCCTGTTACTTTGGCCCCAGACTAGAAGCAGAAGGGTTCTTTCAACTCTGATTATTTGCAGTGAGGTCCTGAGTACATGGGAAACATCGCGGAGGTTTCCCCAATCTAGCACTTGCGGCCAGGCCCTCCGTGTACCAAGCCCTTGGCCGAGTTGGGTCACCTAGTCCTCACCTCCTATGAAGGTACATGGTACTGTTATCTGTGTCTGATAAATGGGGAAACTAAAGTTGAGGTCACCCAGCCAGTGAGAAGGGAAGGGATTCTGACTCCAGAGCCCACTGACCTCACTACCTACAGGCTGGAATCCAGCCCCTACACAGGCAGATAAAATGTGACTCTGGGAAGCAGAGCTCTTCCCCTTTCTACTGGCTATTTTCCTGTGAGGATCATGTTATCTGCTTGCATCTTACCCAGGTTTTTTTTTTTTCCTTTCCTGTTACACATAAAATTTGCTTTGCACAAACCACATGTTTTCTGTGGAGAACTGCATAATTCCAAAGGGATTTTGGACTTTGAGCTTTGGCTTCAGAAAGCAAAGTGCATGACTCAGGGAGGACCTGGCTCTTACTCTTAACCACACCCTTTTATCATCACTTCTCACAGGGAGGTAGTCTCAGCTCTTCCTCAGGACAGAACTGCCGGCCACCTGCCTCTCTGTGAAACAACTTCACGAAATGGCCTGACTTAACAGGGTCAGGTCTGATACTGACTGAGCCTTCCTTTATGTGACGGGCACTGTTCTATGCCATTGTAGAGGCGTCTCATCTAATTACACAACATCCCTACAGGGTAGTGTGTAGACAGAAAAATGCTGCCTCCCCCCAACATGATGTCTACAGCCTATTCCCCTGGAATTTGTGATCATGCTATGTCACATGACAAAGGGGAATTAAAGTCGAAGATAGTTAATATTGTTAATCTGCTGTCTTTAACATAGATTTTTCTGAACTATCCCACTGGGCCAACACAAGGGTCCTCTAAGGCGTAAGAGGGCATCAGAATCAGAGCACTGTCGTGTGAGCAAGACTCAGTTAGCCACTGCTGGCTTTGCAGACGCAAGGGGGCCATAAGCCAAGGAATGGGAGAAACTGGAGAAGGCAAGGCGACAGATCATCTCTTAGCGTCTCCAGAAAGGAATACAGCCCTGCTGACACCTTGAATGTAGGCCAGTGAGACCCACGTCAGGTTTCTGATTTATAGAACTGTACGATAACAAATTTGAGTTGTTTTAAGCCACTCCGTTTGTGTTAATTTGTTACAACAGAAATTGAAAATTCATACAGGTAGGTTTTACTTTAATAATGATCTTTATTTTTTTTATTAAAATATCATTGATATACAATCTTATGAAGGTTTCACATGAACAACATTGTGGTTTCAACATCCACCCATATTATTAAGTCCTCATGCCCCCACTGCACTATCAGCATAGTAAGATGCTATAGAATCATGACTTGTCTTCTCCGCGCTGTTACCTACCTATATCGTGATTCTAATTATAGTACCCCTTAATCCCCTTCTCCCTCCCTTCCCAACCCCTCCCCTTTGGTAACCACTAGTCCCTTCTTGGAGTCTGTGAGTCTGCTGCTGTTTTGTTCCTTCAGTTTTGCTTTGTTGTTAGATTCCACAAATGACTGAAGTCATTTGGTACTTGTCTTTCTCCACCTGGCTTATTTCACTGAGCATAATACCCTCTAGCTCCATCCATGTTGTTGCAAATGGTAGGATTTGTTTTCTTTTTATGGCTGAATAACATCCCATTGTGTATATGTACCACACCTTCTTTATCCATTCATCTATTGATGGACACTTAGGTTCCTTCCATATCTTGGCTATTGTAAATAGTGCAGCGATAAACATAGGGGTGCATATGTTTTTTTGCAGATGAAGAAACAGAGAATTTGGGGGTTTAAGAATCTTGCCTGTAGTCACCCAACTAGTAAGTAATAGAGTCAGAATTTGAATGAGGCTGTCCAGAGTCCTCACTCATATTATATCTTCCTCCCAAGGCAACTCCTCCTCCTATCAAAGTTGTCTCTATTATTTCTTTCATTCAAACAGAGGCTTTGTTTAACAAGTTTAATATTCATTATGTAGAAGTGAAAGGGATGGGAGGACAGGAAGCAATCTTCACCTAGTTTTCAGCATACACATCTTTGACTTCCTTACTGATGTTTATTCCCAGTAAGTGCTATTATAAATGGGATTGTTTTATTTCCTTTTCACATAATTTATTTGTAATGTATAGAACTGATTTTTGTTTATTGATTCTGTATCCTATAATTTTATTGAATTTGTTTATTAGTTCTAACAGTTATGGTGTTTTTTTTTTCCCTTGGAAGCTTTAGGGTTTTCTACATATAAGATTATGTCATCTGCAAACAGAGATCATTTTACTTCACCCTGTCCAATTTGAATGCCTTTTATTTCTTTTTCTTGCCTAATTGCTCTGTCTAGGGCTTCCAGTACTGTGTTGAATAGAACTGGTGAGAATATGCATCCTTGCCTTATTCCTGATTCCTGAAGGATGAACATTTATTCTTCTTTAAATATTTGGTAGAATTTACTAGTGAAGTCATCTGGTCTTGAGATTTTCTTTGTTGGGAAGTTTTTGATTGCTACTCCAATCTCCTTCCAGTTTTTGGTCTGTTCAGACTTTTTATTCATGACTCCATCTTGATAGGTTGTCTGTTTCTCAGAATGTATTCATTTCTTCTAGGTTATCCAGTTTACATACTTGTTCACAGCAATCTCTTATGATCTTCCCACCCACCCCCCACCATGGCATCAGTATTAATGTCTCTTAATTCATTTCTGGTTTTATTTACTTAAGTTTCCTTTTTTTCTTAGTATAGCTAAAAGTTAGTCAACTTCATTTAACTCTTCCAAAAACTTAGTTTCACTGATATTTTTCTAGTCTCTATTTCTTTTATTTCTGGTCTAATCTCTATTATTTCCTCCCTTTTGCTACCTTTGGGCTCAGTTTGCTCTTTTCTTCCCCCTAGTTCCTTGGATGTTAGTTTGAGATCTTTTTTCTTTTTAAATGTAGGCATTTATCATTGTAACCTTCCCTTTTAGCACTGGTTTTGCTGCATCCCATATGTTTTGGTATGTTGTATTTTCATTTCATTTCTCTCAGAAGGCTTTCTAATTTCCCTTTTGATTGCTTCTTTGTCTCATTGGTTGTTCAAAAGTATGTTGCTTAGTTTCCTCATATTTGCGAATTTTCCAGTTTTCTTTCTGCTATTGATTTCTAGCTTCATTCCACTGTGGTCAGAAAAGATACTTGGTATGACTTCAACCTTCTTAAATTTATTAAGATTTACTTTGTGACCTAGCATGTGGTCTATCCTGGAAAATGTTCCATGGGCACTTGAGAAGAATATATGTTCTACTAATGAGACCATATTTAATATTCTAATTCCTAGTTTTAAATCCTTCTATAGAGAGATCCTCCCGGAGCCCCTAGTCTGACTGAGGTCTTCCATTTAAATTAAGATGCTCACCATTCCCATCTCCTCTTTCTGGGCACTGAGGAAGACTGTTTCCCAGCCTCACTGGCAGTTTAGTCGGGTCCATGTGGCTAGGTTCTAGCCGGTCAAATAAAAGAAGAAATGACACACCCACCCCACTTCCTAACCAGTCCCAAACATTCCTGTATAATGCTCCTCAATCTTCCTCTCCCTCCTGCCACAACTGTGGAGAACACATACTGAAGCTTGGGGTACTTACGATGGAAGGAAGCTGGACAGCCAACCCCCAAGAGTTCTACTCAATCCGAGTCTTATTAGAATGTGGGAAGACATATACCTTTGTTTTTGTTAAGCCAGTTAAGTTTATTATTTATTTTTATTGTAACATGGCCCAGCCTAACAAATCTCTCATTAAAACATTTACTTTTCCTTCATCATGCTTACCATAGCTTGTTCTGAAATGTATCATTTGGAGTTTGCTTGTTTATTCCCTGACTCCTCAGTAACCATTGGTCTTCTGTGCTTTGCATTGGCTAGGTGCTAGCTCAGGGTCTGGTTCACAATAGACACTCAACAAATATTTGTTTGATGCATGAAAAAGTGGATGTTCAGCAAATTAATGAATTTGCTCTATGACTTTTGTCCTCCACATCTCTGCCTATGTTTTGTGAAAACCGAAGGTATATTTTCGTTTTGGAAGACAGCACCTCTACCAGCTGCTAGGCATTGGACTTCTTATATTTTTAATGATAAGATTTTAAGTAGTCTTCAACTGGCACTTAAAAGTAAGGACGGGGTAGGGTCAGATTTTAGGGTGGATGAATAGATGTAAACAGTAGTGACTTAAAATTGGTCTCCTCTCATCATAACAGAATTAGTGAAAACTAAAAGAAAACACTATTTCTTTCCAATTGATGGAGTTACAGAAAAAGAGGGAAACTTAAGACCCAAGATTTAAGTCAAAACCAAACTGGGCTGATGGAAAGTAAATGAGTAACTAAAAGCCTATGTGAGCTTTTACGTAGGCTTTCCTAGGACCTCACTCCTCTACCACGAACTCAGGTGTTGGAGGAAATTCTAGGGTCTCCTGGGATTTTTGGCACTTAAATTATGGCTTAACTTACAAATGTACATTTAAAAGCATTCTTCTCTAAAAGATTTAGTTATCTGTCTCTTTTCCAAATAGCCCCAGCCCTCTACCCCCTACATGCTTGGGCTAAGGTTAGGGGCATTTGTGCTGGGATCCCAGCTTTCATGAGTCTTTGCTCAATCAACACATACCTATTATAAACAACTCAAGGTCTCCAGTCGAAAGGATCTTATTCCAGTCCATCCTTTCGAAGAAGTGTTTATTTGAGTTAATTTTCTCTCACTTCATCTTTGGTAGCTCTACAGAGAGAGCCAAAGAGCTCATAATCTAAACTGAAGCTTTATCTCACTGAATTGAAATTTCCATTTTTTATTAGGATATGCAGACAAAACAGTAGTGGCCTGCTATTGAATTAAATAATACCTTTATAATATAATGTGATATGATCCAGCGACTTCTCAGTCTCCGGGATTATAGATCAGTGAGTTGGAATGTGTTATTCAGTTGCAGAACCAGAAAATTTTCACTAGATGGTTTTATATGTTCTTCAATTAAATCAAGGCAAGGAATATAAGACCCGTGGGCTCCTTGAGTTATGTCTCCCCCATCTCTGACTTCTGGCTTCAAATAAACAATTACCTTTACAGGCTTTAGCTCTTATCCATTGCTCAACAGGGGTAGCACTTCAAAGCTTTAAACAATGAAAATATATAGTCTCTGTGTGGATACAGGTGGATCTGAAGTTACACACCCAAGCCTTGATCATTACAGCTGGGATCTGCCTCCAAACAGGAAAAGGGGAATGAAAACAGGATTTGGAAGAGCCTTTTCCATAAGATGAATGGTTCCTCTGATAGACAAAGAACATGCTGCTCATGCTTCTCACCTCCTGGCTGAAGTCAGACAGGCAAATGAAACCTCAGGCAACACTGTGCTTCAGAACCTCCCCTCACTCCCGCTACCTCATGCAGTGAAATCCTAGGATGAGCAGACTACGGAAATTCACTAGTTCAGCAAGAATCCTATGGAGAGCTGACCTTACTCATAGGGTTTTTCATAATATAGCTCCCAGGTAAAGCTTTGGAAACATTAGCCACAGCCTGGTACTCAGACTGCAAAGAAAATTCCACATTGAAAGACAGAGTTGAAGTCCTTTTCCAGCCAACAAAAGCATTGTCAATCCTAAACAATAACCCAGGGTGTCCTCACCATTCACACCCTTAGTTGTTCTATGAAACCTTTTCAAAAACCCATTTAAATACAAACATGTAGACAATCTTTTGCATTGAGGCATTGGGCTTATGACATAATAAGCCAAGGTTGACCAGTTTCTCTGACCTTTGCCCAGAAATGAAAAGGCAGTGGACACATCCAGTGAATGCAATGAACAGACTTCAGTGTAACACATGGGAAACACACATGAAAATCTTCGAATCCAATCTCTCCTCTGACCTCCAGAATGCTGAGAATGTCCCTTTAGAACTGGACTGGACCATGGCCAATTAGGTCTGAATTCATCGCACATGTCTCGGGGGAGGGGCTTTGGCCTGGACTCGCCCTCATGAATCATTGGGCCTTCATGGAATTGCTCTAATGACAATTTTCAGGAAGTCACTGGCTTTTGCCTTCTTTCACTTGCTACCCCTTCATACACCTTCTATGCATTACTTAGATTAAGGACTTTGTAAAGGGGGCCTTTGTAAGAGAAATAACTCAGGCAACAGTGCAGCAGAGCATGAAATCCCAATCTGGATGGTTGGCTGCTTTGTAAAATGTGACCGAGAGCGGAGAAGCCAAAGGCAGAGGTAGGGAACAGAGTGGCGGAGCTCACAGTAGCTGATGGAAAGCTTCCCAACCATATCATGACAGTTGGCCTGTGCAAGGCTCCAAATGAAATCCATTATGTTGCCCACAGAGCATGGGATTCTGGCACGGTCAGTGCAGAAATGTTTCCCTCTGTGAGCTTTAAAAGTTATCAAAGCTCCCACTGCTCCTCACCCTGAGAATAAGGGTCTAAAGCTGGACGGCTTGGGTTCTCCCAGTGCCCCTGACAATCCGTTGCAAGGTCATTTTAAGGCCACCAAATGCAGAGCATTTCAGGAAAAGGCACAGTCGCCAGGGTCACTGTCCCTCAAGGGCAGCTGGCCTCAATGGCAACATGCAGGAGTCATGGGTGATCAGTGACTAGCCAAAGTCCAAGCACCAAATTCTGAGAATAGATAACATTTTAAGTAAATACAGACCGATTTTTAATCATGCTACAAATAAGGTTACCCCACCCACCTGCCCTCTAAAGGATGTTCCTGAAAGGAAGGGAGAGAGGCGACTGCACTGGCATGTATCCAACAGATGGCAATTATCAAATTGAGGGGCAACGTCACACACGACTTAATTCACAGTGGACAGCGCTGTTGAGATCCGCCCCTACTCCAAGGAGAAAATGTCCTCTTAGAGAGTGAAGCACTCTATGCCAGCCTTCCACCGAAATGCCAGTCTCGGGACCAGAACAAGTACGGCTTTACCCAAAGTCCACTTTAGCTGAAGAAATGGAGGAAGCCGTCTCCTCTGCTGAAAGACAGCTGTACTTGGATGCAATGAGACGATGCTCTGCTGGGTCTTCAGGGGCAAGCTATTAGTCAGAGAAACACTGGGTCCGTGGAAGAACTGGACCTGAATGTGGGAACGGGTCTCTTAGTTGATTTGACTTTACAGTGTGTGAACAGGCTAGTGCTTAAAACATATGAAAGAGCTAGGGATGCTATCTTGAAAGAGGCAGAGAAACCAGAACAGATTCACCTATTTTTTTTGTTTTTTTTGAGAACTACATGATGGAGAAAGGGGCAGTGGTCACCATCTCCATGACCACTTTACTAAGGACGAACTTGAACATCACTGCCAAGTGCTTGTTGAGGACAATGTGCGTTTTCAGGTATGAGCAAAGCAATAGTCTTCAGACACAAATCCTCATAAAGAATTGCAACCGCATTAGGTTAGGGTCAGCACATTATTTGAAGCAACTTACATTCTTTTAATAGGAAGATGCCCTATTGTTTTATAATTATATTTGCTAACCTAAACAGGATTAATTCAAAGGTTTTGGTTATAGAAATGGTATTTGGAAGGCCTAAGCTTTGAATTAAATAACTCTACAATCCTGAGCTAAAACACCCATTTTTAAGAATTTAAGTTTTAACTTAACTTTTAAGTTAAGAATCACCATCAGCGAGAAGAGAGACCGTCCATGTGTTCTCTCACACCCTTGAGTTTGCTCATTTTTCAGTAACAGCACTATCCGCTCACTCAAAACAAACGAACAAACAACATAAAAAAAAGAACTCATGAGAACCAACTGCAATGCTAACTATGTCACCAAGGCCTGGGGGACAAGCTGAAAAAGGCCAAGTTTTTGTTCCCAAGGAGTGTGGATTCTGGGGGCAGCAACAGGGAAGTCACTTTGTAACTAGTTCAATAATATAATGCCCAAGACCCTGATGCAAACAATAAAATTTGGCAGCACCAAGAACTAACTTTGCCTGGGAAAGGAAATAAAGTGAACCCTGGGGAAGGAGAAGATAAAGCAGAGGAGTTGAAATAAAAACGGCAAAATGTGAATATTTGTTAATGCCAGATAGTGGGTATTGAGGACATTTGAAACATTTCACAAATTAAAAGCAACAGACAGTCTTTTTAGAAGCCATTTTTAGAAATAAACAGGTAGAAAGATGTGTGAAGGTGACACTATGGGCCAGCTACACTTCCAGGGTCCATGGGAGCCCTGTACCCAGCAGGGTGAAAATGCTGGAAACCCACCAGAAGCGTCTGTTGCTTTGACTTCAATTCACTCTCCACCGTCTACAGGGATGTTCCCTCTCAGAAAACCCTCCCACTTGGTTCAAGGAAGGAAAAGTTTCCAGGGTGGGTTTGGTTGGGGGCAGGAGTATGGGGGCTCTGCCATAGACATCAACGAGAACAGGACTTGGGTCATTTCATCCCGAAGATAATGAAATAAGAGATGTCAACCAATGGGAAGGGAGTCTCCCATTTGGGCCATTGTCTTACATTAGGTGGGTTGTTTGTGCCTCTTGGACCAAATACCTCTCGTTAAAGGGATTCCACCCCAGTACAAATGACGCTATTTCTGATCACCGACATCTGCATGAGTGGGAAGACTGCTCTACCAAGCCAAAAAAGAAAATGACTAGCTCAACACTTGTTAATAAGACACATAGCCCATGGACATCACTGAGGCTGCAGAAAGCCACAGGGGGAGAGGGCAAAGACCCATTTGCCAGGTATCAGAAATTAGGAAAAAATAAAGAAATGGGAACTATTTGTGGACTGGGGGTCCAGCATCCCCCCAAGAGAAGATTTTAGCTGTCCTTACAAGTTAGTAAAAAATGTTTAAGGAACATATTTGGGCTGTAGCATTTCTAATGCGGCTGTCACACTACATTTAATGCAGAAAAGATGTATTTTTAAACGATCCGGTTACTCCGAGGCTTTGGCTTATAAAAGGCTTTTTTACTGAGATTCTAAATTCCAGTCTGAATAACCTTTCAATTTGTTCCAGTAATTTTTTCCCCTCCCGCATTTGCATTGGCAATACAGCTGGAGTCATTTCAAAGCCCAGGCCCTGAGCACTGAGCCTTTTGTACCAAGTCTCCCCCTTCAGCATAGACTGTGGGTGCCAGATACGACATTTCTATGAAGCTGTTTGCACAAGAAAACCACTTGCTTCTCAAAGATCAAGATTAAAGTGAGTTTAGGAAAAGAAAGAGAGAATGTAGTGTTTTTCATCACACTTGTGATTACCTGAGGGTGGAGGTAGGGGTTTGAACTACAGATAAAGTCACTGCAAGACTCCTTGAGTGGTTAGAAGTACTGCAAACAAATATGGCTCTTGGTTAATATCTCTGTCTGCATGCCAAGGCCCATGTTTCTTTATCTACCCATCACTTCCCTTTGGGCTCTATTGTGATTTCTCTGGCTCAAATGTTTTCCAACCCGGAATAGAAGGGACACTCATGACAAAACCCCAATGTGGAGATACGAACAACGTGCAACCTCTACCACTTTTCACCTGACAGCCTCTTCCTAAATACTGACAGGAAAAAGGGACTGTGCAAAGATGGGAAAATAATTCCAATCAAAGTCTGGTAGGTGGATAATGAATATTTATTATATCCCTGCTATATGCCCAGCACTGAGCTACATGCTTTCAGGAATATTTTTGTCCACAGCAAAACATCTAAATAACAGGCCACCATTCCAATTGTGGGGACAATAGTTATTTTGAAGAGAAAATTTAATACTATCCAGGAATCTGGAGACTACTTATCTATTCATTTTTTAGGAATAGTCTTGTAATATTCTTAAAGATAAATCCTAGTCCTAAGTGGCTATAATGAATCTTCTGTAGGTTACTTTGAATCATGCAAACCTCATGGTGCCTTGTCCAGCCAAAAACTTTTACATGAGAATGAACATTGACAACAGGTGTTCAAATCTTTTCAGCACATCCTGTAAGCAGGAGCAAGGTACACTGGGTCTTGGGAGAATGGGGAGGGAAGCCTGGTAGAATTCCTGCAATTTCCTGCAAAGAGCACTAGGCTTTTTGCACATAGTAGGGCTTATTTTATGTTAAGATCACTAGTTTTCAAAACCTTGACAACATAACCAATTTCTCATATAATTTGTTTCTGATCCACTTTTGATCATCAGATGACCCTTTTCTGTGGGCTGCACATGTCACTGGTAGAGACAAAGACATTTTATAAGACTAGAAATGATTTGTAAAGCCTAGAAGAAAATTTCAGTTCTGTTGGCAAATTGGTTTCTTTTAGGAATCAGAACCACTGAAGCACTATTAAGAGAACTTGACTTCTTTCACCCAGTTCTACTTAAATTCAGGGCGGACAGTTCTGCTGCCTCTGCCATTTGCACAGACAACCTTCTGTGACTTAGTGATGCAATGCAAAGAGCTAGAGCTCTGGAGTCCAGGGGCTTGGGTCACATTCCTCCACTCGGGCAACAGCTCTGAGACCTTGGGTCAGCAACTCTCCAACCCTATAAAAAGGGACTGGCCGCGCCTACCTCAGAGGTCTGCTCTAAGAATCGCAGGAGACGACTCGTCCTAGAAAGCCCTTCACGTAGGATAAAGTCAACTAAGTCAGAATTTGATCTTATGGCTACTTACTCTTCTACCAACTGGTTATCCAATGTCTCACAAACTATAAAACATTAAGGATACATCAGAAAAAATATAAACTCAGCATCTTGGCTGTTATTTATTTGATGCATTCTGTCCAATAGAACTTTCTGAAATGATGAAAATACTGTGCTAATATGGTGTCACAAACTAAATATAACCACTGAATGCTTGAAATGGCTAGTACAGTTGAGGAACTAAATTTTTAATTTTATTTCATTTTAATTAGCCTAAATGTGAATTTAAGTAGTCATATGTGGTTTGTGGCCACTATATTAGGGCAGTCAGCCCCTGGGTGAGGGGAAACAGGATAAAGAACACGAATAGACAAATAAAATACCAGTGGGAAAAACCACATTTGTATGAGAATGATTATGTAGCACTTCCCCAGCAAACATCTGAAAGGCCACATGGGGTTAGGTACGTGAGGGTAAGGTTGGAGTTATATGATCTGAGTCCAAATACTGGATCCATCACTTACAAGTTGTGAATGTGGGCAAATTTGTGAGCGTCTCTGAGCCTTGGTTGCCCCCGGCTGTGGTTAGGGGGTACAGGCAGTTAGATCAGAAAGGCTAAGAATGGTTTCTGCTGCCTCAGGAAACCCATCAGTGACACCTTGTGTCTGCCTGGGTCACAAATGCACCCACACAAACACACAGTTTAACATCAAAGTTAATATGATGGTTCGGGTAGGTACAGTTTTGGTCATTCATTCTAAACTAATGCAGCCCCCTTGCTGAGTGGCAGGTGGAAAGGGAAGGGCTAGAAGAGAAGCTAAACTAGCAGTATTTAGTGCATGCTAAGTACTTTGCAGGTATCCTCTCATTTAAACTCCTGGCAGCCTGGATGAAGTCCCCAAGATCTTCATTTTATGGAGACTGTAAATGGGGTCACGGGGGGAAGGGCACAGGGGGGAATCAGAATGAAGAACAGATCACACAGCTGCAAGGCACGGAGCAGAGCACAGACTCCAACCCACGCTGATAAAGTCCAACTCAAAAGAAACAGTCAGCAAGTATGCCCTTAAAACAGGACGCTTCTAGTCTAACAGGGAAGGTGAGACAAACACAAGACAGAGGAGAAAGTGACGCATACGTGGTCGCAGGGGACAGGAGGCCACGAGGAAATGCTGGCTGCTGGGCAATCAGATGTAGAGCGAGTGGCCAGTGAGCAAGCAGGTTGTTTTCCAAAGGAAGCTCTGGTTCCTAATGGCAAGAGTGGGCCCCCCAGCGCCCCCTGCTGGGAGGAGCTCACGCCCGTCGCGCCCTCACGTCCTGCCCACGCTGCACCTGCAGGGCTCTATCGGACACGGCTGGCGCGGCTTCGAAAGGAAGGAGACCAGACGCCGCCAGCTGCCTGTGACTGGTTCAGGTCACTTTTTTGCACCCTTGGGTGTTGTCATTCTTTGATGCCTTTGTCTCCTCTTCACTTCAAGTCTTTTGGGAGAGTTCAGGGTCTTGGCCTATGTCTCCGATGGAACACAGTGTCAGAGCTCAGTCGTCGAGGAGTAATCATGATACTTAATTTTTCCCACCCAAACGCTCCTATGGTTTCAATGACCTTCAGTGCCAGTCCAAAACCCTGCATGTACATGGCTGTTCGTGATTTGTGCAAGCATTTGCCCTCTCTCCCATACCTCCTTGTACCTGTGTTAACAGTTATATCAGAGGGGAAACACACAGAGTGGGGGAAGAATCTGTGCAGACCCCTGCCCGTGCACCCATGTATAAAATGCATCATAGGAGATGGAAAGTGTTAGGCACACATACTTGTTATTTCTGTGCTGATAACACTTCCCCTTGCCACACAGCAGCGCCTTGCCCGCATGTTCTAATCATGTGTTATTCTGCCTGTACGACTGCTGCTTACTAGAACGTTTTCATCTCTCCAAAGACGACCGCAAGCAGCAGGAAGATTCTGTTTTAATCCTTTGCTTGCCCTCCCGAACGTCAAGTGTTTGTGTTTAGCATTTTCAAAATCAATAGGGACCGAGAACATATCAAAATGAATATCGGATCATCTACAGCAGAATAGCAAACATGTCTTATGTTTTTCTAAGGCAACGTTTAGACACAGGACCGGCAACAAAGCAAGTTGAAAGTTTATGAAAACAGACAACTCTCGCTGTATTCTATTTCCCTTTGTCTGGAAGCCAGTTCTTTTGAAGGAGTTCAAAGGAAAACAGGACGGTGACGCATCTTCTAAACAAACACCACCATCCCTGGATGTCACTAATGGAACCTTCCCCCAGCTCCTGAGGTCCGAACTCATCCCCCCAGCTCGCGACTCATATTCCTGAGCCGGTTCCTTGGTTACAAATCTGCTATGGTTGCTATTTGATTCTACATCCAGGCAGTTTCCTGGGAAGCACCATGAGTAATCAACTGTCGCTATGATCTGACAATAGCTTGAAAATACGGTTATTTGGACTGTCGGCAGCTGATTGTTTCAGATGCAGGTAAGGAGAGAGCAGTAACGGGCCGCAGAGAGGTCAAAGGGGGCAATAAACGGTATTTTCTGTCTGTGCAAAGTGTTGCTAAGATAACATAGTGTGCATAATTTAAAAAATAAAGAATGAAGGACAGGCCAACAATGCAGATTGCCATGCCCACCAGCGAAATAAGGCTGTGGAAGAAAAAACTAAGTCTGGCTAAGGGAAAAGGAATTAACTGCTCCATCTTAAAGACATTTAGCAAACATCCTTCCTTCTTCCCTTGCTGCCCCCCTTCCCCGCCCAGCAGCGGGCTTTGGCATACATTAAAACGGGTGATTTGAATTCATGGAAAGTCGTTAGGAAAGGACCAGAAGTATCTTGCCTACAGGCTCTCACTCCAACTCCCTCTCTCTGGAATGCATGAAAAATAAGTTAAGTGTGTGCAAGGCTCCACTCCCTTCCAGGCCGGGCGTGTGGGGCACCTTGCAGCCACGGAGGGAAGGAACAGGACAGAGAGGCCCAGGAAGGCGAGGGAACATGGATGACTGTGAGCAAGGGCTCCCTATGCTGGCCAGACAGGGACTTCCTCCACCAACTCCGAGGCTTTATTTGTCCCTTGGAACTGGCAGGATGGGGCAGGGCTGATGTTAACAGCACCAGGAGCCCACCTGGGAACAGAAGGCTGTTCTTCTCAGTCCTGCTTTGAGGGAATTCAGCTGAGGTTGTTCAGAGCCTCCCTGGAAGCACAAAGACTTCTTATTCTGAGTCTCAGGCAGGGGTTTGTGGAAGGTTCCTGCCAGGGGATCAGGCTCCCACGGGAAGGGCTGCAGCACTTGCTAAACTCAGAGGCCACCTCTCCCCAGTCCAGCGGCCTGGGCTCGGTCCAGTGGGAGAGGGACCACGCGGGCCGGTGAAGCTGAGCGGCGCAGTCACCATGTCCAACAATTGGACCCTGACTGTTCTTACGGTTCCGCATTCCCATAAACGCTGAATGGCAGCATGAGAGGAGAGCCACGTGACCCGAAAAGCACAATGCTGCCCCATGCTTCTCCCACAGTATGCTGCCACATCTCCAGACTTCGCCCCCCCACCCTCCCCAAGAGGGCTTTGCAAAGGGGAAGCACCAGAGATACATGTACGCGTCACAGGGGTGCAGACCTGGGTCTCCGGGGTGACCCTGGAGGGGCTCATGGCCCTGTTCTCACCCACTCATTCCTCCTGGTGAAATGCCAGTGATGAAAACTGCTCTGGAGCTGGCTGAGCTGACCCCACAGTGGTAGCCTGGGGTGGGCGGCCGCCGGCAGTCTCTGGGTGCAAACACATGGCCGCTCTAAAGCATGGGGCTCAACCTTTCCTGTGCATCCTTATCACCTTGGGTGCCTGTTAAAATGCAAATACCTGGGGCAGGCTCAGAGTTAGAAACCTGGGGAGATTCCAAAGCTACGAGCCCTCAAGTCACAGATTCAGAAACATGGCTTCTCACCAGGGGGTTCCCCAAGCAGGACTCTGGGACCTATAGGAAACAGGCCAGGAGGCTGTAGGAAGTAAGGCAGGATGGTTTTTAACATAACGTTCTTGGCTAATTAAGAGAGCATGCTCATCTTAGCAGCCTTTGTGATGTCACCTGGAGGGGTCAGGCTTGGACAGGAACTGTGCGGGCTGCAGGAGTGCACCCAAGTCTGCTGATTTGGGGAGACACTGGCGCCAAGCACAGGGAACACCAGTAATTATTTGCAGAGTTACAATTGTCAGCAGCTATAATTGAAGCTACTGAGATTTTTATCTGATTGTAACGATGGAATTGCTAGAAGCACAGAGATTTGAGAAGCAAATCTCAAAGCCGTAGAGGAGTCAAATCAGAGGGAAAAGTAACACAACAGGACACACCCGCTTCTCCACCTTGGCCACGCCTTCCACCTCTCTGCCCAGCCTCCTGCATAACAGTGGAGAAACAAGTGAAGAGAGAAAAGAGGAAAAGAAGCACAAAGAGTCTTTTTCTGAAACATTAGTCACAGAAGAAGCCATAAAGGGAATAACTGATAATCTGACTTCACAAAATTTCTAAGTTTTGACATAGCAAAAGCCACCATAAAAATCGGAAGGCAAACAAAAACACTCATAAAAATATCTGTGGATGGTGACAAAGGACTGCCTTTTATTTTGGGATAATATCCTGCCTACGTTTTAGTGTTAAAAACGTCCCTTCTTCTGAGATGACAGATAACAGATAATGGTTGTTCTGTTTTGTTTTTCTTAACATCCTACCAAGCAAAATAAAAACCTGCCAACCTCATGCCAATGCGTGTTTTGTTTTGTTTAATCTTTTGGCATTTTATACTGGCCTGTGAAATCCAGACCTCTGGTAGCCAACTTTGCAGTCCACAAGCCCTCGTGAAAAACAGTTGGCAATGTCATTGTGGGGATGAGACCTGAGCGGCTTCTTTCTCCAGGCCCTCGCTGGGTGAATTCTCCACAGAGGACAATGCCTGCCTCGGACGTGAACAGGCTTGGCTGGGCAGACACCTCTGCAGAATAAGAGTAGCTCTTTCCAAAAAGGCTGTGAGAAACACACAGATGTGCCTGCAGAGCGGAAGAACGTGGTCACAGGACTGTAGCCTGCCTTGGCTGTTGCTGGGCCCATCTGGCCTGGTGGGCTGTTTTCAGAGAGTGTGTGGCAGTTTGTAAGAAATTTCGGTAGGGCCCAGGCTGACATGGAAGCTCACCCTGACCACGGTCTAGAGAGTCGTGTGACTCTGACCAGAAAAGCAAGCAGGGGGGGACTTATGGGAAGATGGCGACATGAGCAGGGCAGCAGAAATCTCCTCCCAATACTATATTCATCCACAAAAACACAGCAAATACAACTATTCCTAAAAGAGAGACCAGAATACTCAGGAAAGCGCACAGCATGCAGCTACACCTGAGAGGACTCGGCACCCCATGAGGCGGGTAAGATATGGAGCCTCGACCCGGCGGGACCTGAGCACTCACCCACCCCAGTGCACCAGCGGGAGGAGATGATTCAGAGCCAGGAGGGCGTGGAAGTACAGGCCCGTGAAATAACCAGCCCCGGTGATCTGTGCGGGGAGCGCTGACACAAATCGCGCAGTGTAGTGGAGATAGGAGAGACAGAGGGGCAGGATCTGAGCAGGGAACACGCCAGGTTGCTTGCAGCCAGCTCCGGGAAGGAAAAAAAAAAAAGAAGAAAAGCGCACGCTTTTTTCAGCACTCTTAAAGAGACAGGAGCCTAGCGGAGGACCAGATCTCCCCGGCACACTCAGCCCAGCAAGCTGGGAGTCCTGGAGAGCTTCACACCCCTTAGCTGGCAACTGGGAAAGGGTGGCCGCACTTAGACTTCCCACAGAGCTCAACAGCCTCCCATTTGTTCCCACCCTGGCCAGAGCTATAAAGGGCCCTGCGGAGTGGCGAGGCCACAGCTCTGGAATACTGGAGCAACAGCACCACCTACGGCATCCCCACAGAATCCACTACCAGAGGGCATTTTATTGCTTTATTTATTTTGTTGTTGTTGTTGTTTCTTCTCTTTCTTTTTTCTTTTCTTTTTTTCTTTTTTCTTTTTTTTTCCTTTTTAAAGTCATAAAGAGCCCAGCTGACATACGTGGCAACTACCAGCAACCACTTCTATAGCCGTGAAAAGACAGAGGAATATGGTACAGACAAAGCTCCAGACCCAGACAACCCCAGAGAGGGAACCTGAAGGGATGGACATGCACAGTCTTCCTGGAAAAGAATTCAGAATAAAAGTCATAACCATGCTGATGGATCTAAAGAGAAATGTGCAAGAGCTGAGGGAGGAAATGAGGGAAGTGAGGAAAGACTATGCAGAAATCAGACAAGCCAAGGACGGGCTTAACAGCAGACTGGATGAGATGCAAGAGACTGTTAATGGAATAGAAAGCAGAGCAGGAATACAGAGAAGCTGAGGCAGAGAAAGATAAAAGGATCTCTAGGAATGAAAGAATATTAAGAGAACTGTGTGACCAATCCAAATGGAGCAATATTTGCATTATAGGAGTACCAGAGGAAGAAGAGAGAGAAAAAGGGTAGAAAGTGTCTTTGAAGAAATAATTGCTGAAAACTTCCCCACACTGGGGAAGGAAATAGTCTCACAGTCCACGGAAGCCCACAGATCTCCCAACACAAGGGACCCAAGGAAGACAACACCAAGACACATAATAATTAAGATGGCAAAGGGCAAAGATAAAGACAGAGTATTAAAGGCAGCTAGAGAGAGAAAAAAGATCACCTACAAAGGAAAACCCATCAGACTATCATCGGACTTCTCAACAGAAACCTTACAGGCCAGAAGAGAATGGCATGATATATTTAACGTAATGAAACAGAAGGGCCTCGAACCAAGAATATTGTATCCAGCAGGATTATCATTTCAATATGATGGAGGGATTAAACAATTTCCAGACAAACGAAAGTCGAGAGAGTTTGCCTCTCATAAACCACCACTACAGGATATCTTAATAGACTGCTCTAGAGGGAAACACCCCTAAGGCTAAGAAGATGTCACCAGAGAAAATAAACTCATAGCAAAGAAAGCAGACCATCCAAATACTAACTAAAGGCAAAGAATAAAACACCTAATATATAAAGAAAGGAGGAGGAAGAATAGGAAGGGAGAGATAAAGAAACATCAGACGGCATTCACAATAACTTAACAAGAAAGCTAAGTTAGACTTTTAGATAGTAAAGAAGCAACCCTTGAACCTTTGGTAACCACGAATCTAAAGCCAGCAATGGCAGTAAGTACATATCTATCAATAATCACTCTAAATGTAAACAGACTGAATGCACCAATAAAAAGACACAGAGTAACAGAGTGGATAAAAAAGCAAGACCCATCTATATGCTGCCTACAAGAGACTCACCTCAAACCCAAAGATATACACAGACTAAAAGTGAAGGGATGGAAAAAGATATTTCATGCAAACAACAGGGAGAAAAAAGCAGGTGTTGCAGTACTTGTATCAGACAAAATAGACTTCAAAAAGAAGAAAGTAGCAAGAGATAAAGAAGGACATTACAAAATGATAAAGGGGTCAGTCCAACAAGAAGATATAATCATTATAAATATATATGCACCCAACACAGGAGCATCAGCATATGTGAAACAAATACTAACAGAATTGAAGGAGGAAATAGACAGGAATGCATTCATTTTAGGAGACTTCAACACACCACTCACTCCAAAGGACAGATAAACCAGACAGAGACTAAGTAAAGACACAGAAGCACTGAACAACACACTAGAACAGATGGACCTAACAGATATCTACAGAACTCTGCACTCAAAAGCAGCTGGATACACATTCTTCTCAAGTGCACATGGAACATTTTCCAGAATAGACCACATTCTAGGCCACAAAAAGAACCTCAGTAAATTCAAAAATATTGAAATACTACCAACCAACTTCTCAGATCACAAAGGTATAAAACTAGAAATAAATTTTAGAAACAAATCAAAAAGGCTCACAAATACATGGAGACTTAACAACATTCTCCTAATTAATCAGTGGGTTAACGACCATATCAAAACAGAAATTAAAGAATATATGGAGACTAATGACAACAACAACACAAAGCCACAACATCTGTGGGACGCAGAAAAGGCAGTTCTAAGAGGAAAGTATATTGCAATCCAGGCCTATTTAAAGAAGGCCTATTCCCAAATGAACAGTCTAAAGACACAATTACTGAAATTGGAAAAAGAAGAACAAATGAGGCCCAAAGTCACCAGAAGGAGGGACATAATAAAGATCAGAGAAGAAATAAATAAAATTGAGAAGAATAAAACAATAGAAAAAAATCAATGAAACCAAGAGCTGGTTCTTTGAAAAAATAAACAAAATAGATAAACCCCTAGCCAGACTCATTAAGAGAAAAAGAGAATCTACACACATAAACAGAATCAGAAATGAGAAAGGAAAAATAATGATGGACCCCACAGAAATACAAAGAATTATAAGAGAATATTCTGAGAATCTATATGCTAACAAGCTGGAAAACCTAGAAGAAATGGACAACTTCTTAGAAAAATACAACCTTCCAAGAATGACCAAGCAAGAAACAGAAAAATTAAACAGACCAATCACCAGCAACGAAACTGAATCAGTAATCAAAAAACTACCCAAGAACAAAACCACCAGACCAGATGGATTCACCTCTGAATTCTACCAGACATATAGAGAAGAAATAACACCCATTCTCCTTAAAGTTTTCCAAAAATAGAAGAGGAGGGAATACTTCCAAACTCATTCTATGAGGCCAGCATCACTCTAATACCAAAACCGGGCAAAGACCTCACCAAAAAAGAAAATTACAGACCTATATCCCTGATGAACGTAGATGCAAAAATACTCAACAAAATATTAGCAAAACGAATTCAAAAATACATCAAGAGGATCATACACCATGATCAAGTGGGATTCATCCCAGGGATGCAAGGATGGTAGAACATTCGAAAATCCATCAACATTATCCTCCACATCAACAAAAAGAAGAACAAAAACCACATGATCATCTCCAAAGATGCTGAAAAAGCATTTGACAAAATTCAGCATCCATTCATGATTAAGACTCTCAACAAAATGGGTATAGACGGCAAGTACCTCAACATCAAAAAGACTATATATGACAAACCCACAGCTAACGTCATACTTAATAGCGAGAAGTTGAAAGCTTTTCATTTTAGATCGGGAACAAGACAGGGGTGCCCACTCTCTCCACTGTTATTCAACATAGTATTGGAGGTCCTAGCCACGGCTATCAGACAAAACAAAGACATACAAGGCATCCAGATTGGTAAAGAAGAAGTCACATTGTCACTATTTGCAGATGACATGATACTGTATATAAAAAACCCTAAAGACTTCACTCCAAAACTACTAGAACTAATATCTGAATTCAGCAAAGTTGCAGGATACAAAATTAACACATAGAAATCTGTTGCTTTCCTATACACTAACGATGAACTAACAGAAAGAGAAATCAGAAAAACAATTCCATTCACAATTGCATCAAAAAGAATAAAATACCTAGGAATAAACCTAACGAAGGAAGTGAAAGACCTGTACTCTGAAAACGACAAGACACTTCTAAGAGAAATTAAAGAGGACACTAACAAATGGAAATGCATCCCATGCTCTTGGCTAGGAAGAATAAATATTGTCAAAATGGCTATACTACCTAAAGCAATCTACAGATTCAATGCAATCCCTATCAAAATACCAACAGCTTTCTTCAATGAACTGGAACAAATAATTCTAAAATTCATATGGAACCAGAAAAGACCCTGAATAGCCAAAGCAATCCTGAGAAGGAGGAATCAAACAGGGGGAATTATGCTCCCTGACTTCAAGCTCTACTACAAATCCACAGTAATCAAGACAATTTGGTACTGGCACAAAAACAGACCCACAGACCAGTGGTACAGAATAGAAAATCCAAACATTAACCCAAACATATACAGTCAATTAATATTTGATAAAGGAGCCTTGGATATACAATGGGGAGATGACAGCCTCTTTTGCAGCTGGTGTTGGAAAAACTGGACAGCTACATGTAAGAGAATGAAACTGGACTACTGTCTAGCCCCATACACAAAGGTAAACTCAAGGTGGATCAAAGACCTGAATGTAAGTCATAAAACCATAAAACTCTTAGAAAAAACATAGGCAAAAATCTCTTGGACATAAACATGAACGACTTCTTCATGAACATACCTCCCCGGGCAAGGGAAACAAAAGCAAAAATGAACAAGTGGGACTATATCAAACTGAAAAGCTTCTGTATAGCAAAGGACACCATCAGTAGAACAAAAAGACATCCTACCGTATGGGAAAATATATTCATAAATGACATATCTGATAAGGGGTTGACATCCAAAATATATAAAGAACTCACACACCTTAACAAACAAAAAGCAAATAACCCAATTAAGAAATGGGCACAGGACATGGGTGGACACTTCTCTAAAGAAGAAATTCAGATGGCCAACAGGCACATGAAAAGATGCTCCACATCGCTAATCATCAGAGAAATGCAAATTAAAACCACAATGAGATATCACCTCACACCAGTGAGCATGGCCAATATCCAAAACACAAACAACAACAAATGTGGGCAAGGATGTGGAGAAAAGGGAACCCTCCTACATTGCTGGTGGGAATGCAAATTAGTTCAACCATTGTGGAAAGTAGTATGGAGGTTCCTCAAAAAACTCAAAATAGAAATACCATTTGAACCAGGAATCCCACTCCTAGGAATTTACCCTAAGAATGCAGCAGCCCAGTTTGAAAACGACATATGTACCCCTATGTTGATTGCAGCACTATTTACAATAGCCAAGAAATGGAAGCAACCTAAGTGCCCATCAGTAGATGAATGGATAAAGAAGATGTGGTACATATACACAATGGAATATTATTCAGCCATAAGAAGAAAACAAATCCTACCATTTGCAACAACATGGATGGAGCTAGAGGGTATTATGCTCAGTGAAATAAGCCAAGCCAAAAAAGACAAGTATCAAATGATTTCACTCATATGTGGAGTATAAGAACAAAGAAAAAAAAAAAACCGAAGGAACAAAACAGCAGCAGACTCACAGAACCCAAGAACGGACTAATAGTTACCAAAGGGAAAGGGACTGGGGAAGATGGGTGGGAAGGGAGGGATAAGAGGGGAAAAGGGGTATTACGATTGGCAGACGTAAGGTAGGGGGGGCACGGGGAGGGCTGTACAACTCAGAGAGGACAAGTAGTGATTCTCTCGCATCTCATTGCACTGGATAGTGACTGTAATGGGGTTGGTGGGGGGGACCGGATGAAGGGGGTAGTTTAATCACCCATGGTATTGCACATGTAATTGTAAATTAATGATACCAAAATAAATTATAAAAAAAAAAAGCAAGCAGGGGGCTGTGAGCCTGCAGGTTGGCATCCAGGCCTGCGCCTGGCTTCACCACACCGTCCCCCTGCCCCTCCATGGGTGTCGTGACTGCCATGTGGCAGGACAGGGAAAGAGCACATGGGAGGTGGCCTTCGCCTCAGATGCTCTCCTCACTACATGGGCTTGGTTTCCAAGTTCTTAGACGGGCAAGGAAAAAACAAATCTGACCACAGGGTCAGTAGAAATGAATATTATTAATTTAACTAGTTATCAGCTGTCTGTGACGAATGGCATTGTGGTAACAAGCAGCCTATTCACAGAGTCAGAATTAAAAGACAGGAAGATTAATGGAGACCTTCCTTGCATTCTCCCCCCAGATCAACCCTCAAGGCTTAAAATAACCCTGCTAACGTGAACATCTTACTAAGCGCACAGTAAATAAATTAAAAACTATGTCCTGCAGGCAAAGACAGCACCCCCCACCCCTCCCACACACACCTTAGAGCTGGCCCCCCTCCACGCCACTGGGGTCCGAAGGAATTCAGCATTCGCTCGTGTTCACGTTAATAAGCTAAGGATTTGAGCTAGAGATTACGATAATTACTTTTCTTTCTAAGCTGTCTGCTGGGAATAAGCTTTCAGCACCTTCCTTTAGTGGTCCGATAACCTCCTCCTGGCAAGGCGAGCAAACTCTGGCCAGGCCCCTGCCACCCACCTCTCTTCTCCTTCTCGCGGAGCTGAGTGTGACTGGCAGCTCACCAGGTGAGCCGGGCGATATGCCCCTTCGCTGACTGCACACATGGCTCTGTCTGTATGGCGTCTGACAGCCGATTGGAAGTCCCCTGGTAGCAAGGTGCCCAGCTGCTGCAGAGATCTGGGCAGGGTGCCGTGGGGAGGGGGCAGGAGAGGCGGCCCAGTGGGAGGCCAGGCTATTTTTGTGGCCTGACATGTACTCATGAGGATTTCAAACACATGTGCAACTCTGGGAGGCGGTTCATGTCTTTCACTTGGGGGTCAGCCATCACAGGGCTTTAGAGGACTGGAGTCCAGGTCTCCCTTCCTGAGAACTGACAGAGATCAACACATGAGGCTTGTGGGCCACAGCGTTTGTAAAGCCAGCTTTAAACTCACAAATAGAGAAAAACTTAGTTGACAAACTTTACACTCTCTTGCCTTCACAGGCCACACAATACCATGAAATATAATTAATCATAGGTGAGAAAAAAGGATTAACAGCTCAATCAACTGGGGTGTTGGTGTGTTACCCTAAAAGGTGACTTCGTCCAGGGGCGTAAACCCTTCTAGGGCCAGTGTAAGGCCTCCACTCTTACTCTAGACACAGTGGACATGAGGAAACAACACGAATGTGTCCATCACGTGCTGATAAATAAATTCCACCTATGAAGTCACACTTTCCGATTTTCCATATGCTTTCCAATGATGCCTATTTGTTCTCAGTCAGATGTAATTCCTCCCTAACATCACAGCCTTCCCAGAGGAAAGGGACGCCTGGTCTCATCAGCTGTCCGTACAACCACGACTGCTCAGCGCACAACCACCAGCCAGACACCGCACTCCGCGGAAGGGGCAGCCACAGTGAGTGGGGACGCAGATGACATGATGAAGGTGACGACGATGGCGATTCACTCGACAAGTATGTATTGAACATTCACCGTGTGCTGGGTCCCGCTCTGGCACGCAGGGGTGTCGGGGAAGAGGCCCCAAACACCCCCATTCCTGTGGTGCTGACATCCTCCCGGAGAGGAACAAATAATGAATCCTACAAAGGAGTAAACAAACTGCATAGGATGTGAGAAGGCGGTAAGTTAAACAAACACGGGGAGAAAAAAATACTACCGCAAAGTAAGAGGTATTGGGAGTTAATCGTACCAGAGTCGGTGGGGATATACAGTTTTCAATAGGAGGTCATGGAAGGAGGACAGGCTGCCGGGAGGAGGAGACCCAACACACCCGAGTGTCCCGGCAGCCAAAGGAAGAAAACACCTCAAGGAGGGGGACAGATGAGCTGCCCAGAGAAGCACGAACAGGCTGCAGGTGCAGCGGCCGGCACTCCAGTTCTGAGCACCGCTAAGAGCAGCGATGGCTTAGGGACGCCTTCTCTGTGTCAGGAACACAGCAAGTGCTTTACGGATAGTACCCCCTTCGTCCTTACTGCCATCCCTCCAGCCCAATCCGCCGTCACCAGAATGCAGACTGAACACTGAGGTCTGGAGAAGTGTATGCTGTGGAGGGGAGAAAATGATGCAAATAGAAACCTCAGGGAATCCAAGGTTGGGGCTCTGAGCAGCTGTGCTGTTTGCCTTCTTCCCCCGCCCCTCAGCCCTCCACCCTTCCCAGACCGTCAGAGGGAAAGCAGAGCGTGCAAAAGGTCACAGGGAAAAAGGAATACGGGGAAGAGGGAGGAGAGGAGGAAATACATTAAGAGCTTGTTATGGATACAAATGGCTTCTCTTTGGGCTAACGTCAGCAGGTAATTGGGAAGACGTAAGATATTTATAATGACTATCTGACCAATTAATAGAAAGTCAGGAATGAAAGCTCCATGCTCCTGAGAACAAAGAGCGATGTTTGCTATTAATTGAGGATTTATCCGCTAAACCTTTTCTTCTGTTTTTAAAGACCAGTGTAGTTATAAACAATAAGAAAATATGGAACATAAGAGATTGCTTATGTAACATGGAAGATAATATAACCATGAGTGGGAAATCAATGCATATCACTGAGGAGAACATTGCTTAATGGCAATGCAAAGACAAAAAAAGTCATGGAGTTTTTCTCATGGTTAAAAAAATATCTGTCGGGCAGGCTGCTGAGACAAAGGGTGTCTGAGGAACCGGGGATGGGAGGAGAGGGAGGGCGTTTGCTCCTAGAAGAATCGTTCTCAGTGCACACCTTTCTGCTCAGTGTCATGCCTCCAACACTGATGGATTTAATAAACATTAAATTATCACTGATCGAAGAAGCTAAATCCAAGTGGTTTCTCTAGGTTTAGATACTTCATTCCAAAACTTTTGGAAAAATTAACCAACTCGTTTTGATAGGATCAATTTCCTGTTTTCCCTTCTCTTAGCATTTTTATTTCCTTAAAAAAAACAGAAACTGTGTTCCCAAGAGAAAGAAAGGTCACACTTGACTATCAGACTATACTGAGTAGTTCCTGGCACTCAGATAGGCCACTTGTAAGGGCCATAGGCCAGAGGTGCTAAAGTTTTTGATGCCCAGTAATGCCAGGCCAACCTGTGTACAAGTTCTGGTTATAGACACGAATGCCCTCATCTCTTGTTCCACATTGATTTTCACTTTTTTTTGATCAGGGAAACTGCCGAAAACCCATCCTCACAGAGGTGGGATGTCACTGGAAGGAAAGCAGCAAGACCCACTGAGGTGGTAGCTCCTGTGATGTCAGGGTGGAGTGATATTGTGCACCCCTTGGAAATTTAAAATAGCCTGTGGAGCTCCTGGGATTTTACTGTCATGCCCTGGGGTGCCTTGGTGCACAGTTTGGGAACCACAGCCACGTCCTACTAAGCTTAAGTTTTAGTATGTCTGAAACACAGCACAATGTAAATTGGGAAGACATTTAAACTTAAACCCAGTAACTGAAACATTCTTCTTGCCTCTTGTGCTTTGTAGATTCAATCTTAATATGATTTTAATGCACGGCCAGGAATCTTGATAGGGAGACAACTCTGTATCTCTGTACATGCAGTCTGAAGAGCTCTGGTTTAATGATAAGTGTTGGAGTACTAATGAACAGTTAGTTGAGGGGTCAACAAACTTTTGTCTGTAAGTATTTCAGGCTTTGTGGGCCACATGATCTATGTCACAACTACTTATTTCAGCTACTTAGTGACAAAGCAGTGACAGACAACATGCAAATTAATGAGCATGGCTGTGCTCCAATAAAACTTTATTAACAAGAACAGGCAGCAGACTAGATTTGGCCAATAGGTTGCATTTTGCCAAAGCCTGGTCTGGCCAGATAGGGAGATTGTTCTATTTCCTGACTTGAATATTGCGCTGCTATGAGAAACAGGCTAATTCAAAACACTAAAACACATTTCTGTAACCGCCGGGTCATTCAGCAAGCACCACTCGGGGCAGTGCGGAAGTGGGACACAGAGAGCTGAGGGCATCCCTTGCCCCCTAGCATCCCACAGACGACAAGGAAGCACAGGGTTAAGTTAGTAACCATAGTGTGAAAGCACAGAGAGCGAGCTGACGTTCATCTGAGGAGGCAGAGGAAGGAACTGGGTGAGAGTAATGGAAAAACCCAGAAAACACAAAAGGACCCTCCAGGAGTGGCCTTTATGAACAAGAGGCCTTCTGCGACTAATTAACAGCCAACCACTGCTAATTATTGTCATTATTATCGCTCAGCCACCATGACAACCTGTTTGCATGCATTGTTATTTCCCAGAGGAGAAAACAGAGGTCAAGAGGACACTGCAAGTCGATAGCAGGGTTTCAGTCCAGGTGCGCTCTCTCTAGAATCTCTCTAGAATCTGGCTCTTTGTCACTGTAAACGTTTCCAGAAAAAGTAAGGAAATCAGTTTCTAAAATAGAGTAGGACACATAGGAAATAGCTTCTAGAAATTAGAAGGAAAATAATACTGACTGATTCATTCCAGGGAAAGGCAAATCTGCCCATGAGTCAAATCTGGCCCACTGCCTGTTTTTGCAAATAAAGTTTTATTGGAATGCTGCCCTGCCCTTTTCTTTACATACTGTCTGTGGCTGCTTTCCTGCGACAGCAGTGGAGTTGAGCAGCTGCAAGAGTGACTGTGATGACTTGTCACCATCTACTATCTGTCACTTGGCAGAAGAAGTTTGAGGACCCCTGATTCATTCATTCAAATCCAGGTTTTTGTTTCTTGCTGGATCCCTTGTTTCCTCTCAGTTGTCAGAGCCAGTCCACAAGCTCTTGGCCTCCCGGAGTCCATTCCTGGGCCCTTGCAGCTGCTGAGCGGTCCTCTGAGACGTGACCCCCCCCAGGCTTTTCATTCTCTGGGACACTGCCATTTCCCACATATGGCCCAGCTGCCAAGATGCACGTGCAGGAGATGACAGATGGGAAGGTGACATTCAAAGTCGGGGCATTCCAGTCCTGCTGCATTTGAAGGTAAACAGATGTCTCTGCAGATTCCTGTACTCCAAGCTGGTGGGATGCATGCACCAAGCAAACAGAAGGTAGTGAAGGATGAGGCGACTTCCCAGACTTCCTCTGACTGGCTGAGATTCATCCTGTCCAGCTGATACGCACCCTTATCAGACTGGACCCACGAGGGTGCTCTTGCCATTTCTGCGATCAGCTGAGAGCTTCTCAACGCAGACATTTTTTTGAACATGACAAACATTTAATAACGGTTTTCAATTGTATGTGCTGTCTCCTGGGCCTCACAGGAAATGACGAAAGTGAGAATATCTCCTGCCGTTTTAGTAAATATCTACAATGTCTACTCAAACCACAGAGTGCACCAAGCGAAGGTAAGACAGAATAAATCCCACGAAGCAACCGCTAAGCAAATGTTAGCACCGCCAGCAAGGTCCTTTGTGGGTGAAGAGGAGAAGATACGGCAGCTGGCCAAGCAGGTGACGTTAGAGGACGTACCTGATCAGGATGAAGCAAGGCTCCTTCAAACCTAAAGAGGGCCACGGGCAGAATTCTGCATGTAGCAAGGGATGCTGACGTCCTGAGCCCTGGTGCATGAGACTGCAGCCTTAGCTGGAAACAGGGTCTTTGCATGTGTAAGCAAGTTGAGGTCATAGGGGATTCAGGTGGCTCCAATCCAATGACTGGGTCCTTATAAGAAGAGGGATATTTGAGCACAGAGGAAAGAGGCCGTGTACAGAGATGGAGGCACAGAGTCACAAGCCAAAGAACACCAAAGATGGCTGGTGACCACCAGAAGCTGGGAGGCAGGCAGGGGACAGGCTCTTCTCTCGAGCCTTCAGCAGCAGCATGGTCCTGCCGACACCCCGACCCCAGGCTTCCAGCTCCAGAGCCACGAGAGAGCGCCTTTCTGCTGTGCTAAGCCACCTGGCTGGTGGCATTTTGTTCCGGCATCCTAGGAAACTACTCAGCGCCCATGGTAGTGGTGGGCGTAACACCGGGAGAGGGGGAAGAACGGCAGAGAACACGATAGGACAGCTTCCCGTGCCCCAAGCACCATGCTGGGTGTGGTGTCTCCTTTTAATCCTTGCCATTTTTGAGTAAGTATTGGTTATTTCCATGTGACAGTTGAAGAGACTCCTGGAGAGCTTCTGTACAGTCTCAGGGTCAGTGCGTATCAGGGTCTGGACGTGAATGTTGGCCACAGGACTCCAAATCCACACTCAGAACCACCACACTGTTGACCATGCCTACATGGTGTCATGGTGGGTTTTGTCTGTGCGTGTTTTGTGTGTTTATTTCAGGAACGAGCGAGCTGGTCCCCACAGAGATGCTGGCTGCAAGGCCCTTCCCCAGGGAACAGAGGGCTCAGACTCTTGGTTAAGGGGAGCGACCATCCCATCCAAGTTCACTCCCAGCAGCTCTAAGCTGGAGGAGGCAAGGCGGCATGTGAGAAACTCCTGTGGAAATCAGAGGCTGAGCAGATCTCATTTTCAGATGGACCCCAGAAATGAACTTGCAGTTTTCTCTCTTTCCTTTTTATTCCTGTCGGCGAGAAACTTTTAGAGGGAGTGCAGATGAAGAGGATATAATCTATATTGGTTTACTTATAAGAATCTTTATCTAGTTGCCTTTGCAAGATAACCAGGATTCAATTTTTGCTTTTCCTATTTTCACTGCACTGCTTTGTCATGCAATTTAATTAACCCAGAAGCTAAAATTAATAGCTCAGCTGCAAGGATGTCATCGGAGCTGACCCAGCTGTGCAGAAGACAGTGGGTCTTCAGGTGGTAAGAACACATTGACCCCAACTTGGTCTCCCCAGGTGGCACACAGCCCAGCTGGTTACCTCTGGCTCCACCCCACGCCTGCTGCTGCAGAATCGCTATCAAGGACCTTGGGGGAAGAAGAAAAATCTGCCATTTCAGATTTCCAGACATGTCTGTGAGAAGGGGTATATTCAACAACCATTCTCAGAGCACTCACATTTGCTTTTTTAACTGAACATTCTTTAATTCTATTTCTTACAGACTTCATTTCCAGAGTTCCGATGATAGAAAACACAGAACTTTTGTTCCACATACATAATTAGGCTTCTTCATTTTCTTCTCATCTTTATACTAAAACCCTTCTCTCTGTTATCAATACATTTCCTCGGGCTTTGTGGGGGAAGCTGTTCTCTTCTGTTCCGTATAAATGAGATGCAAGGAGGAGGCAGCATGTCATGGCAGAAACATAACACTCCGCAGTCATGCCAACGTGGATTCAAATTCTGAGCCCAAGTGGCTCAAATTAAAAACACTGAGTGTGGAGACATTTAAATGTTGCTTCCCTTCCACCTGCCTAGTCAACCTTCTACCTTGTTCCACATTTGCTTCTGTTTGATATTTTACTGTCCTTTCCGTCTGCGCACAAGATGACATAGTGTTGTGGACGTAAGAGTGAGGAGAAGCCACAGCATTTGTCTGCCTTTCCCCTCTCTCCCCAGATGGTTTTATACACTAGGGCAGAAAGGGAAATTTTCACAACTAGGAACTTCGTACAGCTATAAAGGTTTTTTGGGGGAAGCCATTAGATAATAATCCAACAAACAAAATAGATACGTTCTTTCTCTTGACAGCAGAGCTCTCCAACATTCCGTGGACCGAGGCACCTGCACCTCCCCTGGGCCGGTGCCCCGCCCTGTGGCCAGCACAGTGCTTGGCGCCAAGAGAGTGAACGAGCACCCACGGCACACGTGGGGAGTGAGCGACCCAGAGGACAAGTGTGCCCACCTCTGCCCCCTGTTGATTCTAAGATTTTTTAAACCTAACAAAATGGCCCTCACATACCAAAACCTCTCAAGCAGTCCAAGGTCCTACTGTAATCTGGAAGTAAACATTCTTCTGTAGAGCAGATGTCACAATGGGATATTCCTCAAAGACCACCTTGCTGGGTCAATTTCTGCCATCCAAATGCCATCCAGACTGAACCCAGCATCTCTCCGTCCTGCTGCTAAACTCGCAGGAGCCGTGTTCCCTTTCCAACTCCAGCAGTGGGAGCAGCAGGGCAGAAGCACAGGCTAGGGGAGCCCTGAGACCCTGGACAGCAGCGTGCACTCTCCAGGCCAGGCCCAGACAGGGCTCGCTGAAGAAGTTGAGGCAGTTTTACTATCTGAAAGCTACACATAAATCCAATAAAAACTCCATTCATCAGCACAGCCTCCCAATCTTGCAAACATATAAACACACCCGGAAAAATTAAAAACATCTGTGCAGCCAATGAACAAAACCTTAAAATAAAAAGGAGACGTTGAGCAGGGCAAGATGATCAGCTTCTCCTTTTCCACAATTACATGGAGGCGTATCTTTGGAAGTATCTACACATTTGATCCAGGGACATAGTTGGTGATTTTCTTTATTCTTGGTAAACAATTTTTTAGCCTCTTCATGGATTTGGAGGCTGTCAGACAATTCCAGCCTCCCCTAGTCATGCCCTACAACCCACCCTTAAAAAAGTGATTTTGCATGAGAAAATTATCTTTCTTTTCCCTACAGGAAAGATGAAGAACCACAGTATCTCCTACTGTTTTTGGTGTTCATAAAGTATAGGTTTTAAATTTAACTCAGCCACAGAAAATTTAACTCAGATCTATCACACTGGCTTAGGGTCAGAGGAGCGCATAAAAGACTTGATTCTGCATTTTAAACGTTTCAAAGTTGGAATTAATACGAAAATTTGGAAATTGTCAGAGAGGAAATTTTATTCGCTATAGGAAATATTCAGATTAGATTTGCCATTTTGTTTAAAAAATAAGAAACGGTCTCTCCTCTGCATCCAACTCACCTTCTTGATGCTGACCAGGTCTCTCATTTCACTGACCTTGAAGCCACTGTGAAGCACAATTCAAGGAACGGTCTGCAGGGACTTGTGGATCCACTTTCTAAGTCAGCAGCTGCCACCAACCAGGGCATTTCTGAGTGGGGACTTGAAGGATGAGTAGGAGTTAAACAGAGGGACAAGGGGTCATCCTGGGCAGAAGGTTTGACAGTGAGCAAATATACGCAGACACACTTTGGGCAGCCACAGGGGACTGGACCTCCCCGTGATGCTCCAGCTCTCCTGGGGACAGGATGCGGAGAGAGAGGCTCCTCGTGACGGAGCTGGCGTCCACGGTCTCTGCCTTTGCAGTCCCTGAACCTCCTCCTGCGCACTCAGCCTCTTTCCCGACGTCTACCTAAGGCAGGACACGGAAAGTATCCTTTGAGAAGCTGTCGGAAGGGCTGAGTCTCTTGGAAGCAATGTCATAGTGTTGAGAGCAGCCTGGTTTCGGCAGCCTTGGAGGTCTGGCCGGTTTACAGTTGCCACAGCAATGGGATTCAGAGGCCCCAAGGCACCTCCCCTTCCCGGGTGGAGCCTAAAGGAGCCTTAGGGAGGCTGAGCAGAGGGACATATGGGACCCCAGGGGAGAGGGACTTGGCTGCTCCCTGCTGAGCACCAAGACAGGGATGTTCGCTGGGGAGCATGGCCGACAGGTCGGTCTTGAGCACGTTGTCCCTCTTCTCCACTAGCGGTGCTCTTGGCTGGCCAAATGTAAGGTCTTGACTCACACTCACGGCACTGTCTGCTAAGGAGACACTTACACCTGAAGTTTGAATATTTGTGTTTTAAAGAACAGAATTCTTCAAGATCCCAATACACCCCTTCTTTGAGTTGCTACTGCAGGTTTCCCCGTCTGACCGTAAAGCCAGTGTGTGTGCCTGGAACTCTCTGTACCCTGCAGGAAACATCATTTATGTTTTCAAACCTGAAGAAAAAGCGAATTTTCCTGAAGACAGAAATGTTTATGTAGCTAAGGAACTTGGTTCACCAAGTCTTTGTTTTGCTTTTTTCCCCTCACGCATGTTTAGATTTCTGGGATTTCCCTTTTGTCCCTCTTCCCCTAACAAATGCTCTCCCTTGAATTCTGCAATTTGCAGTCTCCCCTCTTGCCACCTTATTTGCAACCATACAGGCACCGAGTCTTAGAGCAGGAGGTACTTCCACTCCGGCCGGGGCCAGGGAACTTCACTCTTGAAAACTTCTAGCCATATTAGAAAGATCCCTTTACATGGAAGGCAAACTTATTGTCCTAGGAGCCCCTCAGGCCCCTCCTTCCCCACTCATCTATGCCTCTGGAACTTTCTTCAGATCTCTCATATTCCAGTTATATTCAACAGTAGTCTTCAAAAATCAGGGCTGTCTGCAGCTACTCCTCACATCTTCTTAAAAGAATCGGCATTGTTGTTGATGGGCCTTTCACCTTTTGCTTCCTTCTCTCATCACACACGTGTGACCAAATATCCTAAGGCAGCTCAGCTTTCCCTCTCTGTCCTTTCTCTGTCTCTGATGAACATCTATTTTAAGACTAAAATTCCTCTCCCTCCCCTCTCCTCCCATGGCTTAATCACAGAACTCTACTTTTAGGCCACAATGACATGATTCCAATATTCTCTCTGGTTCAGAGGGTTGACTTTTTCCCACCCAAATAATGAATCAACTGGGAAAAAATCATAACACTTCATAATAATAAAATATGATCTATTACATATTCCTGGGAGAGAGAAGTCAAAGAGAAAGTACTCTGGCTGCAAAAGATAATTCTTCAAATTCATTAAATTGTTTGAAACCATTCATTGAAATTTCACCTAGTCACTCCATATAATTCGTTATTAATGCAGTTGCTTTTGAAGGTAGGTTCAATCTTGACCCTTATTCGAGGGAATTTAAATATATTTGCCTTGAAATAGAGGCCAATTCTTTCTACTGAAGATTACCATTTATAAGCTCAGGTGGTGAGAGCTAATTTTTTCCTTAGTTCAAATATCAAATCCATCTCTCTATTTATAGCTCTTGGCCAGAGAAAAGGAAACTTGGAAGATAGCACATATGCACAGATCTATCTTTCCTTTTTATTTTTCACTCTCCTAGAGAAATATCAAAATCAGGCTTCTTTGTATAAAATCAGCTGGCTGAGTTTACCTTCAAGTGACTGTAAGATGCATGGTACCAAATCTTGTCATTATTTCTCATTCAAAAGTTTCTAACATTACAACGGTTTTTTATTTAGCATGTGAAGCTTTGTATGTTAGAGTACAAAAAAGAAAACACAAGCTTCTAAAGTAAATTGGGTGTTGTTGCTCTGATGGAATCTATTTATTTAACTGAGGGGCTGTGCTCAAGGGCATGTATGGATCAACTCCTTTCTGATGCCCAAATAGCACACACCGTTTGAGTTCAAAAAGAAGAAAAAACGCCACAACCACCACCTCCCTAAATGTGCTGAACCTGAGCTAACTCAGGATGGACGTCAGCTGACCAAAAACAACTCCTCTACCTCAGCCCTCTTAGGGGTCACAGTTAAATGCAAGGGAGATGACCCATCCTTCTCCCCTCCCCCTGCAAGAGCAGTTCCAGTCAAGGTTTACTCTTAGTTCTAATCAATCCCCTCTGCCCTCTGGTCCCCAGCGGGCTGTCAGCGCTCCCCTGGCCATCTTCAGCTAACGGAACAAGGAGCGCTCCTTGGAACACATGGTTGGGTGTCAGCTCCCTGGAATTCCGGCCAGCCATGGGAAGGGCAGCCCTGACGACCTAGATACCAGGATGCAGGAGAAAGTCCCTGCCCCAGGTTCCGTCCACCTGGCTCATTTATCGGAACCCTTCTGTCCTGCCAACAGCCCAGCATGCAGGGCCCAGCACACACGCCTGGTCACCACCCCATAGTTATGCCCTTTGGCAAGAGGGACCGGGCAGCCCCACTGTGGCCAGGTACACAGTCAGAATCTATCCAAGACTCAGGCTCAAGCTGGCAATGAAATCAATGCATCCATTCCAAACCCCCACTTCCCATCCCTTCAGTGGGTACTCCATGTGTACAGAGCGCAGCTCCTTCAGAGACGGAGTTTGTGATTTCAGTCCCAATGTAAAGATATCCCCAAAGCTGCCGGGGGTGGTGAGGAAGGGGCCGGGCATTTACTAAGGAGACTCTCTCAGTCCAGCACTGGGTGAGGGATTTTACACGTACGTATGCACAGTTCCCACAGCCACCCTGCACAGTCCGTGTTACCACAGGTGAGGGACTGGAGGCTCAGAAGTCAGAGAGGGGCATCTGCTGATTGTACCCGGATTCAAACCCAGCACTTGCATTAGCACGTTCCCGAGGAGGCCACCTCTACAGAGTGCCAGCAGGGGTTCCAAGGTATAGGATACAACGTGGGAGCAGATGGTTGAGCGGGTAGCGGACACCACCGTTGGGAGGGCTGGTGCTTAGGAACTGAGAAGCCATCTGTGTGGGTGCTAATGTCACCAAGGATAATGACAGGGAGATGGTGGGGAGAGAGGCAGTGAGCCCAGTGCTGAAGGATGCAAGAGCCATCAGGGGGTCAGGCGACGGCGGCACCTGGCAGGCACAGGACGGTCTGCTGCCGGAACGTCACTGTCATTGTCAACCCTTTACTGCTGTCAATACCATGTCACCTCCAAGAGCTTGATTTTCTGCACTCAATTATCAGACCACAGCTCGCTTGATTCCCTCCACTGGGACGGGCAGAGTGGGCCCTCCACTGTCTGTCGCTGCTCTGACCCTGCATGCTTCCTTCCCTGCTCCAGCTCCAGGCTCATCCCCTTGAATCCACTCTCCGGTCCACAGACTCTCGTTCCCACCTGCACCCATCCCTGCTGAGATCCAATGGCCCGTCTCATCTGTGCCTGTGCCCAGGCAGCTAAATACAGCTGGAGAAACACACATGATGGCATTACCATCCCACAATAAACTGAGAATTGAAAATCTCCAGCGGCTCCATTGCTGGGTGTCTCTCTATGGTTCCCATAGTCTATTCTCTGCCCAACTTCCTGAGACAACTGAACTGTTTCCTTCCTCAACCCCCCATCCGACTTCCCCATCTCACTCTAGCACACCCATCTTCCCATTTTCTCATGAATAAATGAATGGAGGAATGGAAGGGGCTGGCGCTCTTGGAACGCCAATGGGGAAATAATGTTCAGCAGAAGAAAGGAACACTGGGGGCCCTGCCCTTGTTCCAAGTGCTTTCTAGATGTTGGCTTGCTAAAAGAGATCAAATGCACAAAGTCACCGTATAGCATTGTTGCAACCAAAAAGTAGCTTCAACAAACTCTGGGGATGACACAGAAAAGAAAGTTAGTTATCAATGACAAATAATCAACACAAACCGTTAGACCTCCAGTGCCAACAGGCCACTTCCCTTCCTTTTCGTCACCTGCCGTGGAAGACAGATGCCGGCCCGGCAGGTGTAAGGAGAGACTAGGGTTTCCCTTTGCCTCTCCGGCAGCTTAGACAGGCCGACAGGCGATTGGGGTCTAAGGTGGAGAAGAGAGAAGGCAGTGTCTCCCCCAGAGGGTCCTCAGTGCAGACCAGTCCAGAGAGGAGGGCCGACTACTGAGAAAGCAGCATGGTAGCCAGAGTGAGCCAGACCCAGCAGGACGATTCGCAGCTGAAACTGAGATTCAGAATGAAGGGCTTCTACATGCTAAGGATTCATGTTTTACCAAATGCTACCTTTGGTGTTTTTCAAAGTTGTGCTAAGCAATGAATAATCATCGTGTGAGTGTGGCTTTTAAGAAAGAGTTGTGTTTTTGATCCGATGTGGAAAGTTCATGGTAGGGAAAGGCAGTCATTGAATTATCTGAATTTTGGAGACTCGCAGATTTCAACACTCGGCAGAGAAAGAATGGACCTTGGGGATCATCAAATTTCTCACAGACCACTCGAGGCAACACCAGTCCCAAACATTGCTATTGCCATGAAAACAAATGTGCTCATGATCAGGTTGAGTCTGCTCTTGGAATTTTCAGGTGTATTAAAGGTCCTGAGAAGCCCTGCAATACAGAGACCTGCCTTCGCTTGTTAAATTAGGCACAGCCTGTGCAAAGAGCATCTTCTACTCCCACCCTGACACCTTCTGACATTCTGCTGAACACTTCCAAGAAAACTGATCTGGAAGTGGGAACCAACCTCCCCACTTTATAGGTTAAAAAAACAACAGATCCTAAGAGAAGAGGATTTACTCAAGATTACACAGCTAGTTGGGGCAGCAGTGAGGTATTAGAGAGACGGCAAATTCATGGCGTGTGTCATCACCCTTGACGCTACGTCCAAAAGCAAACACCCCTAATTGATTTCAGTGCTCTCTGACTGAGCCCAAATGCGGTCTCAGCATCGTGCTAAACACGGTCAGTGCATTAAAAGAAGTTAGCACGTGAAATGAAGTCTATTTGTCATCCGTAGACCAGCTGCCAGAGCTTCGGACTCCAGGCTCCCAAAGTGACAGTGTCCTCATCCTCAGCAGCATGGCTGTCATCTGCCGCACCATCGCCTGTACTCATGTGGCCATAGCCATCGTGCTGTGGGTCTACGTGCAACGCCACCTTTAATCCCCATAACCCTAGGGGGACAGGTAACACAGCAGTCCCCAGTCACACCGGGAGAGCTGAGGCACAGATGTGTGTGCATTTTGCACCAGGTCGCCAGTTTGAAGTGGCTGAGCAGGCACCCTGGCTACGCTAAGCATGTCACCTGCAGGATACGTTCTCAGTCCTGACCACGCCATAAATGGGATGCAGAGTTAAACAACTGGCATGTTAGGCCTGGGATAGCACAGACGCTTCCGCAAAGCCCTCTTTAATTTTTATTCTGGAAATGACCCCCTAAGATGAGGCCAGAGTCACCATCAGCAGATTTTAGAGGACAGAAACGTTATACATGACCTAGTTCTGGGGTCTGCCCAGAATCTCAGAGGAAGACAAAGGCCTGAGTGGGTTAGAACATGGCTCAGGGGGTGGAACACGATCAGAGACCCTTCAGCTGTTTTCTCAGCTTGGCCTCATCCCTTGGTGCACACACCATTCCCAGCTCTCTCTCTAGGCTCTCTGGTCAAGAACTGCAAAGCCATCAACCAGATTAAGAAAGTCCAACCAATAAAAGGGCCTCCTGCTCCAACAGCCAAGGGGCAAATTACCTGCAGTGGCTCAGCCAGTGCCCAATAGAAACCCTAACAAAAGCATCCATGTGTGTTCAGCATCTTGCACCAGATGAGGTCTCTTGACACGGGCTCAGCCCCAGAGTGAAGTCTCATCTGGAGCTGGGATGAGGGAACTTCCCGTTTCCCAGGCGAACCCTTTAGAAGGGAGGCCTTTACCCCTGCGCAGGGCGCAGTCCTGTGTCAGTACATCAGCGCTCCGCTGGGACCCCACTGAGCCTTCCTAACCTCTCCATCACAAGGGCAGGGGGCAGACCCCACTCATGGGCAGTTCTGTCTACTCCAGGATTTGACTCTCCCCTGAGTCTCAGGGTACTGGCTCTTGGCAGCCTCCCAGACTGCAAGCTGCACTTGGCTTTGAGTCTACATCGCCTGGGCTTCTGCAGCTAGGGGGTGACGTTGCCTCCCCCAGCTCCGCAGACTGTTGCCTAATGCTGCTGGGAGAGAACCCAAAAATACGCCCTGCGCCTGCCCTGGAGCAGCTGTATTTCCATGCGGAGTCATGACCCTCACCTGGCCATCTGCTGGGGAAAGCTCTGGAAGGGAGCTGTTATGTAAACAGGAGGGCAGCTGAGGCTGATGGGAGCTGTGCTCTCCTGGTCGCTTGTGATGAATCGCCACCCTCATTGCTTCTCCTCTGCCTTCCCAACAGCAAAGCGCTTCCTGAACAGGCACCAGGCAAGCCTTTATGGGACAGAAACAGGTCCAGTCGGCTGTCTTCCCCTCTCTGGGGACCCCAGAAGCCTCTCTGTAAATGCAAACAAGCAGCCCCAGCAGCTCAGGAGTACAGAGCAGCCAGGGTGGAAAAGAGGAAAATGCAAGAGGCTTCTTTGACTTAACTAAATGTAAACTTTTTTCCAATGAAATGAGACCCAGTTATGAGGGACAAAGGAAATGATTAATATTTGTTTATTTCCAAATGGGTAATGGGCTCCCTTGTGAAAATGCACAAACATCAAAAACAAATTTCTCATTTATTTCTAGGCACTGTGTTTAATATGATTCATACCCTTAAATTTTTTTTTTTTTACATCTGGTAAACCTCCGCCAGAGACAAGTTGATTTCCTAGCCAGAAAAATGTGTTTCTGTCCATCACCACATAATTAATAATAATTTCCATATTTACTCGGCTTTCATCACTCATGTCTGCGCTGGTGAGGGGAGGCAGAGGGAGAAGGGGACCCCCTCCCTCTGCTCAGCAACCATTCCTGGTGAGCCAGGAGCGCGCCTTATTGAGATAATGGAACGTAGATCAAAGCAAATACATCCTGGTGCCATACTGAGGACATGTGCCCACTTACACTGCCAGCAAGACAGCAAGCAGGTCTGGAAATGAAATATGGGAAATCGGTGGAGACCCGAGGCCCGTCATGGGAAGAGAGAGCAGGCCCTGACTGTCCAGCTAATGCCTCTAATCACGGGGAGAAAGGCTTGTAAATGGCTTCATTCCACCTTGTCACTCAAAGCCCTGGCCGGCACCCCTCACTACTGCTACCTGCAGTGACCTTTGTCATGCTTGAGGACACAGCCCCCACTGTGAGTTCTGCAGAGTGGCCAGATGGGGCAGTTTCGCTCCATTATTTGTGCCTGTAAAGGGAAAATGCCAACAGGAAGATTCATTACGGTCCAGCCCTTCTCTGCAGAGCTTCTCTGATTTATTAGGGCATAAACTGCTGCACAGGTTGTAATGAGACATAAATGTTCTGGAAGGCCTATGAACTCCAGAAGGAAACGCCTTGCCATCACACTTCTGTACACCTTATTTATTAAGAGCCCTGTGCTGGCACAGCATGGAAAATCCTACTAACCCCACAGTCGATGCCTTGGGGCTGGCGAGGGAGAGTGGGGAAATGTGTCCAGCTCAGACAAGGAACAGAAAACTTATGGGAGTGCTGTACAAAACGGTAAAGGCTTGCATTTTCTCCATGAGCTCCTCGGTGGATGTCTGGCCAAGCTTGCTGTGTAGAACAGATTTCCCCAAGTATGATGGGAAGATTAAACCGGACATTTCATACTGCGTGTGGCCTTGGGCCTGACTGGACGTGGGGGAGAGTGTTTATTTCTACCTCCAGATAAGCCTCAGTCCTGTCTCATTCTCTCATTTGAAGGATACTTTCTCCAAGGCACTCTTCTCCCTAGCTTATCACAGCGCTTTTGCAAAACAGTTAGCATTTTGCTCTCTAAACATCACTTTTAGTTCTAAATTTAGAACAAAAACGATCAACAGACCAGCCCACTTTTATACTTCCTATATAGTTTGCAACATATTTTTTTTAATTAGATCATAACATACATGTCTCTTTAATTCAATTTTGGTTGCACCTGTCAAACTTTATGAACAAAGAGTGAGATTAGGTAGTGAGCTGCCAGGAAAATACAACATCCTGACTTGATATTAGGTAGAAGGCATTTCATACTTCATGCACTGATGGAAGAAGGTCATCTCTGTCACTGAAACATTTATTCACACAGCACTTCTTGAGCAAATGCCATGTGCTAGAGATCTGATAGAAACAGACGTGCCTGTAACCCAAGACTCACTACACGATTTGGGGTGGGGGAAGCAGTGCAAAATAAAATTGTGGGATCCTTGTTCAAAAAGCATTAAGGATTTCAAGATGGCACTAGCAAAGGATTAAGCAAAGTGCAGGGCCTTTCTGAATATGCAGCCCTGAGCTACAGGGCTGTGGCTCACCCACAAAAACGGCCCTGACTCTACCGTGGGGAGCACACAGTTTAATGAAGGTGCCAAACAGTGAGACAAGACCACTGAGGAGGATGTAAGAAACAGACGTGAATTCTCAGAAAGAAAGGAATATTGTCCCAGGGGAAAGCATAACAAAATAAGATGAGCTAGGCTGGGCACAGGGCACGGGAAACGCCTGCCTGAGTTGAGATCTGAATGCTGTGTGTGAGTGTGAGTATGAGCGTGTGTGTGAGTGTGAGTGTGTGGGTGTGTGTGTGAAGTAATAAGCAGGAATATCTCAAGGGGTGGGGTAACATATGCAATTCCCTCTGGGGCAGGGAGCCTGGTGCCTGGGAGTGGAGACAGCCCAGGTAGGGACACCAGTCCTCCGCCCTCCTCTGGTCCTTACAGGCCCCGCGGGGCTGCAGTCTTGAGGGAGTGTGGACAGCAAGTACACAGTTATGTGGCTTCCCATCAACTGTATGTGTGCTTCCAGGGTCCTGTTCCCTGCGTGCAAGGGTGAAGTGACAAACTGATTCACCACCAGAGTGGTCTGGGCAGGTTTAGTGGAGGGATTTGCTTTTATAACAACAGAAGGAACAGATTGAGTTTTGCTTTTAATCTAAAGGACGAAGAACTCGCCTCGCTGCAAAGGAAATGCTAAGAGTGAGCTCCGAGCATATTTCTACACCTGAGCAATAAGCCTGTGCAAACAGTGGCTGAGACCCTGCCCCTGTAATGCCACACAGCAAAAGGCTGACAATGCGTGCTTGAACTTCACCTTTCCCATCCGCAGAGTGTTGGGCCAGTCACCTTAGAAGCACTCCTACCGGGAGACACCAGCCTCCTGGACTCAGCTGGCCTGTACATGATTACACAGATGGAGAGTGAAGCTAGTGTCTCTCGCCTCTCAGCCACATGCTGATGGCTCAGCCTGGCCAGAGTCAGAATCCAGGCCTTGTGTGTTTCACTGACCCGCTCTTTAAAAATTAGACCTCATTTATTGTTAATATTTAAAGCAATCTCCCCCACGCTTAGAGGAGTTGCTTTTTTGGTCTTATATCTTGAGGATCCCTGATGGTATTTGTTCTTAAAATAGAAGTTTCCTGAAACATTGCATAGTAAATAGTAATAAATCAACAGCCCTTTGAATTTTGAATAAGAAAATTCTTTCTTCATGCCAAATCATTTTTTATTTTTGCCATCCCAAGTTGACCATAAAAGTCAAATATAAAAATGCCTATTTTGACTTTTTTAATACATGGTCCAAATACTTAACACAATGTTTCAACAAACTAGACCATGTCTTTTCTGGTAACTCAACCGAAGGTAGTGAGTTGATAACAGGCAGTGCACCAATTTCCAGGGTTCACACCCTGGCTTGAGTGAAGGGAGGGGTGCTGTCCCCGAAGGAACAGAAATAAAGTGGAAACATGCTCCTCTACCCAGTGCAAGCATGTGCGACCAGTACCTCCACCCTTCCTGTCCCTGCTTCCTTCCAGCCTCTGCCTTGGTTCATGGTGGCTACTCGTGGTTACTGGTTATGTGTCTGATCAGCACAACACCACACTGACCTGCAGAGAGCACAAGTGAGTCTTAAAAACCAAGTCACTCTTCCAAGTGAAGTTCTGGGGTTCCTGAGGTTCTACGATTCCAACATCATGTTTGAAAAAATAGTTCAAGGAAGGGTCCTTTTCATGGGAGCCTTTGAGTGGATCCAGCTCATAAGTTCAGAGCAACGTTCATGCAGCCAATAGGTTGCACCAGCCAGAACACAGACAAGGGACTAACACAGGGGACCTGGCTTTGGGAATTTAAGCCTAAGAGTGTAGGAATGGAACAACTGACCCTTTGGTCAACTCAACTGAGTTCACCAACAACTTTGATGGGGGACACCAGCCCTGGAGCTGGAGATAGTCCATTGGACTCCAGCCACCAACCATAGGGACAGGATGTTGTGAGAAGCTCTCTGCCCAGGTGCTAGGAGGCAGAAGGTGTTTGATAGCGCCAAGTATTTCCAGCCATGCAGAGATAATGCAAGACAGGCCCCTCCCACCACCAGGTACCCCCGACACCTGCAGCATGTCATAAAACGAGACTTATCTTTTGTTTTAGACACTTGGCTAGGCATCCTTCCAGGCCTTCCTTTCTATATGTATTTCAAGGGACAAATTTGGAGAGGAGGCGATATAGCAAACAGCAAAAGTGCATTTGGTGCCTGGGGCCCTTAGAAAATTCAAGATCGCTTAAATAGGAGGAAGAAAACCAGTAGGCACTCCTGTGTTTCCTCTCTGGCTGTGTCAGCAATAAGGTTGGACAGACCTCCTCTTTACACGGGACATCTTAATTATTAAATGTAGAAACTGAGGCAGAAGCACTCCATAAATGTCACTCTGAATGGTCTTTCCTGGCTCGGGTTCCATTCAGGAATGTGATACAGAACAGTCTACTTGCCGGGGAAATGTAAGCAGCGCCTTGTTCTAGCTTTGTTTGGCAACCAATGACTTATTTATACAGAATACATTTTTATCTTGCATTTTATGCTATTGGAATGTATGCCTCTTTCTATCTGGTTTGTTTCAACACCATCCTTCTACTTGCCTCCAAGTCAACTTCCCCTATATCTTCACTGTTACCTTTCAAAGCTGTCTATTATTGAGTTGTCCTTGTACCAATATGGAATTATTAGACAAAGAAAAATTTTCTTCCTAATTTTCTCTAATAAATGCAGAATAATATATTCAAAGGTAGATTTTTCTGAATTAGTTCTTTTCCCTCCATATCCCTTCCTGATTAAATATCCATCCATCTGTTCAAATAGACATCTGCCCTTCCATCTAACCACGCACTGCTTATCCACCCACCCATCTACCCAACTCTTTCACTACGTATTAATGTTACAGATAATGAAATTCAGAGTCAAAGAACTCATTCCCTGTGGCCTTATCATTTCTCTCTTCCTATCTCTGGCAGTTTTTGTGCTATTATGAGCCTGAGTAATGCATCTGGCAGGGAATCTTTATTTTGGGGATTAGGAGAGCTACTTTACACATGGCCATTTATACAGTATGTGAAGCTAAGGAAAACAGATTTTCTTATAGAGAATAAAAAAGAAGTACATCATAAAATAACTTTGTATTTCACTTCCAAGTTCTGCGGCTGTAAATAAAGCTTTGTTCATTCAGCTAGAAGGCGGACCCCAGAGGACTGGCTCGGGGCTCAGGGCTGAGCAACAGACGGCTTGCCAGAGAGATGAATGCATTTCATTATCTGGGGCTTATTCCATAGGCATAATTAGAACTCCTTTGAGAAGTCGACTAATTATGTAATGGCCCACAAAATATGTGAGGATTTCATTTTGGCATTAAGCGAAATCTATCAAACTCTGGTTTAATTTATGTTTTCCTATTAGAAGGGGACCAAACAGGACATGTCGTTTCTACTGCAGTGGTTCCTCATTAGTACCACTGGAGAACACAAAGGTAGAGCACATATCCTCCCCTTGGGGGAACGCGGGAGAAAGGCAGCTTAGATCGCCCGACATATTATTAGATGTCCCCGTTGTCCTACAGAAACACAGCTGCAAGTACCTTACTTCTGGCCGGGACAACTGTAAGGGGAGGCATTGGTGCAGACAGCAAATGAACAGCCTTTACTACCTGGCTTGTGCCTGCCTTTCTAGAGACAGTCTGTATGGAGCAGGTCGGGCCAGTCCCAGCTTCGGCGGGTCCGGCTGGAGCCTCGTGTGTCCAGCCACAGCCAGTGCCTCCACCTCCCTCCTCGCCGAGCTCCGGCTCTGACCAGGGACTTGAGCGAGCTCGCCAGCCTCCGGGACAGAGCGCCAGTCTCTGGACCCTCCCATCCTGCCTTTTCCCATCCACGGGGGGATCTCACCTCCCCTTTGAGGCCCAGGAAATGCCTTTGGCACTAGTTCTCCAGAAATAAGGTGAGGAAAATTATGTTGCATAGTTCTTTTAACTGCATTCCTGAGAGTTTCTCAAGTTTGTGCAATGAAAGGCAAAAACAGTAACACAGACATTTTTCAACAAGAGGAAAACGAGAGGCACAACCAAGGCAGTTTCACCTTGCAGATAACTTATAAAAGGTGACTTTTCCCCCCAAAGCCTAAGTTACTCCTGGATAAATCAGCTTCAGATGAAGTTTTAAAACAAAATGGTGGGGAAGTAAGCAATCAGCTGCTACATGACTGCCAGGCAGCCAAAAAATGGCTCAACAGATTTTTGAAAATCTCTGATGACAGAGTATTTTGGAACATGTAGATATGGCTCTCCGAGGTCAGAAAGGCAAGGCCGGGCCCTCAGGACATGAAGAAACCATGGAGGAGAGGGACGGCAGACCCGTGGCCCGGGGACTCTGCTGGCCTCCCTGGGCACAGAGACACGACCTCCTGGTCACCGCCCGCCCCTTGTCCAGCCAGATGAGCCCCGGAGACCCCTCCCAGGCTGGCGCTGCCCAGAGCCACCTGCAGAGGCCTGGAGCCGGCCCTCAAGAACATCCTGGCCACCTCGGAGTCGGCACAGAGCAGCCGTAGTTAATGACAGACTCAGAGGCATTTGCCGCTCTCCCGCGGGCTCTGAGGGACTCTGGTGAGAACTGGCCTGGTCAAGTCACCTCTAGGGAAGGGAAAATCTAACTCAGCACCGGAAGCCAAGCACAGAAAAGCGAGCAGCAGAGGACCTGAGGCTGAGCGCAGCCGCACCGTCAGGCAAACACGAGCAGCGGGAGAAAAAGGTGGCAGAGAAGCAGCCCCCTTCCGCCTACAGGCGGCGCCTCTCGCATGTGCGAATCCATCCTTGGGTGCGGGGTCTGAGGCCTGGCATGCACGTGGCGAGGAGGAGGCTCAGCCCCACCCTCTCTGCGCCCCACAGATGTGTCAGCTGGTGTGAGTTAGCCGGGCAGTGACCACATTCTGGGGAGAAATCACCCACTGATTTATCACAGGGGCATAAATCATAAATGCATTTAGTTGTCTTCATCGCCTTCCTTGTCATCCTGCCCTTCTGAAGTAAAATTAAGAGGCAGATGTATTATCTGGGATCAATTCCAGATCCCATTTGTGTTTAAAAAAAGAAAACCAGGAAGGTTTCGCACAAACCTTCTGCCACAGGTTGATCAAAGTCTCTGCCCTTGAAGGCCGCGTCACTGCACGGAGAACGCCGGGGGGCCCCGTGATGCAAGGGCTGGACACTCAGCCACACTTGCCCCCCAGGCCCACAGGGGGCTGAGGACAACAGCGGGTCCCACCCTGCCCCCAAATGCAAGCCAACGCCCCCTTGGCTTGGGGACTGGAGGCCTGCAGAGTGCCCTGGGGCAGCTGGGGGCAGGTCATGGCAGGAACAGAACAGAAGGGAGTGCATTGCAGCTGCAAAGTCTGAGATTCAGTCAGTGAAAATACTGGCCACAGCAACAGCAGAGAGGCCCTTCAAGGGATGTCTGCAGCGCGCCTCTCAGAGGCCTGCGTTCTCCAGTCTCGGGTCCACCCGGGCCCAGGGGTCCTGCTCACTCTGCTCTTCCTTGGGAATCATGCCCCACGTGCCTGCTGGCCCCACGATCATGAAGCCCTGCCATGCGCCGCTTCTCATGCTTCTTGCAGGAAATCGGGGAAGGCTCCCCCATGAGCAAGGCCGTTTCACAAGGGAGAAGTTCAGAGAGCCCCACCCCTCTCTCCTGATGTCAAGGGGCCAGTTGTCTGTCCCCAGCTTAAAGACGACTCTCACGGACCTTTTTTCGAAGGGAGCCTAGAACTTTTTTTAATGAGAAGAGCTCGGAGCAGGCCATTTCCTAAGTGCAGAGGAAGGGAGAGGATCGGTTTTTTAGGAGGATTGAGATCATTATTCCTTGGGAAGAAAACACATTTTGGTTCAGTATCTCTTTGGCTCTTGAGAGACCCTTCCGTGTGCAGTCTGAACTGGAACATTCTTCTTAGAAATTCTAAAACCATCACTTCTTGTCTCTATCCCCCAGGGGCACAGAAACAACAGTTCATGGGAAAGCAAAATTGAAAGGATGCGAATCTTAAAAGCTCATGGGCGCTGAGGATCAGATTCACAGACCAAAGATGAGGGGAACCAAAAGTCCAGGTGTCTGACCCAAAGGCATCAGACGCTTGCCCCCGGCCCGGTTAGCCCTCTGCCAGGCAGGGGCACCCCGGCCATCTGTTGCAGGGCCTGAGGGGCTGTCGCTGGTCCTCCCTGTACCTCTCCCTTTCAGTTGGCGCTCCCGAGCGATGTCCGCCCGGGCTTTTTGTTTTCTGGTGGCACGTCAGGCAGCAGGCTTCCTGCCGGACAGAGAGCAGGCAGCTCACATGAGCCACCCCCAGGGAGGCCCCATCAGTCACCACCATCAGCTGTTTTGTGTTCTAGATAGGAATCCCCAAGGAGTGGAGAAGACGGGACAAATCTATTATTACATCATGGAACAGCTGAAAGGGAGCTGAAGTCAGCTTGAACGTGGATTTTGGGGGAGGGAGCAGAAAGCCTGTAGGAGGCTCAGAGCTGATGGAGGGCCTGGGGCTGGGCCACAGGCAAATATCCACTAAGCCCCATAAATCTCCTCCTACAATATTTTCTACAGAGATGATTAAGCGAAGAGTCGTCAGGCAGATAGCAGGCCAATGGCTAAAATCATGCGGCATTGGGAGCCTCAGATTTTATCCCAAGATGTTTGAAGAAGGACTAGAAGGGTCAGGCTATGCAGAATACTGGATTTCCCAAAACCTACTGGGAGAAGGAATTTCCTCTGGAGGCACGAAGGTGATTTCTCTACCAATAAGGTTAGCTGGAGAAGCAAAGGGCTCCTCCACAATGAAGCCCTGGCAACATGAGACAAGCACGAAGTACCAGGCGCTGCAAGGCTCAGGGTCAAGTTTGGGGCTGGGGATCCTTCCTGTTGGCTGTTGGGATCAAGTTCGAAGGACAAGTCGATCCTTTGGGCACTGAAAATGCAAGGCACTAAGGGTCTGCAAGGGGGATACAGAAACCTTGCCTTGACCTAAATCGATTTGTTCTTTGGTCCTCCCCACAAATATTTACTGAGTACCTACCAGGCCCCCAGCACTGTGCTTTGGGAGAGAAGCAAACTGGATCAGACCTAGCGTCTGCTGGAGAAGACACTGCAGAGATGAAGGCTGCACGCCACTGGCAAGGCAGGGAAGGAGCTGGGAGGTCATCCCCAGAAGCCTCTCGTAAGGTCCCGGGCTCTGTCTGGTTTCCTAAGGAAGCCCTGCCAGGCTTCTGTGCTCCATCCACCCCAGGGCCTCAGGACAGGGGCGGGTGCTGGGGAGCAGGTTAAAGTAGGGCTGTGGAGTTAGTTGTTTAACCTGCTTTCAATTCGTTACCCCACCGATACCAGGGACGTTCTATAAATATCTGCATCGTGAAGGCACAGGACCAGCGGGAGGATGCTTGCAAAGTGCTCGGCAAAGTGCTGGCTTAGCACTGGCTCCTTCCTTCTGGGAAGGCTCCCGGAGTGCGCAGCGTGTGCCGGGCACTGCTCTGGTCCCCTGTGGCACGACGATAGCAAAATAGACATGGCACCCTGCTCCCGTGGCGCCGTGCTTCTGACTGATGGGACAGTGACCACATTCCCTTCCTTGTGGCGTTATTAATACGTTATAAGATGCAAAAGCTACCACCGCCAGGACAGCAGGAACTGAGATTCCTGCAGTCAGGGACGGGGGTGACTGCAAGTCAGCAGCCAGGCGAGCGAGGTCAGCAAGGTCGTGGAGGAAGTGAGGACCAAGCCAAGGTGGAAATCTGGGGCCACAGTGTCCCAGGCGGAGGGCACGGGAGAGGGCAGCCGGGGAGTGGGCACACAGGCGCCCATCCAGCCAGGCCTCAGGGCCTCTCTCGGGTGTGGGCTTCCCCTGGGCACAGAGGGGGGGCCAGTGGAGGCTTGGGGGGTTCACTGGTACAGTCTGCCTCCAGTTTCAAAGAGCCTGGTTGTTGTAGACAGATCAGGCTGTGCAGTGCCTATCTCTGATGAAACAAATCCACCTGAAAATTGGGAAGAAATGTGGTTTGATTGCAATTTATGGGGAGTAAGGGTGTGTTCTGCCGCCTTCTCAATCCTGCACCACCCATCCTTTAAGGACAACGTGGTGAAGCAGGTAACAGCTCACCTGGAGAGCTGAGATACACACACAGTGGGCCCCGCCCGGGCAGGGCTGTCCCGGAAGCCAGGCCGCGTCTGGCTGTCACAGGCATGCTGCCTCTGTCGGAGGGGACCTCTGCGTCCTCGGCCTGGCCAGTTCACAACCCATGGCCCACAGTCCCTCAGAGACAGGTTGTTGTGGGTCTTCCTGCCAAACCATCTATGGGGGGAATTTTACAAAGGGAGCAAACGAGATAAGGAAATAATACAACGCTGCCTAAGAGAACCGAGCGCTTCCAATCCCACTCAGCCAGCCAAGTACATCCCCACACCTGTCGGACCCTCTCCTGCTTCACAGCAGTACAAGCCCCTGAGGACGCTCTCTCTGCGCACCCTCATTGCCTGGTCCAGGATCCCGCAGGCCACCATCTCCTCTCCATCACTAACTCACTGAGCACTGAGGCCCCCAAGGACTTGCTGGGCTAGTCTGTCCCCCACAACAACCCCACAGGGGCAGCATGCCCCCCACCCTCAGCCATTTCCTAGGGGAGGAAAGTAAGCACCAGGAGATTCAATCACTTACCCAAAGTCACCCGGCCCAGAAATGTAAAGCCTGGACACCTGCCCAGGCAGTCTGAGCCTTGACCACACTCTAGAAAAGGGCTCATATAAAAGCAACACTGCTTTCCAAGCTCCTTTGTTAGGTTTAACTAATACGGACAGGCTGCTTGTCTGCATGCAGGAACATATGCTCTTATGTATTGCTAATTAATGATCCTGAATGGTCAAAGAGATCTCAGTGTATTTTGCCAGGTGCTGGAAGTTCAGGTAAAAAGGACACCGAATACATATTTATTCATGGAACAGGTAAAAGGAAAAGCCTAGAAATGTTTTTAAAATGCAGCCGAATACTTCAATCTTCTTACAAGTCAACCAAGACACCACATAAGATTAATCCCTATTCAGGGATAAAAACATACTTTCTATTTCCCATATCTGAAAGAATACTGCTGCACCATCTTGAATTCATTCAGTAACTGCATTTTAATTCTAATGGAGGGGCTTTAACAAGGCGCGTGGCAGGCAATCATGGCAACGAGGATGACGGTGCCCCCCGTGCTCTCTGCTCACTCTGTGCCCAGCACTGAGCCTGGCAGGAGATCATCCTGGTGATTCTCAGCAGCCCTGCAAGATGTGCACAACCAGCCCCATGTCCCGGGGGGCAGGGCACTGCTGTCTCCGCGTCGGGACACCACCCTCCCCACGGGGCAGTGCGGCTGCCCTAGACCTGCCCTCTCCACAGGAGCCCAACTCGATAGTCCAAGAGACATAAGAACCTGGGAAATAAGAGCTTGCCATCTCCGTCTGCACACGAGGCTGACCATCCACAGCATGCCTCCAGCCATTCTGGGGTGCCACTTCACAGGCTCAAGGGCCTCACCACCCCGTCAGCTGCGCCTCGTGAGGCAGGTTGGAGCTGGCGTGGAGGGAGGACGGGGAAGGGCAGGCTTCCTCCTGTTTGCTGCCTGGGGCTTCTGTTCCCGATTCGAGGATGTTCCTCTGGTAGGGACAGGTCATTCTAGCAGCCAGGGGGGATCCAGCTTGTGGTTTTCCCAGCACTCATCCCCTCCAAGGACCCCAGCACCCGCTCCTCAAAGGCCTGGGTCTCAGCCCCACAGGACCCTCCTCTGGGCTCAGAGAGTCCAGCACCACCCAGCCAGCGTGCCCTCGTCAGAGGCCTGGCCCTCAGCTCGGAGTCCTCTCCCCAGCATCTGGATTTAATCGTCTTCTCCTCTCCTCCTTTCCCCTCTCCCGGCCCCGCCGGCCCCAGCCCTCAGCCCCGCAGCCATGGGGGAGCAGCTGTTCCCTGCAGCTGCAATTTCTATGATAACTACACTTCTCTTTCTACCCTTTCTGGTTAGCAATTCTTAACATTAGTCTCTCTGTTGAAGTACGTGGTGGGTTTCTGCCCCTACTGGACCCTGCTGCCTGATCTGCTAGGAACCGGCCACGCCACGTGGCATCTCTCCGTGCTGCCCAGCTTGGACGGTCTCTGCCCACCCGCTGAAGGGGCGCTAAAACCCTCATAACTCACACAGTGTGGTCCATGAGCCACCCACCATAGCACCGATTCCGGGCTGCACCTGCTGAGGATGGAACACACGGGATATTTTTTGCAAGTTCCCCAAGTGCGAGTCCCTCGGTTTGAGAGCCCATGTGCGGAGCCGGCCCGCTGCAGCGCTGCGGGCCCTGAGCCTGGGCGCCTCCCCTGTGAGATGAGGGCAATATGGGTGCCTCCCCAGCAGACAAGCTGAGAACTCCATGAGCAGAAGCGAGGGAAGTGTGGGCCTCTGTGCCTAGCCTGGGGTGGGGACGTGGGGGCACACGCTGTCCTCAGCTGGCACTGAAGCCTGCGTGGGGACAAGGCCCCGTCGCCAAGCCACAAAGGGAAGGAGGTGCCCCAAGGCTCTTGGGCCCCTGGCGTGAAGTGATTTTTCGGTGGCTGGCAACAGCCACACATGAGAGGGCCTCCTGCCTAATGTGTCTCATCGTGTTCTTCTTGCCAGAGTCACAAGATGTCTAATACCAGCAGAAGTAATTAAAAATAAGCCAAGAGACAGCGAACCATTTCAACTGCCCTGTCGGTGGTGCGGAGGGCCTACGTGAGCTGTCACCACAGGGACTGAAAGTCCCTCTTCCTGTCATGCTCTTTGCCATTGACTGACCACGAGAAATGAATGTTCCTGCTATTTTCCTATGACAGCTTCAGGATTTATCACCCTTGAAAAAGTACAGCAATGATACAAACTCACCCCACATGGGACTCAAATCAGGGAGGGAGGGAGAGAAGGAAGGATGCAGGGGACAGAGAAATGTACAACGCAACTGAGCCCTGAAATTAAACAGCTGTGGAAACGGGGCATCCTGGGCATCGTAGGAAGTGAAGACACGTCTGGGACCTAGACTCCCCCACTGGAACCAATACCAGAACTGCATGCGTAGCCCAGGGCCGTGCCTTGGAGGCTGATGACCCAGGCAGAACTTTAGAAAACAAGCAGCACACATCTCATCCTTGCTCGGGTCACTGCTACCCCTGGGCCAGCGGAGCCCACCCGTGCCTGGAGGAACTAGCCCCTGCCTGTCCTGCCAGCCCCCACCCCCGTAACACTGCCCTTGCACCCCCAGGCTCCAGCCACCTGCCCTCCCTCCCGCCCAGTGGACATGCCCAACTTCTCAGGGCCTCTGAAAATACCATTCGCTGGGCCTCCCAGCACCCCCTTCACTCATGGGTGCCCTCAGGGAGATGCCCCTCAGCTGCCCTGTACTCTGCCCCATGCCCTGGTCCGTCTTCTTCAGAACTCACCCATTGGTTGTTCCCCTTGTTTGTGATCTGTTACCTGTTGTGTGGGGTCTCCTTGGGGCTATTGTGTCAGCCCCCTACTCCTGGGCGCTGGTACAGAGGCCTGGGACACAGACGTCCCCTCACTAAAATGTGCTGAATGAATGAATTACACCCCTCCTCATGCCATGCCTACTCCCTTCCCTCTACTTCCCCTGCCAACAGCCCCTGCCACCCTCAGGCCCCAGTTAATCTGACTCTCTGGGATGAGAAGCACACAGGGCCGGGAGCAGGGACTGAAGGGTACGAGGGCACTCAACTGTGCAGGATGACCTCGACTCCTTCCTCAGTTGCCTGGGGTCTTGGGTAAATCCTGTCTCTTCTCAGCCAGTTCAAAGCAATCAAAGAAGTAAAATCATTTCAAAGTCAGAAAAGGGAACACAGTTTAGGAAAAATAGGAAAGAACAAAAAAATTCCCTCCACATGGCTTGGGATTATTTAAGGGTTGAGTTCTTAAAAGGATAAGACCCGACTCAGCTCAGAACCCTGCTCCCCAGGGCGGCGCCCGTCCCACAGAAAGATACTGAGGGATTCCTGAACCTCCCAGAGTCACTGCAGAGCCACCGAGGCAGAGCTAAGCCTCCGGCACCTCTGAGGCCTCTGGCACAGGCTGGCTTCGGGCATCTGCTTCCAAATCATGCCAAGGAGAGGAGACCCCAAGAGAGCCCTTCCTGGGGACCTACATGGTATCAGCTCAAAGGGGAATGATTTCCTACCGTGCTTCCCAAAGGGCTCCACAGGCCCCTCCGTCCCGTTGTCTCTAAGGGCCTCACACCTACGGTCCTTGCTTTTGTTCTGGAGGTAACTGACAATAAAACACAGCACGTGTGACTGAAGCAGGCTCTACCCCCACAGCCCTGTCCTTTCAGAAGAGGCGAAGGTTCAGTTACATGCAGACTGCCTGCCCTGGGGACACACAATTTCCCCTCCCTTATGCCCCACCTACAGCCCCTGGGGTTCCGAGAGCCCCAGTCTCTGACATTCTGCAGACACCCCTGCACCTGGAGGAGAAGGCCACGGAAACCAGCTTATTGCTCGGGAGCAGTGCGTGTGGTACGGACAGCTCCTTCTCAGACCTACCAGCCACTCTGCTTTGCCCTGCCTGTCAACAGGCCCGCATCCTGGCTAGCCGGCCCTCCACGGTATCACATTTGAGAACCACTAGCTTACAGGCATCAGGTTTGAGTTCATTTTTCACTCTCCTGAACCCATCCTGTTTCTATGATCTTGAGGGTTGACAACTGCAGCATGACACTCAGCTCCGCTAAATATCCGATGTTCAAAACAGGGATAAAGACGACTGTGCAGACACCCGACATCCTTTCACATTAAAGCAGCTGAATCACGCGGGGGTTTCGAGCTGCACCTTCACAGACAAGTCCTCGAGAAGCGAATGGACGTGTATATGAATGTCCTGGAACTCTCCAGAAGGGAGCCAGAAGGAAGGGACCCTCTTACTCATTTCTACTCACAGAAGAAGAATGTCTCCGTACAGAGAGAAAATATGCTTCTGCTTGATAATATGTTATAAGTAGAGGAAACCGCTTCATGCAACATGGGCATTTCCAGACTCTGGTTCCTATTAATCCAAGAAGGCGCCTCAAGTCAGTATTGTTCCTTGGAAAGATATGTTGAAATCTGTGTTTGGTCTGAAGAGTTACGACCCTGAAGCCCTGCTCTATGCCTCTTCCTGCAAGCAAGGACAGGACTGTTAAATGCCAGGATTTCTGGGATGTGGGGGATTCGGCATGATAACACGTTTAGGGTTAACAGAGCTGCTTGTGAAAAGGCCCCTTCACTTTCTTCTTTTATTAAAGATGGTCCTAAATAATTAAAACCCCCTTCAACACGCTGTGAGATGGCATGGCCTCAGGGAGTATTTCACTTGACTGCAAAATGTCCATGGCCCTCCCCCATTCATGGAGCTGTGGCCTTCCTCACTCAGCGCCCGCTCAGGCTGTGCGTCGGGTGCCAGCCACACGTCCAGTACTGTGCAGGGAGCCGCAGGGCGCCCAAGCACCCTACGTGTCCTCTGAGCACATCACAGACCTCTCTCAGGAATTAGCTCTGGCCTCTACCTGACCCTGGAAATCGCCACCCAAAAAACTGCCTCTAAAACCACCTTGCCCAACAGTGCACTTCCAACTCATTCAAAGGCTGGGCTCTAAAGTCAGTGCTTTTCGTGGGGGGTACATTCAGCCAACTTTCCTTCTGGACGCCCCTTGGGCAGGTGCCGAGGCAGAGCCCCTGTTCTCAGTAAGCCTGGCACACCCAGCTTTTCCCTCGGCTGCAGAGGCCGTGGCTGTGTCTAAGGCTGAGCAGCAGGGCAAGAAGGTGGCATGCATTTGGGGGCCACGCTGTATACAATGTATGTATCTTTATAAGCCAGACTCACGTTTGGTGAGGTGAGATGCCTGTGTCCTCAGACACTGGAGCCCAAAAACCACCTAGAGAATACTCAACAGTACCCTCCAGGGTACGTGCTCCCCGGATATAGCTCAGGGCACAGCCAGCATTTGCCCTCTGCTCCTTGCCAGGTGTGTATGGTTAGCTCAGTTCCCAAACATTAAATAATCAAAGTGGAAAGAGAAAGACGAACTTGGTCTGGCAGGTCTCAAGCACCTATGGACGCATTTGGAATCATTCCATCAGAACATGGGATAGGAAAGCGCCTTTGTGATACCCCTGGGAGAGCATCCTCCCTGATGGACATCTCCTTCTGGCTAAAAGTCCACCATGTGGATGACACAGTGGTTACCAGCTGCCAGTCTGCTGACTGGTGTCCCTTTAGGAACTTACTTAGACATGAATCACAGGCCACATCCTCAGAGCTTTTGATTCTGGGGGTGTGGAGTAGGGTCTAGGTACCCACCATCTAAAACATCTCCCCAGGGAATTCAAACTGGCCCACAGTGTGATGAACTTGAGGGTTAAGGCGTTCAAGGGGCACCCCGAATGCTAATACCCATCACTGAAACCCTACCACATGGGTTTATCAGATAAATGAATGTCAACTTGGAAAGCAAAGAAGGCATTTGATTAGAGAACCAACTTTGACAAGGGTGGGAGATATACCAGGAGATGGAGAGCTTCTGGGTGGCAGTGAAGGTTCAGGGGGAACTACAGGAACACAGAGCCATAAAGGAGGCGGCTGCAGGGCCCCACCGCTGCCTGCCACTCTCCGGGTGCTGGGCTGCCAACCAGCTCGGGCTCCGTAAAACCAAACCAGAGAGCTACGGCCCCATACGGACAGAGCACACTTCACGATGAGTCTTTTCACTGAATGCGTTGAACATGTCCCTATTTCTTCTCTCCTCCAAGAACGTTTCATTTTGAAAACAAGGAAAGTCATAGTATCCAGTTTGGGTCACCCAAAAAACACCAGGCTGGAAAACCACAGGTCATTATGAAATTAAACCTACACGAGGCACACTTACCCACAGATAACCTAGAGGTGACAACGCGGACTGCGCTGTGCGGCCGGTACTGGCATCGCCTTACCTTGCGGTCTGGCCAGTTGTATTTCGCGAAGATCGTGTCATAGGTGTCCACCGCCCCATCGGTGATGAGCATGATGGCCTGGCTGCAGACACTCCCTTGTCCTGTGTGGTTGAACTGTGGAAAGGAAGAAAGTCAAGCTAAAAAACACATCAGAGAGTTGGTAGATCCTTGAGACCTGAGAGCTCCTTGGGCTCAGAACCTCTGAAAACGAGAGCTCCATGTGCGTCAGCAAAACGGAACCTATCCAACCAGGTTGCCACAGTTCCTCTGACACATTGGAACTGAATTCAGACGACAGAGGGGGTTTCTGGAAACACACATGGGGTCGAGAGTGAGATTCTAGGACATGTAAACGTGGAGAGCGCTTCAGAATATAAACCCAAAGGAGTTGACACAACAGCCTTTTGGGAGCACAGGAAATGGGCAGCACAATATGTCAGGCAACATCTTCAAAATCTACATGAGTCTGGTTTGCACGGGTCTGGCGGTGATGGGCTGTGCTCCTTAGCAAAATCAGAGAAGAAAGTCAGGAACATGCCAACTATACTAAAAGCCTAAGCACCCTTCTTTAGCGTTTGTTTTAGACATATATTTGTGAGCATGTAACACTAGGCATTAGTTTCTGGATGCTGGTATGCAGAGCATGCTGAAACTCCAAGATTGGGCCCCAACTGTGCCAAACCCCAAATTTCTTCAACTGTCGGGTGTACCTAGCATGTAAAAGGCTCCCCGCCTTTGTGAGTGGTGGCCAGACTGTGGTTGCCAGAGCTTCGTGTCCTGGCCTTGAATCCGGGGTAAAGAGTTCCCTTCATGAATGGTATGAATGCTACGATTCAAAGCAACACCAACCTTTAAAAACCCTACAATTACACAGCAATGCCGTGTAGGGCACGGGAAGCACACGGGAAGTCTTTACCCTTCAGTGATGACAAGTCCCGTCATCATAATCGCCCATGGGTGTTGTTCGTTTATTCTAAAATTATTTACCAAGTGCCCGCACAGGGCTGCGGATGAAACATCCAGAAATCTCTTCCCTCGTGTACTTTATATCTATCTGGAGAGGCATATAAAAATGAAACACATAAGTCAATTACGTTGGTATGTTTGATAACAGTGATGCTAAGGGGGAAAGAAAGACAGTAGACAAGAGGGATAGGGAATGGAAGGGGGAAAGTTTAGAAAAAGTCAGGGAGACGTCACCGAGAAGGTGACATCTGAGTAATGCCTCCGGAGGTGAGGATCCGGGGACAGGCTTCCGAGAGGGCAAACGGTGCGGGCAAAGGCACTGTGTGGGGAAGTGCCAGGCCCGTCTGGCTGCTGACCGTGACAAGGGGAAGGGTGGAGGCTGCTCTTGGATATGGTGCTGGCTCCTAACCAGAGAGCTAATCACACTTTCAAGTTTAGTGCTGAATCTCTGTGCACTTAGAATTCTGGTATGGAGCTTGACATTACAACTGGAGAGAAGACTATACTTACTAGGAGGATGGACAGATGGATGGATGGAGTGAACTGCCTCGTGGCCACACTGGGGCAGAGCAAAGTCAACTCAGAACATGCACAGGGTACCACAGCAGAAACATGCACAGCACAGGGGAAACCTCAGTCCCATCCCGACAACACAGCTTGTGTGTCTGAGATAAGTTCCTTTTTCAGAGCATCCTTTTATTTCATTTATAAGATGGGGAAAACATGCTTAGTAGTGGTTACAGCACAGTTTAAACGTTCATGATGTTCTGGGCTACAAGTAGGAATGTACTTACCTTTACTAGCCTCCGAGGAAGGTATTATCTATTCCCAGTTACAGGTAGGGAAACTGAGGCACGGGGCAATGAGCTAACTTGCCCGAAGTCACACAGCTACTGTCTATCGTAGCCGGGACTTGAACCCTGGCAGTCCGGCTCCAGAATCTACTCCCAGATTCAGCACACTCTACTGCCTCCCAGTGGTGACGTGACAGTCCTTGAGCTGACGGCGATACGTGGTAGGACTCCATGATGTTCAGTTCCCTCCCCTGCCTCTTCCTCCCTCCACCCTTTCCGGGGTGTGGGGACCCATGGCAGTCACCAGGGCCACCACCCTGAGAGTGGGTGCTCCTTAAATTGGTGTGTGTGTGCCCTACGCGCTTGCCCCACTTAGTCCTGGTAGCCGCTCACACAACTCGGCCTTGACAAGTGTCCTTGGGCACCTGAGAACTGAAGCCGCCGCGCCACAAAGCTCTCCACGCAACTCCTGTTCTGCCGTCGCTGTCGACATAGCTCACTATCCAGAAAACTCACGCTCGGGAGGATAAAAATTGCAAATAACTTTATCACTTATTCCAGGAACTTCCTGGAAGACCCACCAGTTCTCTACCACAAATCATCAAAGGACAATTTACACCTGAAGGCTCTTTGAGACCCTGTCCTAAAAATCTTCCCATTTGTACAGCCACCAATCCTAAACTATGATACTAGCTTCTTAACCAAGCCTCTTCCCTCCCCTCCACCTGAAGGGCCTGCCTTCAACCAGACGTCACAGTCTCAATAAATGGCTCTGTCCTTTCCACACTGAGACACCACTACGGTTTTCTCAGGATAGGGCGTTTTCTTAAGAACGACCAGCCCTGCAGCCTTGTCTTTATCAGCAGGCTGTTCTGGGGACAGTCTGGGAAGCCTGCACTGCACACAGCCCTCACGTGCGGAATCAACCCAGCAGCAGACCTCAGAACAAAGGTGATCTGTGCCCCAGGTCACTGAAGCTACAGAAGGCAACGCAGGCTGGACGTCTTGGGGCTGTTGATGCCGCCCACTGGAAAACATCTTGGAGAAACTTCCAAATGAAAGGCAAGAAAGGGAGGGAAATGAAGATATCTGAAAAAGGCAGGCCGGGAGAAGGGGCTGCCCTGAGCTGTTTGTTTAAAAATATCACTTTCCTCTCTCTGGCTGAGTCACCGGTATTCTCTGCAGCAATCTGCAGTTGGAGAATTTTGAAGAATGCAATTAAATTCAAATGCTTTGATGAGTAATATCTCTTCTCTTCATATTTGTCTAGAACTTTTTTTTTTGAACAGCGGGAGTGATGAAAGTGTTTTCCATGATAATAACAATGACAAGGGCCTGATGATGAACTACAATTAGCTCAGTGATTCACCAGTTAGCAGCGAAAATTTCAATGCATCCTGACATTTAGAGCATTTGGTTGTGATTAACAGTCTTTGAAATGTCACCGAATTTTATTTAATTGGCTAAGAAAAATTTTAAAAGGTAATCACTGCAAAGATCATATTCATCGCCAAAAAAGATAATTGCAGTTGTCACATGACAAGGTAGATGCTAACTACTGTGGCAAACTGGCTCTGTGTTCTTACAGAATCTAATGAATGCATCAGAGATCAATAGCCGGAAGGGTCTTAGAAGTTTATTTGAATTCTCCTTTCAAAGCCATTGGTACAACGACCGCAAGCCTTTAAGCCATCTGAGCAAATGCTGAAACCGAAATGCAGGTAATTGCAATGCAGAATTAACTTCGCTTAGTTATAGTAACCTCTGAACCGTTCTAAGCTCCAGCCACAGTCACAGCTTCAACTGTGTGTGTGTGTGTGTGTGTGTGTGTGTGTGTGTGTGTGTGTGTGT
>JAQQAC010002837.1:108387881-108419494 GCA_029783875.1 Phataginus tricuspis
TGTGTGTGTGTGTGTGTGTGTGTGTGTGTGTGTGTGTGTGTGTGTGTGTGTGAGAGAGAGCGAGAGAGAGACTGAGAGAGATTGAGAGAGAGAGAGAGAGAGAGAAGTGTCTATGTGTTTGGGAAGCAGCTTTTTATTTCATATTGGCTTGCAAAGGCAGGCAGAATACACAGGATGAGAATTATACCACTTAAAGGTCATGTTGATGAAGTGGAAAATGGCTAAAGTTTCATTTTCATGGGAGATTAACCATCTCTATTTTTTAAAGTGTTTGGCTATTTAAAAGCCCAATGGCAAGAGATGGAAATGCTTCTCTCTACGGGATAAATGAGCACTTAAAAAAGTATGGCGCCCACTGTCCACCAATCTGAAGCAGGGACATTTTGTAATACTTTTTGTTCCTTCCAATTCTTGCTTTCTGGAATTTGTAGTCTGGCCCAGAACCTTTTTCTGACTGGCCAGACCCCAGAGGGTTTTCATAGGTAAAGGCGGAGCAGGTAGGTCTGAGGAAGATTTCCCGGGTTCACCCTGAAGGTGTTGGGAGAGAAATATGCCTGCTTGGAGGGCACAGACATATGAAACCTAAGGGTATGCTCAGGGAGCCCTGACTTCCAATTAGATCCAACTGGTCTAATCCTGAGCTTATGACGTGACAGAAGAGGTTTGGGGTCAATAAGCTGAGTATTGGGACAAACACATTTTAAGAGGTCTGCTCAGTGCAGAGCTTCTAAGGCCTTTGACACGCAGCAGTGGACTATGAGTCTCTGAGAGGAGGATGGAGGGCCTCACCTTGACCCCAGCACCCACACTGGAGTATGTTGGCCGACCGGTATTCAAACTGGGCATGCAGTGCACAACCCTGGCTGAGAAGTGTCTGCAGACAAAACTGGTAAGTGGAAGGGATGGACTAGGAAAACAAAAGAGGGCAGGTGAAGGGAAGCAGGTCCTCCTGCAGCTGGCCGGCCAGGGACTAGGGCCTGCAGAGATTAAGGCTACGTCGTGCCTCCATGATCATGGAGGTGGCACTTCCCACCCAACCAGGAGGCAGGTGCCGCCAAACCATGCTGAATTCTCGGCCCTGGTCTCCCTAGGCTGGCTTTATGGGCTTATGAGGTGCACCGCTGGACAGGGCCCCGTGCTTGGTTGAATACTCCGCTGCCATTCTTAAAATTCTAATAACTTTGAACAGGGGGCATGCATTTTCATTTTGCATGGGCCTCAAAAATTATGCGGGCAGTATTGGGTCTACTCTTTTTCCTATTTTACGGATGAAGAATATAAAAGTGAGATGGAGCACAGTTTCTCAAGGCTGCAGAGCAAGCTGGGCCTGAGTCAGGCTCCTCGGCTTCACCTGCAGGCTCCAGAGGCCACACACCTCCCGACACGACGGGCCCCTCCTACCCCTCCCTTTGTCACCGCCTCTGCCAAAGAGCAGGAAAACAAGAATTCGCTGCTCGGCAGATTTCCAAACAAGGGACTCTGCAGTCAGCGTAGCCACCCCCTTCTCTGGACACTAGGCTATTGAGATCAAAAGAGCCAGTTTTCCCATTGTGATGAGCCCTTTCATGATACCCCCTCAGAAGAGCCTGCTGGGATGTAGAGCTTAGTGTCTCCAAGTCCTGCAAAGGTGCCTATCCAGGGTTCAAGTCAGAGTTCAAAGGTATAGCCTAGCCCTTGGCTCTGGCCCGTTAGGTTTATAAATTATGAATAAGCTGTTAGCAGGGTGTGCTTCCCAGACACGGGGTGTTGCATAAACATTAATTATCTGTAGCTAACAGCCCCTTGGAGGGAGGTGGGGGGAAAAGGCCTTGGGTTTATTTTGAGGAAGCTGGTGTGGCACCTTTCCTCTGCATTTTTCTCCCCTCTGCAGTTGTGACGCTGGCTCGGGATGGAGGCCTGCATGGCCTTCTGTGTGAAAACAGACATTAGTGGTAAAAGAGTCCAGCTTCCACAGGACAGGCCCTTCCCTCCATGAGCCAAGCTCTCGCAGGGCAGCTGCCACAGCTCCGTTCCCCTGGGGGCGGCAGGATGGCATCCCTGCTCCCTGGGCCCGGCCAGAGGAGCTAATCGGCGGGGCATTTCATTCTCTGTTTGGCTTCTAAGCTTTTCCATCCCCTATGTAGCCAATTCCCTGAATTAAACTCCTGCTGTCTGAAATACCTAGAGTGCTTTTTCTGCTTTTAACACCTGAACTGCCATCTCCCTGGTACAAGCAGGACGTGTCGCCCAGATAACTGAATGGCCTCCCTGCCACGGCTCTTGCTCTTCAAGGCAGCAGCCAGCAGAGCGCTGTTAGAGACCAAGTTGGTTCATGCTGGTCTCTGCTCAGACTCGTGACTTTCCACCCCACGCAGAGCAAGGGCCAAGGCCCCCACCGGAGTCTCTGAGGCCGCCCGTGACCGGCGCCTGCTGCCCCCATGAGCGCGCTCCCAGCACTCTCCCCGCTGTCACACTGGTCTCCTGGCTATACTGTATGTGTGCCAAACGTCCCTGCTTCGGGACCTCTGTACTCTCTGCTCCTCTTGCTGGACGCTCCTTCCTTACGACATCCAGAGTGCTGCCCCCTCTCTTCCCTACGGTCTCTACTGCAGCATCACGGCGTCCGAGAGATGCTCCCTGACTTCCCTGGATGAAGCAGTTAGTCCTTCTCGTGTGGGAACAGTGGTGTGTTGCTCTCCACAGGACTACTCCTTCCCTCTGTCGTTCCCCAGGAGACCTGGGGTCAGCAAATGCCTTCTGTAAAAGGCCACGCAGTAAATATTTTAGATTTTACAGGCCATATGGTCTCTATTGCTATGAATCAACTCTGCTGTGACAGGGCGGATGCACAATCAGGGGGGCGTGGCTGCATTCCAATAAAATCTTATTTACGAAAACAGGATGCAGGCTGCATTTTGCTCATGGGCCATAGCTTTCCAACCTTTGTGCTGGAACGTAAGGTCCATTAAGGACCTTAGACTATGTCTATTCTGTTCTCTGGTGTAGTTCCCGTGTCTGACCATTAAAAAGCATACGACATGTACTAGTTAAATAAACGACACAGAACCTGCATTGATGAATATAGTCATAATATTTCCTACCACCTTCCCGGAGTAACAAGAACACAAAAGTGACATGTTGTTCCAGGTTAACACAATTGGATTCAAGGGGCAGAATCGCCAGCTCAGGACCCCACAAAGTATTTCATGGGATGTTAACAGATGCTGCTAGAAGAACGGGTTCTTTGTTCAAAGAGGTGTGAGAAACAGCAGGCAGACCAAGATGACCGCCCCCCGCCCCCCCCGCAGTACTTATTGGAGCCTTGCACATGCTACTGCGTATTGAGAATTCCCCAGGCGCCACTGGGAGGGATCCAGTGCAACACACAAGGAGAGGTGAGTCTACTCTGTGGAGCACTGGCGTCTCCCTAGTGAAAAGAAATCTGTGTTAGAAGGTGATCGAGTGGCAAGCCACCCAGCAAGTGGGCAAGTCCCCAACCAGACTGCACCCCATGGACCAGCCTCACTCGCTGGACTCGGACCCAGACGATTCAACTGGCTAGCCTCGCCCTCCCATCTCATGCCTAGAGTCTAGTCCCTGGCAGCTGGGGCTGACAGTAATGCTGGTCCACAACTCAAGGAAAGTGAAAAAAAAAACAAAAACTGTCTCTTCTCCTGGACACGAGAAAGGCAAATGCGAGAGGAGCTTACGTCGCTGAGAATGTTGAAGGCCTCGTTCAGAGCTATGTCCAGCATTCCGATTCCTTTGGCAAAAAGTTTGTCCAGGTGCTCCCTGAAGTGCTGAAACAACAAAGCAGAAAATCCGTTAGCATCCGTCCCATCCTGGGAACGGCAGTCTTGAATGAGCAGGCGTGTGCTAAGGCAAGACCAATCCGTCTCAGGCCCGAATGCTCAGAATTTGTTTTCTCTTTTTGAAATCCAAACCGTACAAGCTTACTCAATGTAAAATTTACCTTCTATATGCTTTTTTTTTTTAGCTTTGGTTACGTTTTAGGAAAAAATGTTGTTTGAATTCTGATGAAAAGTACTTAATTCGTCTAAAATTTCTGCTTTCTTCTCCAGTTCCACCTCCCATGACTCTCGGCCCTTCTACCCTCCACTTTCTCACTCCTCATCACTTTTAGGACTCTGTGCATGCTCCCCTCCACAGAGGACCCCTCTCCATCTACTGCCCCATGCCCCTGCTTTTGGGACCTCAGTTTGGACATCACCCCCTTTCTACCCAATAGGGTCCCTAGACCACCTGCCTCTGAGGCTGGCTTGGAATGCCTCCTCTGAAATTCCTTGAAGGCACTCCACGCTCGGCCCCACCTGGCACTCAGCATTGCAGGTGCGTAACTGCCTGATTAGATTCTGTCTCTGCTCAAGACGGACTTCCTAAAACAGGGCATATCTGGTTGCCTACTCTGCCTCCACAACTGCCACGTATCTGATACACTGGTGGTGCTCCACCACCAGCTCCGAAGGGCGAGGATAAAGACCGGACCCTCACACGAGGACTGTCATTACGCCAAGGGAGTCACAGGAGAGAAACGAGAAGAGCTTTAAGGACTAAACAAAAGGGAGCCTCTTCCCAAAGCGGCCCCAGGGCCCTTCTGGCTGCATGGTTCCTGAGCTGGAGAGCAAGGGGACAAAAGGAAGCGACTGTGGAGCCCACCCATTTCATGCTTCTCAACAAAGGGGCAAGAGTGGGCCAGGAACATGCCCAGGGACACGTGTGTATTCGATGCCCACTGGCCAAGGCTCACGTCATGGCAGCACAGCTCCCTGGCATTCTTTTCCGACTGATCCATCCCAGAACCATTTATTTTCCACTGAAATGGGCTGTTCTCTTCCCAAAGGCATCCACAGCCTCGTCTGCTGGGGAACTGGCTGCAGGGGTCACCCGGGGGGAGAGGGGCAGGAAGGGTGGGCTCAGGGAGAGGTCGGCCGGGGAGAGGCTTTGTCTTACGGCGCCCTGGGGCCCCACCATGGGACAAGCGTGCCATCAGCATTCAGGTGGTGACGCCCGCTCATGACGCATCTGCCTGAGGACCCCGAAACCAGTCCCAGAATCAGGTGAAAGCACAGTGACCGATCCCAGGTCATGGCCGATGCTTCTAGAGGCTGTTCGGCCTGGGCCCCTCGGGAGGCTGCAGGGCTGCTGGTCAGAAGAAGGGTAAGAGGGCAGGTCCGCTGGCGAACTGGACGGGGATGTTCCGGTGGACTCCTCACGGACTGAACTTCAACAACATCCAGGCCTAACGTGATCAAGGCCGGACTGAAGTTGGTCCCTCACCCTGGGGACATTCACACAGCACACAAGTCCCCCTCCCTGGCCCACCTTTCCCTCACACGCCTCATGCTCGCCAGAGCAGCCACGGTTACGGAAGCCTGTCCCGTGCTGGGTCCTTAACAAATAACATGCAACAGTTCCTCACCACAGCCCTGGGGGTTCCGTGATCCCGCTGTGCAGATGGGAAGGCTGAGGCCAGCACTGCACCCACAACCCCACCCCTCCCAGCTGCCTGGCCCTGGTTCTACCCTGGGTCGGCTTCACCCATGCAAATGCCCCCCTTCTTTCCATGATACACCTGCTTTTTGGCGGGGGAGCGTAACGCAGGTACTGGCCACGAGATCTAAGCCTGGGCCGTGGCTGAGCCTACAGGTGATTATCAGGTGGCTCGAGCCATCAGGAGAGGAGTGCTCAGGGCTGGGGAGCTGGCAAAGAACACAGCCAGGGGCCAGGCCTGTGCTGCTGTCCTTCCTGCCTGACGCCCAAGGCCCAGCAGGAGGCTGTGTGCATGGCATGCCCTCCGTGAGTATTTGGTGAACAAATTAAGGCATTCACTGAATCTGAGGAAGCCCAGGCACCCTGGCTGCAGGGGAGCAGGAGGGTATCAGAACAGATCAGTCCGCCTCTTCCGAGAACTACAGCCCTTGGAAACCTGACCTGTGGACAGGTGGTGACCACCCAGAGGACTTGGAGTCAGCAAAGAAAGTGAGTTACCCCAGGGTGGTCCCCAGAGACCCTACAGGCCAGGGAACATGACGACATGCCCATCACGCAGCCTGAAGAGAGGCTGATCTTTAACAGGCCCCGGGTTCACATTGCAGGGATGGACACTGCCTGGACAAGTCGGCTCTATTCATCTGGCATTTCTGTCCACTGCATTTAATTGTGCTCAGTCACACACGTTTACACAATATTGTCTTTCTTAATAACACAGCAACCCCATTTAATTTTTCTTTTAAACTTTGGGGAGCTGCGCGTCACGTGCAGAAAGAGGCTTGAGGACATGTTGGCTTTTGTTACGGGACACTTAGCGTGAGAGATAACAGCATGTCCTGCAGTCGCCCTAACCTCACTTCTATAACAAGGTCAGCTGTGATTCTGTTTCTCCCTGGTACAAACCCGGTTCCTATATTAGGTGGGAAAAAACATTTACTCAGCTTAAGGGTTTCCAAATGATGTCACAGGTGAAGCACTCTCTGCGTCTCCTCCTCCCCCCTCTCCCTCCTGCCCAAGCTCCCTTTTCTCCACCCCTAAGGGAAACCCTCCTCTCCCAGGCGGCCCTGAGCCCCCAGCCCCACCCTCCTCTCACAGGACACAGATCCCGCTGTCACCCGCAGCGCTACGGCCCCACTAGGAGCTTCCCCGTCCACGATGCTAGTCATGAACTACCCTTGGCTGTCCACATCCAATGTAATTATAATAACCTAAAATGAAACTTCACGTCCTTCATCACAATGGCCGCATTTTGAGCGCTCGGCAGCCGTGGCTGCTGCATTAGCCAGTGATGATTAAGACGGCGTCCATCACAGCAGACGGTCCTATGGGGCAGCGCTGGCCGGTGGCCCAGGCATGAGCTGGTCCTCCCTCCTTGCCGGGCTCCACCCAGCATGGGGCCAGGGAACCTGCAGCCTGGTTCCCAGGGGATATGTACGACTTCTGCCCATCCAGCATCCATCCCCCTCCTTCTGTTTTCCTTGTCCCTCACTGCCCCACAAGTTACATGGTTTGGGTGAGGCTAACATCTCTCTCCCTCTTCAAGCCCGTTTATCAGGCCTGTCCAGTCTGCGGATTCCATCCTGAATTCCTCCCCGCACAGTTGGGCATGCATCGGACCCAGTGCCTGGGACTCTACTGAAGCGTGGGAGAGGAAAGTTGCTCTCCACTGAGATGGCTGACCGGTCAGGAAGGAAGCCTGGGGCCGCTGGCAGCCATCTGGTGACTGCCCAGGAGAGCACACCTGCAGAAGGGCCAGTGAGGCCGAGAACAGAGCCCCCAGTACAGGGGCAACACAGAACCAGGCCAGCGTGGCTTGAGCCCTAGGTCCAGGCGTGCCTAGCTTCTCCAGGTAAGTGAGCCAGCAAATGGGCTTCCAGGCCTGATCAGAATTAGGTGGATTTGGGCCACTTATCAAAAGGACCCTGATGAGCAAGTCCGTCACAGTGGCCCTGGCTGAGACACATGCCCAAAGTTCCCCTGGGCATCTCCTCTATGCCCCTCATCTCCTCCACGGCCAGGACTCCCCATCTGACCACCGTCACGGCGCTGTGCGTTTTCCGTACATTGTGGTGGTGCCCTAGCCAGACCCAGCATCACGGGCGGAATGGCCACTCATCCCACTACCCAGGGCATGGAGCGATTAGCCCAGGGCACATCTGGAGCAGGTGCGCTGCAAGGGCAGAGTCTGGACGGAATGAAGAGGCCTGGCAGACTGCCCTGCCGCCTCCTCATCAATACAAATTTCTTTTTCTGTGTCTGAGGGTGTCTTCTCTAAGACTCAAAATATGTTATATTTATGGAATCATACCATTATCATTGTATATAAGCAAGTGGCATTATAGATCCCATAGATGCTGGAACAACGACAAAACAGAAAGAAAACCAGGAGACTGAATCCTAGTTCTGGTGGTACCACTGACCAGCTATAGGAGGCAAGCAGCTTTGGCCCCAGACCTCAATTTGCCCGCTGGGAAGTGGAGATGGGCGAGCTCCTGCCCAGAGGGTGGAGCACATGAGGGCCTCAGAGCAGCAGGACAGGGGCCTGATTTCCAGTTCCCGCTCTGATGTTCACCCTCTCCATTAGCCTCAGTAGGACACAACTTCATCTGTGCCTTTATTTCCCCCTGAATGCAAGGGACATTGGGCTGACCTCTCCTGGTGTGACAGGAAAGAGGAAGCCATCTGAAATACCATGGATGACAGAAAAATATGAGAGTACTTCTATGTCACATTCACTAAAAGATGTCCAAAGAAAGCCTACAAGACTTTTTATCTCAAACACCTTCTATGCCAGCTTCCCGGTTTGCAACTTTATAATCGAATACATCTTGAAAAATGACTTATTTTGCCCTTCAGGGGCCAGGTTTTATTAAACAGAGAATGACATGTGGTTGATTTCACTGACACGGAGACCTGGGTGGCTCCCAGAGCCAGCTACAGGGAACAGAAGGTTCAAGGTTGCCCGAGTCAGGGAGACACTCCACAGCAACTGAGGGCCGGGACGTGGCCAGTTTTCATTCTTTTTCTAAATTAAAATAAACAATGTATTGGAAATGGTGACAGTTCCATTTTATTATTAAACTTTCAACAAAGGAGGAGGAGGGTGGCTTTTATCTTTGCTCCAAGCGCTCAGGCAGCATATGCTGCTGCCCGAGAAAAATGCCTGGCTTCCAAAGCAATTAGTGCAGCTTAATGCCTGGGGAGATAAGCAGCGAGAGTGCCACACTTCCCGAGCTGGGCGCCAGCAGGCAGGCGAGGCCGCTTATCTCCCAGGAGCAGTCGCAGCACCCCGGCCAGCGAGGGCCTTGGGGAACTAGCCCTCTCCCTCCCCCAGCACTTGATTTAGTTGATTCGATACTGATAATTCTCTCTGTGATAATAGCCATCGTGTTTTTTCCTCTTTATATAATGATAATGAATGTCGGAGTTCTCCTAATTAAGAGCAGAGGCTTAATATGGAAAGGGGGCACCAAGAGACAAACCAGCCCCCCGACCCCAGAGCCCTCGAGGGCCGGCGGTCCTGGCTGGGGGGCGGAGAGGGGAGGCTGACAGCCTCCTGCCAGTGATGCGCGTCAAGTCACTCAGGTTCAGCAGACTGGGATTCTGTCTCCATTAGGGGTGGGCGGGGTCCCTGCAGCACCTCGGCCATGGAAGGCTTTCGGAAATCGCGTCACCCAAGTCTTCCAGCCGCAGCCAACACTGGCTGAATGACAGCACTGTGACGGTCACTGCGTGCATTTCACGTACTGGCTCACTCCATCCCCTTGCACCCCTAAAAGGTACGAGTAGGACCCTATTTTACACACAGGCAAATGGAGACTCAGAAGGATGAGAGGTTTGCCCGAGATGACAAAGCAGGTATGAGGAAGGTGAGTGTCAGAGAGCCGAGTCCCGTATCTGAGCCCCTGTGCCACACGGCCCTTCCCAGCGCACAGGGCCCAGGTCTCCACTTCCCTGACAAGGCACAGCACGCAGGGCGGGATGGAGTCTGCAGGGTCATGTGCAAAGCCATGATCCCACTCAGGGCTGGTGTCATGGGCACATAAGCTGGGCGGTTGCACAGGGCTCCATATTCAAAGTGGGGCCCTGTGCTTGGTTTAACACTTTGCTATCATTGTCCTGAAATTCATAGTAATTTTCACTGGTGAATTTGTGGGTTGCAAATGAAGGCCAATGGAACAAGATCACACGTGTGAGCAAAGCACACGTGAGAAGCACGCATGCCCGCTGCTCCTTGCTACCCTCATTACGCCCAGCATTCGCAGCGGCCTGGAGCACTACATTCTGGCGGGCGGCCACGGGCCTGCGTTCATCCAGCATGTTTGACCTCATTAGCTGAGTTTGCACTAGGGCTGTCCTGTGACTTAAAGTACAAGTTTACTGACAAACTAAAGTCAGGCAGCAGCAGTAAGAACATTAAGAGTACCCTGGGTAGGTGCTCCAGTTTTCAACACGGTCAGTAATAGACATGGCGCCTCTTGCCTTCCCTAAGATCGGGGGACTGCTCATGTCAGTTACGTCAGCCTGAACAGATGAGCAGGGTCCCAGTGACCGCCCCCATCTCATGCCGATGCCAAAGTCCTCACCGAAACGTCCCAGTAAGTCTTCATAAACCTCTACAGTCCCACTGACACGGAGCTCCGGACCCACCGCAGAATCCTGTTTGTCAGAGACCCAGAGGGCATTCACAACTGTCTTATGGCCTATCACGCAATGACTTAATATAAATGGACTCTTCATCCTGATAGAATTCCTCCTGATAACACTATCCCCGCCCCAACCATGGGGTGATTCCCCCAGCATCCAGGTAACCTGAGAAATCCCATGGCCAAATTTTACCACGTCTTTTGGGCGCATATGTCAGGGACCTTGGGCCATGCCCAGTTCAGTCTGTTTTACAGGAAAGTACACATCTGGGCCATTGTTACCTCAAAGTCTGGCCCCAGTGAATCAAACTGTCATCTGACTCCAGGGGGGGCATGTGGCCGGTGACATGGTGTTTCTCAAACACGAGCACAGAATGGCCCAACAAAGCCGGCATAGAGAGGCAGCCCAGATGTTTGCAATTTGGAGGAGAAAGTACAGACACTGATAAACCTTGTCGGAGCCAGTCCCCGTTTCTCCTTAATGTTCGCTGTAACAAATTGAAGTGCCTAAGGTAGCAGCTGTTTAATGCTAATGCCAAATTAGAGGCAAGATAGATCTCCCGAATGTGAGCAAGGAATCTGATTTCATACCAGGTAGTCAGATTAGCTACAACCTCATTTCGATGGCAAAAGTGCTAATTATGCCGGGTAAGATGGTGATGGGCCCAGAAATGGCAATTCTCTGCAATCGGAAAATCTCTCACATGGAATTGGGGCCTCCATCGAAGCTGTCACATCAGGGTGAGGATGTGTCCAGGAGGACGTGCTGCCTTATCCCATAAGGCTGTCATCCTTTTGGTCAGGGAATCAGCTCTGCCCCCACCGAGAGACTGAAGAAAGCCACTGCCCAAGGGCCACATGGACAGGAGCGTCTGCTTTGTGTCTCTGCGCCACAGAATGGCGTGTGTGTAAACAGCTGGCCTCACCCTTCACGTCTCTGACATTTCTGAAGGTCCAAGTTCATCCTTCATAACCTTTATGAAAACCTGGATTTGATTCGAATTGTCTTCATGGAGGAGGAATGCTTTCATCAGTTTCAATGCGCAAAAGCAGACAGAAGTCGCAGATTCGGTTAATTCCAAACACAGAGCCCCGTGCTGTGGAAGCGCTGACTCAGGAGAGATGTCGGCATCCTGAGAGGATGCGATACAGATGCAGCCCCGTGGAGGCCGACAACTCGCCATCAAACCAAAGCAGCAGCCCAAGAGGAAGGTGGAATCACCGTCCAGGGGCTGCTGACGGATGGGCTCCGACCCACCCCATACTCACCCATTTGGTGGCAGCAACGTCCATTTCTGGGACAGCTTGGCAGAGGTGTGTGACTCCATGGAACAACAAAATCAGAACTTTTTCTGTATGATCACTTAAAAGGTTTGCATAGTTTTATAAAACTTGTATTCAATTAAAATGCATTTGTTTCAATGAACTCTGTTTTGGGCCAAATTAATTACATATGGATATTAAACTGAATTATCTGAATTCTTTCCATTCCCCTTAAAGTCTGTGAAAAAACAAATACCCTGTATACCACTGGAATTTGTTTCTTAGGGATGTATCAACATTTATTTGGCCAGTTCCACTACTGATGAAGTGAGGTTTTCAGAGTCTTAATTTTCCAAATTACTGTTACTTCCCTCAGACCTCATTTAACCTTAATCACCTCTACAAAGACCTTATCTGCATATACAGCTGTCCTGGGGTTGGGGCTTCAACGCATGGATTTGGAGGAACACAGTCAGTACATAAAACCCTCTGACTACCCAGTCAGGAGCACAGACCCCTGCTTTGCCAGTAAGAAAACAGACCAAAGAGGGAAGGCGCCACAGTTCCCAGCAAGTACGAGCCCAGATCACAAGCCAACAGCCTCCAAGTCAAGGGTCCCTGATGTCTCTCCACGCTGCTTAGACCCCTGCCCCCCACAAGCTGCTTCCACGACGGGAACACAGGTAATAAACACCTGTGATAGGTTAGGCATTCTGTTCTTATGCATTCTTACTACTTTGTCATGAAAAGAAAGTGGAGTGAGACACTGAAATCTGCAAGATCCCTTTTCGTCTCAGCAAAGGGCGGTAGCCTCTCTTTCAGCAACACCATGAGACCCACATCAGCAATGTGATCTGGACACAGTGTGGTCCACACTGGTGCTGGTGACTCAGAGCTCAGTGAGGGAGGGAGAACCTGGGAGTGACTAAACGCACAGGTTCTGGAGCCAGGCCGGCAGGGCTCGGGACCCTGCTCTCCCCTCTCTTGTGTGTACGATGCTGGTACAGGCCCCTCACCAGTCACTGGGAAAGCAGAAGCAGCAGCCAGGGCGGCTGGAAAGTCAGATGAGTCTACAGATGTACGGTACTGAGCAAAGGGCCGGAAACTAGTAAACACTTAGAAGTTGTTCGCTGATGTTAAGGAAAATTGTTAAAGCTTTTTATTTTTAAATAACTGTAAACTCACACAGAAATCACACCTATAGTGGCAGAGAGATCCCCTATCACCCGCGTCTCGCGGCGGTAGTATGTTTACCACAGTGCAAGTACTGGAACCAGGCAACTGGCGGTGGGAGGACACCGTTACGCTGAACCACGCACCTTACTTGCAGTTGGCCAGGTTTCACATGTTATTTCTATTGAGGGTATAGTTTTAGGGAATCTTATCACAAGGAAAGACTGGTGTAACCAAGAATATAACCAGGATACAGAGCCATTCTGCCTCCACCAAGAAACTCCCTACCGCCTGTATAAGACCCACACCCTGCCCCCGGCACGGACAGCAACTGGTTTCTCCTTCTGTCACTGTGTGGATGTGCCACCATTTGCTTCTTCATTTACTGCTGAAGGGTATTTGGGCTGCGTCCAGTTTGAACGATTACAGCAAAAGCCCTTATGAAACTCACATACAGGTTTTTGTATGGATGTTAAGTTTTTGTTTCTCCGGGGTATATCACGGTACCATGAACAGCCTATGAGCGATCCGGGTGCCCTGCGTCTCCATGAACTTTTAGAATTAGCCGTCTTGCTCTCTTTGGCCCCTCTGACAGACATGCAGTGGCACTCTGGGGGCTTTAACCCACCTGGGGAAGGCTGCTGGGAGGCCCAAGGCCCGGGAACAGCAGCCTCATGCCCAGAGCCGCTCCACACTAAGAATGGCCTGCTGCACCCTGGGGACAGCTGTCTGGCATAATGATGGATTTGGGAGCACCTGGCAGGATGGGGAAGGGGCAGATCTATGAGACAGGGAGCGTGCCCACCTAAGGTGCGGAAAGCGTGTTCCCCCTTTACACAGCCCCAGGTCCTCTGCCCAGGATTCTGCCGATGTTGTTGAATCTCAGTGCCAAAAATAAAATACTGTTTTAGTGAAGACCTCCAAAGTGGGTTCTTGTCCAGGTTGCTCCTCCGGTTCCAAGGACCACACACGGGAAAGATTTTTAAGTTCATTTCCAAGGCAAACTAAAATTACCCTTTCTGAAAACTCACCTGAGGGCATGAAGGTGTGAATGGCACGGGAGTGACACAGGCAAGCAAAAGCAGGCCCCACAACAAGGGACAAGGGGCCCGGTGCATTCTGCCTCAAAGGACGCAGACACCATGCAGCTATGTTCATTTTAGCCTTTTATACTCAGCGTTGATGCAAAGAGGGATTGGAAAGAAGATGAAAAGAAGGCTTCAGGCTGTGTCCTCTTCAGGCCCGACACCCAGGGATTTGGGCTGTATGGGGCTGCGTCTGCAGGGCCGCAGCACCACCCATGCAGGCGGGAATGGGGCGGGGGAAGCCTCTGCCTGTAAGGCTCTCCATATGCTTAGTCCTGGAGCCCGAAGGCACTTCCCCCATTAACTGCTGCAATCACCTTGCGGCAGACTGAGTCCTGCAGCCCTAGCCATGCTGCTCTCCAGCGCATGGGGGGATGCGTCTATGGCTGCTACGTGACCGATGGAAGGGAAGATACAGAAAAAGGAGAAAGAGGAACCGTCTGTATGACATGGTCACGTGAGAAGAGCAACTGATTCTAGAGCACTAGACAAACCCTTTTCTCCTGGACTTTTGTTACTGCTCTGCCTTAAAATCAAGACCGTGCCTGACCTGGGCCTGCAGCAGTGTGGCCACTGTGAGGGAAGGTGGACCCTGCCTTCAAGGGCATGAGGAGGACCCCTAGTGATCCTAGTGCGGGGGCAGGCCCTGAAGGGAAGGAGAGAACGGAGAGATGGGGTGGAGAGCACCACGGAAGTTGGAGGAGTTCTTGGAAAATAAAGAACTGAGAACGGCTGAGCAAACATAGCAGCCCTGAGCCCTGTTTTGCGGGGGCCGGGACAGCGCCCCTTGCTCTCTGGGGGAGCAGCCCACAGGGGCTCCCGGGCGGGGTGGGCGGCAGGGCCAGTGCCGTCTCTGGGCTCAGCTCCCTAACCTCTGCGGCCTGTGTGCAAATGCAGCCGACTCACCGAGCATCTCTGGTTATTTCTTCTTTACACACGGTTGTTGATAGTGACGCCGAACAGAGGACCACCCACAAAACCTTCAACTTCAGACAACGGGAATGTCTAAACAACAGCAGACTCTGTGCTGCTTCAAGTCCAGTGGGAAACCCCAGAGCAGGGCTGCTGCCTTTGAAAGCCTCCCGACCCAGGTCCCTTCTGGGGTGCGTGTGAAGAGGAGTTGTCTCCTCTAGTGGTCAAACTTTCACATCATCCCAGGTGAAGTGCAGACAAATTTAAGGCAGGTTAAAAATAATAAAGACGGAACCCTAACACTCAGTCTACCGACCTCAGAAATGTCTACAATAATTCTGGACTCTCCCTATTACTTAAATGCTCTTTTGAAGACGTCTTACAAACAGGTAGAAAAGAGGAGATATTTATTCTCAGAGCTAATAAATTTGAGCTCAGTTCCAGGGTTGGCTTCAAACAGGAACCCAGGGTTAGAAGGGCCCAGTGCCTGGATTTTATGCTCCACTGTTGCCATCTTGAAATTCTTAAGCTTTGAACAAGGGGCCCTGCATTTTCACTCTGCATTAGGTCCTGAAAATTAAGCAGCCCGTTTGGATGGCAGCTGTGGCTTGAGCAGACAGAAGAACAGGACTCTGGCACTGTATTAGCAAACTGTCTCCACTCACGGATGTTTTGTCTCTACATAAACGCTTACTCACGATCGTCAGTGCCTAGTTTTATTTCCCAGTGTCCTGAAAGGCTAAAATAAGGACCCAGCATTTTTTCCCTTTACTGGGAACTGCACACAGAGACCTTCACAACTATTAGTTTGATGTGCTAGTTATTAAAATTAACTGTGTCAAACATCAAGAAAAAAAGATGAAGAGATTGAGAAGACAAGTCATAAACTTGTTAAAAAAAACAAAACAATCCTGGGGCTCCAGTCTGAGGGATTCCAACCCCATGGAGTTCAGGTGGGCCTAGGAAGCCGTACATTTATTCAATGTTATCCATGGGGTCCTCAGGCTCAGCTGTCAAGTTTGGGTTAACTGCCACCTCAAGGACCAGAAAGGAAATTTAGGGAAGTATTTAAGCCAAAACGTTTTTAGTCCAATATGACCAAGCTCATCCAGCATGATGTATCTATAAGGAAACTGGGGGGCAGTGGGGTGACACGTGGGCTTGGCTAGCTACTCTGGGTCACATAATTCCAAGTACAAGGCTCTGGGCATCACCAAACGACAAGCGGAAAGCCCACTAGACTTCCAGCAGCAGAGTGTTGGAAGCGAGGAAGGCCATGAATGGGGAGGCAAGTGCGGTCCGCTGCAGTGCCCTGGCAGGGAGAGCCCCACGCCAGGCAGGCCGCGCTCGGTGAACTGGCGGCTCCTTCCACGCATGGCTCGGCGGGGGCACACCAACCAACCACGAGTGGGAAGCTCGCACAGCTGGTGGGGAAGGAAAGCCAGAAACAAGGCCGGCTGGAGCTCCATTTAGGAGGCAGAGCACCCTGCCGGGGCCCCCAGTGCACCGCACTATCTGGGCTACTCGGCTGCCCGCAGGGCCCGGAATCTGTCCTTGGGGAAAAGCCAGGCATAGGGCTTCTGACCCCCCAGAGCAACAGTCGTGAGAAACCAGTTCCAAGCGGGGCACATTGATCTGTGCCAGGTGCCTCCTTGAAGACCCAGATAGCCGCTAAACAAGGTCAACACAGCTCGACCAGCACGAGGCTCATGGCAAACACCCAAAAGAGCTGCTAGGCTGAAGGCAAAGCTTTTAAGTGTTACCAGTAGAAGATCTTCTCTAAAGCCAAGAGGCAGTGGCATAAGCGGAAACACCTTCTGTTTTGCACAGTGGATGTGTGTAAGGGGGAAGACATCTCCTGAATTAGTAACACAACCGACACCATGAGTGAGGTCAGCTTGGAGGGCTCAGACACGAGGGGAAAGGGTGCAAGAGGTCCCATCCAGTATTTTTCAGGTCTTCTCTCCCAGTGCATCATTTTACCACCCCCTCTCCCCAGCCAGGGAGGTGACAGGCTTTGTCCCACGTGGCCTAAGGAAGCAGAACCGGCCAGGTTCAGGTCAGAGAATAGTTCCTTCCTGCAGAACGCTTTCAGCTCCAACTCCTGATCCTACAGTATCTGGGGCAACGCCATGGCACAAACTCTGGCACTGTGCACAGACCCTGCCAGCTGGCTCACACCGCCAGGGCTCTGGGCAGCAGAGTGCAGGGTCTGGGCCTGACATCTGGAGGGTCCTCCCCAGGCTCAGCAGTCCCGAGCACAGCTGAGGCAGAGGCCCTGGCACCCTGCCCCTCCGCAGGCTCTGTCCATGTGGCCGCGGGCTAATAATGCTCAGATTGCCCGGCATCCAGACCCAGACCTCAAGCATGGAGTGGAGTCACATGACATGAAAATCTTCAGTGATTTCTCACAGCCTGCTTTAACCAGGTTTGGCAAAAGCAATGGGTTTCATCCCTCAGAAATAATTGAAGTTAGAAGACAGACTTCAAGGCTGCTTCTACCACTGACCCGGTCATCCACACATGAAAGCTGTGGGTTGGAAGCCAGGTTGATTTTGTTTTGTTTCCGTATTAATTAGTTACTTTCTTTATTTACTTGCAAGCTCCTACAGAGCTAATTAATACAATTAATACTGATATTAATTGAATCTTGTAATACAGCCAAATGGGTGGCACACAGGCTAATGGGTTACTCCCGAGGTCCGTTCCCAATTATCAGGGACTGGCTGTAACAATAGCTGTGAAAAACTGAACTATCAGGCTGCACCCACATGAAACTGCTAATATTTGACCATTCTTTTGATCTACAGAAATAACAATTTAATATGGATCCTCATCATAGCTTTTCATTCTGAGCAGGTCGCCCTGGATTCATTTCCTCCAATATAAAATATGAGATTGCAGGGTATGATTTCCTCTCCCCAAGAGTCAGGGACGAGCAAATGAAGGAGATACAAACAGATCTTTGAAAGCAAGGAGTCGTCACCCCAGCGTGTGGGTGGCATGACTCTGTTCCCACTACCTTGATCGCAGTCACAGTGCTCGAGTCGGCTATAAATGGAGGCACCAAGCTGGCTACACCTTGCAAGCAACTCAATAGGGCAGGATTTAAAAATGCACAGAGGGACCTCTTGCCAGTTGCACTTTCTTTTATATCTTCCTATCAGTAGCACCGGCCATAAAAACAGCATGGATTCTATAGACAGACAGACCTTTTCTGGGCAAGACCCCAGAGCCTCATGACAATGGACACAAACAGTATTATTCTAACACATCTCGAGTGTATTCTATAGCACAGACTAGATGCTCTGGGTCAGCTGGTCACATTTTACTCAGAGATTGTTATATTTGCTGATAGCCAAGGATATACATGTGTGTCCAGTGGTGACCTACTTCTGTGCCACATTCCCATCATCATTAATGCAACATTTGTGAAATGATGGACAGCACACTCTAGCTTAGAGGTCTGGGTGTGTCCATTAAAAATGTCCCAGCGAGGATGGCTTGGAGGTAACGGATGCCCATGAGGACTCAATGCAGAAGGCTGGTCTCTCTGGGCAAGATGCTCTGGGAAGTGGCTTGTTCTGAAAACTGCAGTATCCTTCATGGACTCCAACGTGCCGGATGTTGAGCATCTGGGGTGGAAACACTTCTTCAAAAAGCATGAATAATCATAACCACCTACGGAAATAATCACTCACATTGTTAGGATTCTGGGCACTGTGCACAATGCTCTAAGGCCATCATCTCATTAAATAATCCCTGAACCGTAGGTGACAGGGACAGGAAGGAAGGGAGGTTCCCAGCAAGCCTCATTCTGTGGATGGAAGGGGCAGGTTTCAGAGGCAAGGAGACACACAAACGGCCCCACAGCTGGGCACCGTGGCCAGGACTCGGCCATGTTCACCTAGCTCTTAACTGCCTGGCATGTCTATCTCTGAAATTACTCACCTCCTCTCTCCAAAATAGAGACCAGGAATTTAAATGCACCGCAGTGAAGCAAATGGTCGTGCTGAACAGTAACTCCACTGGATATATGCTTGCTGCTGTAGCTTTTATCCAGTCCTAGACGTCCCAGCCATTGCCTGCATACCCCTGGCTGCTATATCTAAACAGTTTTTGGTGTTTTCCATGCAAACATCAGGCCATCAGCTCCCATTTTGCAGCTGTCACTTTGTCCACCTCTAACCTTTCCTTTTACCTGTGAGACTGGAGACCCCATTATAAACCCTGGCAGGACGGGTCCCTTATGCTCTTTCTGCATGTCCATCCCTCTGCCCACCCAGCTGGCCACATGCATCGGGGCCCACGGCTCCAGATACAGAAGGCAGGAAAAACAAGGGTGGTAATCCTGAGAAGCAAATGAGAAGTATTTTCTAAATTGAAAAATACTCTATACTTGAGGTTATTATTTCTCTATCTACCACAATTTCCAACACAGTAGGTTAAAATGAGGAACGTGGAGCATTACCCCATCTGCTCCAGCTCTCAACAACAGATTCCCATGCAGCCCTTTCAGAAAGATTCTAACCCGAGTGTAATATAAGTTCTTCATTTAAGAACACAATTCTCCTCCTAGTCATCCCACAGTCTGGACCAGGGATCAGCAGGGCACAACCCATGGGCCATATGGGCCTGCACAGATTTTTGTAAATAAAGTTTTATTGAAACACAGCCTTGCCCACTTGTTTTTTGTTTTTTGGGGGGGCACTGCCGATGGCCGCTTTCCTGCCACAGTGGCAAAGGTGAGTAGTTACAGCAGAGACCATATGGCCCACAAACCCTAAAATACTTACTATCTAGCCTTAACAGAAAAGGTTTGCTGACCCCTGATCTAGACTCATACAAGGTATTCACAATTAGCACACTGGACTGAAGTAAAGATGAACAAAGTTTTGTACTTTCTTGATGATTTGCACCCAAATTATGCTTTGGCATATGTTAGCTAATCTGTTAGCACAGGAGTAGCTTGGCTATTTTCAAACAAGTGAATTTTATCCAATAAATAAAATACATAATAAAATATAGAGGGGGAAATAATTGAGCATAGTTTCCAGGACACATCTCCCACAGAAATGGTTCCTGGATTGCCATTTTGGTAAATTTAACTTTACAAAGCTACTACACAAGGAATTAAAAAATTAGTAGCAGGATTCTAATTCATTTAAGCCAATAGGGTGAGATGGTTTTTAAATCTCTTGCCCTTGGTAAGCAGAAATCAGTCCATTTGCAAAGACTAAAACCTATCTGGAAATTACCAGAGGACATCCTTACAATCATAGGGAACAACTGGGTTAGCATATACAGACCTACAGAAATAGTTTAAAAAAATATATTTGTATTAATGTATTATTACAAATTATTTCATTTCTGATTACAAAAGTATTTGGGGCTCCACATAAAGACATTTACTGTATCTTTGGGTATAAAGTTTCGGCTGTGCAAGATGATTGACTTCTGAGATCTGCTGTACAACCTGATGCCTTTAGTTCACCTGACTATACACCTCTATTACTCATCCTTGGTAATATAATAAACCCACTTTATTCACACTTAGGGCTGCACTGTGTTCAGTTATATTGGATCTAGAAGAATTTATTTACATGTAAGTTGTTTCCACTTTTTCTCTATGTAAGTTATTTTTAATGTACTTGCGACATTTTAAAACCAATGCAATTCTTCCTACATTTTATTGGTTTTGAATTGAGTAAAAGTAGGTTAACCCTGGTCCTCTTTGCAAACTTTGCCTCTCTCAGCGTTTGTGTGGGCAACAGTCACAGACGTGCAGAAAGACCCCTTCTGCTTACCATAACATACCCTGCACGCCTGTACCACTGGCACGGACACTGCATGCCCAGAGAGCCGAGGGAGTGGGGAGGTTTAATCTGAGGGGCCTCTTTTGCCAGAGCTCAGACTAGAGCAATGAATACTAGGGAAGATCCAGCAACCCTGATGCATGCTTGAGTTAATTCATGGAGGCCAGTGCCTCCCCCAATGCCATGGGAAAGGCTGAAGCTGCCAAGGACGATGAGAGTCACATGGGTCTCTAAGATTGGTTCATTTTGCAACAAATATTTGCACATGAATCTTAAACGGAGCCATGAAATTCAGTGGATTTCAGGACATCTTCACTATAAAACCAGAAAAAAGCCGTATCATTCTCCTTCCTCCCACCCCTCACAGACACACAGGCGGTTCATTTTTAAGGTCTGATGAATGGTTCAGAAGGTCTGAAGTATATTAGGGTGACAGTTTACTCATCTGAATTCTATATTTGAGCTTCAAGCTCACACAGTTTGTCATGGTTCCTTTTTCCTTGAAAAAATAAATAATGTCAATTATTTGGTATGTAAAGCAGCAAAGTAAATTCTCTCCAGGCAGTAAACAATACCTTTAAAAGACAAAAGCAAAAACCCAACAGAACCTCAAGATCACTTGTTTCAGGGACACTGTGCCATGTGGTTATTTCAAGTGAAATTCACAGGAAATCTGTGAACCAGGACAATTTATTTTGACCACAGACGGCATTTTTACCCTAACCTTTCCTTGATTTCCAAACTCATTTAAGATTCTTTTGCTCCTCTTTCAAAAATTTTAAGTGGATTTTATAAAATATCATTTTAATTAAAATGATCTAGTTCTGATTTTTCAGGAGGTCACCTGAATATTGTAAAACCAGAGTTTGCTGTCCCTAGACAAAAAGTACATGACATAATAACCCCAGATGTCACCTTCTAGAAGCCCTTTCGTACATTGTCATTAACTGAAGTAGCAGTACAGTAGGCACCAGGGAAATCGTGATCAGATGAAAAGGTATGAGGAAGAAAGAATCTGTTATTTGTCTGTCACGAGAACTTGTCAGGACACACGTGGATATTTTGAGCAAAGAATGAAACATCCCAAAGGGTCTGGCACATTTGAGTCAAAATTTCTGAACTCAGAAGATGGAGAGCTGTTCCATCGATGTGCACACTGCCAATTCTGCACAGGTTTATACAGAAGGTCACGAGCCCCTGTCCCCACTTCACAAAGGACATGAGAAAACGGCTTCAAAGTTGCCATCCAGGGGATGTAGCCTGAACTAATGAGGATTGCCAAGCCTGGCACCAGATAATTTCACCCACAGTCTAACTTAGATTGTCCTGGTTATATTAAAACATAATGAGTTTCAAGCATATGTTTTTAATGTTTGGTGGATCTTTTATTGAAATGAAAAAGAATTTCAGTCAGAATCCTCTCCCAGGTGACTTATTCTATGCATTCATTCATCCATCCATCCCTCTATCTATTCATTCATTCATTCATTCATTCATTCATGCTCCTACAGGCATCCACTTCATAGGTACTACTAGCCTGGGAGCCCTTTTGCTTCTCAAAAACCAAACAGGTCTGTCCAACACAGACCTGCCTCCTCGTCAGTTATAGACACCTGGACAAGGCTGCTGGCTAGGCCACTCTACTCACTGGAGATGCAATTATGGACCTAGAATGGGTGTTTGACCTAGCAGAATCCATCAGAGTCCACCGAAAGCACATATGGGAGGCAGAAGAGGGATAACTCCTGACATCATACCTAAGGCCTTGGGTGTATACTTTTCCATACCAAGACTTTGCAGTTAGGTAAGCTCATGTAAATTCCCATTTCTATTTTTATGAATTTGTTAGTCTTTGTTATACATCACTGAGTGAGTCCTGAAGCTACATAGCCTAGCATCAATTTGATGATAAAAATGGAAATCAGTTCAAATTGGTCAAAGGAGCTCACCTTTAAAAAAACGAAAACCTCAAAATTCTGAAGAAAAATAAATGTTTTGCCATCTGAGATTTTCTCCAAATAAAAAGGCCCATAAGGTAAGGACATGGAAATCTTTTGCCACTAGAACTACAATCAGTATTCATTTTTTAGGTAACTAAAACATCCTAACACACATTGTTCAACTATACACGCTAATTTGATAAAGCCCCTTTTTAAGTTCCTTCATATACTTCAGATTATTTTTTAATTAATCTTTTACTTTGAGGTAATTATAGGTCCACATGCAGTTGTCAGAAATAATACAGAGATACCATATAGCCTTTACATAGCCTTCTCTAGTGACAGATTGCAAAACTATAGTACAATATCACAACCAGGATACTGAAATCGGTGCCATCAAGATTCAGAACATTCCACCACAAGGACCCCTCATGCTGCCCTTTATAACCACTTGCCTCTTCCCACTTCCAGTCCTATCCCCTGGCCAACACTAACCTGTTCTCTATAATTTTGTCATTTCAGGAATGTTACATGAATGACTGTCCAAAGCTATCTACAGATTCAATGCACCCCTATCAAAATACCCATGGCATTTTTCCACTGAACTAGAGAGCAAATAATCCTAAAATTTGTATGGAATCACAAAAAACCCTGACCAGCCCAAGAAATGTTGAGAAAGAACAAAGCTGGGGGAATTATTGTCCCTGATTTCAAACTATACTACAAAGCTACAGTAATCAAAACAGTATGGTACTGGCACAAAAATGGGTACATAGACCAATGGAACAGAAAAGAAACCCCAGCAAATTAACCCATGCTTATATGGTTAATTGATATATGTCAAAAGAATCAAGAATATTCAATGGGGAAGAGACAGTCTCTTGAATAAATGGTATTTGGAAAACTGGACAACTATGTGTAAAAGAATGAAACACAAAAATAAACTCAAAATGTGTTAAAGACCTAAAATCATAAAACTCCTAGAGAAAAACTAGGCAGTAAACACTTGAACATCAACATCAGAAATCTTTTTCTGGATATGTCCCCCACAGAGAAGAGAAACAAAAGCACAAATAAACAAGTGGTACTACATCAAACTAAAAAGCTTCTGCACAGCAAAGGAAACTATTAAAAAATGAAAAGGTAACCTACTGTATGGGAGAATATATTTGCAAACAGTATATTTGATGAGTGGCTAGAATCCAAAATATAAAAAGAACCCATATAACTCAACACCAAAAACACAAATAATCTGATTAAAAATTGGGCAGAGGACCTGAATAGACATTTTTCCAAAGAAGACATACAGATGGACAACATGAAAAGATGCTCCACATCACTAATCACCAGGGAAGTGCAAATCAAAACCCCAATGAGATATCCCCTCATACCAGTCAGAAGGCTAGTATCAAGAAGACAAGAAATAACAAGTGTTGCCGAGAATGCAGAGAGAAGGGACCCCTCTGATCCTGTTAGAGGGAATGCACATTGATACAACCACTATGTTCACTGCAGCATTACTTGTAATAGCCAAGATATGGAAACAAGTGAGGTGTCCATCAATAGATGAATGGGTCAAGAAGATGTGGAACATATATACAATGTAATATTATTCAGCCATAAAAAAGAAAGAAATTTTTCCATCTTGAACAACAGATGGACCTAGAGGGCATTATGCTAAGTGGAATAAGTCAGTTAGAGAAATAAGAATACATATGGTTTCACTTATTTGTGGAATCTGAAAAACAAGACAAATAAGCAAAATAAAAACACACTCACAAACACAGAGCATGGATGGTTGGTTACCATAAGGGTTGGGAGGATGGATGAAATAGGTGAAGGGGATAAAGAGATACAAACTTCAAATTATAAAATAATTTAGGCACAGGGATCGTAGTACAGTGTAGGGAATGGAGCTCATAACATTGTAATATCTTTGTATGGTGACAGATGGTAACTACACTTATCATGGTGAGCATTTATAATGTATATAATGGGTGAATCACTAAGTTGTTCATCTGAAACCAAAAATACTGTAAATAAACTACATTTCAATTTAAAACAGTTAAATTAAAAATGTTATATGAATGGAATCATGCAGTATGTATTATATTAATTGGGCTTGGCTTTTTCCACTCAGGATAATTCCTAAGAAACTGCCAAATGCTTTCCAGAGTGGCTGTATCATTTTACATCCCCATCAGCAATGTATGGTATCGGTGATCTATTTTCTCCACATCTTCACCAGCATTTGGTGTTTATTAGTATTTTATTCTTTAAAATTTTTCAATTCTATCCTCTCTGGTAGGTCTGTAGTGATATCTCATCGGAGCTTCAATTTGCATTTCCCTTGTTAATGAAGTTGAATATGTTTTCAGGTACTTAACTTGCCATCTGTATATCCTCTAGTAAAATGTCTCTTGCCTTCTGCCCATTTTCTAATTGGGTTATTCATTTTTACTGTTGAGTTTTGTCATTTTTATATTTATATATTCTCCATATTCTCATTCTTTATATATATGGTTTGCAACTATCTTCTCCCAATCTCCAGTTTGGGAAAAGCACGTATCTTTTCATCAGGGTCTTTCACATAGCAAGTTTTTTTTTCCCCTAATTGTAATGAGATCCATTTTATCAAATTTTCCTTTTATGGGTGTACTTTTGGTGTCAAGCCTAAGAATGCTTTCTCTAGCCTCTAGAGTCTGAAGATTTTCCTCTTTCTTTTCTTTAGAGGGTGTCATAGCTGTACATTTTACATTTAAGATTTTAATCCATTTGAGTTAAATGTTGTTATGAGGTTTGAATCAAGGTTAAGTTTTGTTTTTGTTTTTTCTGTTTTTGCTCATGGATGTTCAATTGCCACAGCACCATTTATTTAAAAGGTTGTATCTCCTTCATCCATTGAATTATTTGTGCACCTTTGTCAAAAATCAGTTGGGCATATTTGTATTCAGTTCCACTGAAATGTAACAATCTCTTAAAATTAGGATACCCTATTATACTTACTCCTATTTTTATTCATTCCACTATAGTTTTCTTTCTGAAGTTTCAGACCTCTTTCTGCTATTTCATGTTTAGAGAATCTCTCCAGCCATTCTTTAAGGGTAGGTTTGCTGGCAACAAGTTCTTGTAGTTTCTTGATTTGAGAATGTCTTTATTTCCCCTTCACTCATGTAGGACATTTTCATTGAATATAGAATCCTGGATTGGCGTTCCTTTTCTCTCAGTACTTGAAAAGTGCTGTACCACCTCCTTCTGGTCTCCATGATTTCATACAGGAAATCTGCTGTTATCCAAATTAGTGATCTAAGTAGTGAGTCCTTTTTCTCTGGTGTTATCAAGGTTTTTTTCCTGGTCTAATTATTTCAATTATGATGTGTCCTGCTATGGATTTAGTTGGGTTTATCCTAATTGGAATTGCTCAGCCTCTTGAATATGTATGCTTGGCCTTTCATTAATTTGGGGAAGTTCTCAGACAATGTATCTTCAAATATCTATCCAGTACCTCTCTCTCCTCTCCTGGACTCTTATAATATGACTATTAGCTCTTTTGTTATTATCCTGCATATCCCTAAGACTCTGTTCATTTTTTTTTTCAATATTTTATCTGTTGTTCAAATTGGGTAATTTCTATTGATCTGTCCTGAAATTCACTGATTCTGTCATCATCTCCACTCTACTACTGAGCTGATCCAAGCAGCCTTTTATTTTGGTGACTGTGTTTTAAAGTTCTGTAACTTCCATTTGGCTCTTCCATTTATCACTCCCATTTCTTTGCTGAGATTTTCTATTTTTTCTTTGTTTCAAGAGAACTGGTGATCACTTGTTGAAGCAATTTTATAATTTCAACATCCAATTCATGTCAATATTGCCTTCTGTTGATTGTTTTTTCTCATTCATGTTGTGATTTTCCTGGCTTGTGAGGGTGCCAAGGAATTGCATTCTGCGCACTTTGGGTTATATGAGACTCTGAATCCTATATGATCTTTTTTCTTGACCGTCTGCCTACTGGTATGTGGCACAAAGGTCAAGGTCAAGTAGGTGTGCATGGAGTAGGCATTCACCTTCCTGTCCAACTCCACTGAAACATAGGTCTATGGTTGGTCCATTGGTGTTTGGCTGTAGTATGAAAGGTATTGTCACAAAGCTTTTCTGCTATTAGGCCGCCCCTCTTCCTGGTTGTGTGGATAGAGGCTTTCATTGGAACTTTTCCTTAGGGGGGTGGTGTGTGCCTGTTGTTGGTCCAGGTGGGAAGCTTCTAGAGTACTCTATTCAGGACACAGGGGAATGTGTACGGAAACCCAAGAAACTCACCTCCACATCCATAAGTCTAGGTAATTCTTTCCATCTTGCAGTGTCTTCCTATACTTGTCAGGTTATGCCCAGGGTTTTTCAATTGTAAGGGGGAAGATCTGATTGGAATGTGGCTACTCTGTATTGGCAGAATCAGAAGTCCAGAGATTCATTTTCATATTCAAAGCTACTCCAGCTCTTCAATACCCACAAATTCATAGGTGATTTTAAACAAATCCTTAGCCCACTTTCTCTGCCAAGTTTTTCATTCATAAGCCTTTGTATGTCCAAGTATCACACTGCCCCTGTCCATCTGGGAGGACACCTGGAGGAAGGCCCTGAGCACCCAAAGCATATTTTCTGTTTCATGCTGCACGTACCATCACTGGACAGCCATTTGAGGCTCTGGAAGATATTTCAATGCTACAATAGTGAGAAGGGGATGGAATCCAGACCCAGGCAATAGCCAAACAAGGGGAAGTTTGCTGGAGAAATTTAGCTGTAAGTTTAAAACATTTTTTTCTCTCTTAGCCTAGAAAATAACCATGAAGAGACATTCCCAAAATATACTTTTTCTCTGAACTACCATGTACTTGTTTCTCCCTCAAAACACAGAGCGTATTCTTGTATTTCTTCCCCCTCCAATTGAAGGTTGGATATTAAGGCTGCTGTGATGATTCCGTCTCACCAGCGTTCCAGCTAGGACGCACTTCTCCCAGTCCTCCACTGTTCACTCCCTCAGAGATGCCCAGCCGCACGCTTCTACCACCTGCGCCCACAGCCACAGCAAGGCCATGCCTCCCACATGGGCCAGGGCTTCTCCCAGCGCAGACACAGCACAGGCCTCACGGCCACCTGCCTTGGCCAGTGCCCTCAGCCACCTCCTGGGGGTCTGCTCTCCAAGGGAGAAGCAAAGTGCCAGGAGCAACAGCAGCTAGGAGTCCCAGGAGGTGTGACACTGTAGTAGCCACAGCTACACCTTCAACCTGAACTGTCACCTGGCCTTGTCAGGGTGGTAGCATGGTGGCTGCACGGACACATTTAAAGGTGGCCAAAGGGAAACAGATTTACTTTATAGAAATCCTTTCTGGGAATTCTCCTAGAATGTTCCGACTGGAAGGGAAATTTCTGTCCCATTTCTTAACGTCCTCCTTTAATATATCTTCCTTTTGTTCCACAATATTTATGCAGCAGGCAATGCTCAGAGCATCGAGAATACAGCAGTTAGCAGACACTGTCCCTGTCCTTACAAAGCTTACCTTCCAAGGTGGGAGACTACCCCAATAATTATTCAATTGATTGTATCAGGTGCAATAAGAGCTATAACAAAGGGGTTCTGTCTTCTTTGAAATCTCAGCAAGAACCATATTGTCAGTGGTATCAACCCAGGTGCCAAGCATAAGGCAGGATGGGCACAGAGGAGGAGAAAAGGGGAGGCAAAGCGATTGTTTCAGAGCTCGGGGGCACCGGAACTCGGTGTGATTATTTCACTGCTATGGTTTTATCTGTGCCTCCTCATGAGTGTTTACACACCGGGGTCCCACAGCCCTCAGGGAAGGGAAAGGGCAGGGGATTTGATGAGTCTCTAAGAATCAGGACACAGTTACTGTAAGGGATGCCTGGAAGGTGGGGGTGTGCCGCGACCCCAGGCGCCCCTGTCGCCCCGTCCAGCGGCAGCCCTACCTCCTTGTTGGTCCTGTCGGCTTGCACCAGCGTTCCGTTCAGGCAAGGTTCCACGTAGTGAAGCTCCTCGTTATACTGCGCAGGGAAGAGACAGCCAAGAGGAAATACCTGATTACACGTTTGGAGGCTACTCCATGTTTAAGGACACATGCACACGTAAACAGAAGAGCAGAAGGACCACAGGCTCAACTCATTACCTAAGGTGGCTTTCTCGGTTGGTGTCCTACTGAAGACTGCGCTGAGGGCCAAAGATACACCACTCTATTCTTATTTGAGGAGGAAACTTCTAGAGCACATGTTGGTATATGGCGGTGTTCACAGAATACACAGTTAACTGATAATCCTTCAGGGGTGGCTCCAGACCCGGGGGCTAGCTGGGCATGGCTGACAGCACATGGTCCAGGGGGGATCTAAGCAGCCTTCCAGACCCGGCAGATTCAGCTCCAGCTCCTGTCTTTGGCTTCACGGAGCCAAGGGATCCACATGTGGGTCACACATGAGCAAGGATAGGATGGAGAAAAGGAGAGGCCTTGCTGTACCCAGCCACTCTGGGAGGCCACGCAGGTGTGGGTCGGTGCACGGCTCGCGCACAGCACCACCACCTTCCACAGAAGCCAATGCTGGCCTTCCCATCGGTTTTTGATCCAGAATACCCAGGATATGACCTTTTGTTTTTGTCCAAAGCTCACGACTAGGAAGTAGAACTTAAATGGTCTCATCTCCACCCCTCTCACCATGTCCTGTCGTGTAGCTAGCCTGGGTTCTCCCAAAACACAAAGTTAGTCATGCCGCCCCTGATCGATCCCAGTCACACCCACTTTGCTCTGCAGATGAACCCTCCAGGGCTGGGCAGGGCTCTGGACACTGGGCCTGTGGCCTTTCCAGAATCTTCACTCACTAGCCCTTCCCTAAACTTAGCACCAGCCAGCCCTAACTCCCTTCCTGTCCTCTAAGATGTCCCATCATGTCCGTCAAGCCTTGCACCACACGACCCCCGCCTGGAGCCCCAGTTCCAGGATCTCCCTGCCAACTCCTGGCCACCGTCTGGGTTGGCTCACTCCTTCCTCTGGAAAGCAGCCCCTGGTGCCAATGAAACTGCTCTCCTGTATGCACCCAAGTGCTAATTGCCTGGTGCCTGGATCCCTTTCTGTGAGGTGGGGCCCCATCGTGAGGGCTATGTCTGGTTCCTCAGGGCACCCCCTGTGACAAGCACAGGGCTAGGCCCACAGCAGTCAACACAGAACACTTTGTTCAACGAGAGTGTCACGGCATTTCCCCTCCAGTGAGCAAAGGCCCAGCCCAGAGCTCCAGAGGGAAAGAGAAAACCATGTCTCCCAGGCCCTACTCTTGAGCAAAGTCTGGCTAGGGAGTCTGGACTCTGAGCCTGTGGGTAGTGGGGACCAGGGAGGGCTATGAGCAGGAGAGCAAGTGAGGTGGACACGTGCTGGGACTGCAGCCCTGGACTCTGCAAGGACAGGCAGGAGGACTGCCCTGCAGCTGTGACAGAGATGCGAGAGGTTTGACGTCCATGCTTCCTAAGCTGGCAGGAATGGTAATGTTCATACCGGCCACTACCCAGTATCGAGCATGCACTTCATCCAAACACAGGTGAGACTTTCTCCACGGGATACTTTGACCTCATTTGGTAAGCACTTTACATGGGGAAACTGAGGCAGAGCAAGGATAGACTGACTTGCCCAAAGTCACTAGGGAGTACATCAGGGGTGCAGTCCAGATCTAAACCCAGGCCGTCTGACCTCAGGGCCACTGAGCACGACCTCAAAGCTCCCAGTCTCTTCTCTTTCCCCAAGCCTCAGGGTTACCCACCAGTCTGATGCTTTCTCCCTACTTAATCTTTGTTCTCAGTCATACAAAAGCATTTGAAAAATTATAGCTCAATGGCCTTAGAGCTTAGATCTCCTCTGATGAGGCAGGGAGGAAAAAAAACACATTTACGCAGCTCTAAAATTAGTCATTGACAAATGGGAGTGTGACTTCTAGTCCACAAGTGGAACGTCATCTCAGGAAGCAATTGCACAGGCCAATCTGAAGGAGAACTTCTCCAAAGTTCTCAGCCCAGACTGGCCTGACACTGGATATTGCCAGGAAAAAAAGCCAAAAAACAAAAACAGCCATTCCCCTCCCCTCCACCTCTCTTGTTGACCGTTTTGGTTCAGGTTGACGATATGACCATTTCTAGAGCCTGTGCTATAATCAATCTTAGCTGGCCACAGCTATCCTATTCTCCTTTGCTGGATATACTGTTGTGGCCTGTCTTGCAGCAAGGATGGTCAGGTGACTTATTTCCAGCCAGAGGGTAGTTTTCTGGGTGGTTTTGATTTTTTTTTTTTTTGCTATTAAAGGAAAACTTCTATACTCACTGCCTTCCTTCCAACTTGGGATGCCTTGTGGAGCTGTGGCAGCCACTTTGCAACCATGAGGTTATAAGCTTGAGAATGGAGAGCAAGGTTCAAGGAAAACAGAGCAACCTGGAGCTAGTGTGGGTTCCTTGATGGCACTACTGTTGAACAACTGTGTCAAACTACAGCTGCCCTCCCCCAGGCTCCTTCCACGAGATTTAGAGATGCATATATGCTGAAGCAACCTTTACTGAGTTTTTCTGCAACTTACAGCCCCTAACTTCCCAACTCCCTTTTCCTAGATAAACTTACAGACCTCATTTACACTCTACCTTAACACATTCCCAGTGCTAATTCCTGGGGTTGTACAGTCTGAGGTGGGAGGCAGAACCCTGTGTTCAGGTCTTGCCTCTGCCGTGTACTCATTGTGTGGCCTAGGGGAAATCACTAACCCTCTTAGATCCCAGACTCTTAGGCATAAGAAGGTGCTAATTCCTCTGTTTACCCTGCAGAGGCCCCTGTGAGGATGCAGTGAGGCAGGCATTAGACCTGAAACTGCTTTGCTAATGTAAAGGCCTGCACATGCTGGGGGCCACGGAGGGGGCTTACAAGGAAAGAACACCAAGACGTTCTTGCCCTCATCGGGAGGAACACGTGCAGTAATCAAAACCACGCACGGCAGCACTGTGTGAGCCATGGCCACAGCGGAGGAATCTGCTCTTCTGGCCCCTGCCAGCTTGTTAGTGGGCTCGTCCAAGCTTGAAGCTGACTGAGTGCCCTTGACTGCATCAGGAGGAAGCTATGCTGAGCAAACTGGTCAGTCCGACCGAGGGGAGCTGAGCTCAGCTGTCGGGGTGAGGGAGCGCTGCACACTGGGCAGCTGTGCCGAGGAGGTCCATGGGCTGTGCCGCTCGCCATGCTGCCCTGGCTCTTCCTGAGGGGGACCCCAAAG
>JAQQAC010002837.1:108419504-108500272 GCA_029783875.1 Phataginus tricuspis
TCGGGTATCAGCAGCCTAAGGAAGGGAAGCCTGGGATGCACATCATCACTGGCCACGTGGAATTGTCTTCGGCCATTTGCTTTTGCCCCCACACCAGACTGAACCCTAGAGAGGTACTCAGCCATACCCTCCCCCCCCCGTAGTGGCTTGTCCTGCCTGCAAACTTCCGGGGAGAGGGCCCTGGCAGCCCTGGAGATGGTCCGTCAGCCCATCAACCGCATGGTGAGATGTGCAAGAACGCCCACCCCGTAAAGCCCTCTGCGGCTGCCCTGCGACGGGGCCTGCGTCTCTCTGTGCCTCCTTCTCCCTGTCCCCCGCTGGTGGCTCTCCTCCGATCACACAGGGTAGAGCAGGACAGCCTCCGAAACCCAGGCAGGGAGCCTGGGGTCAAATCCAGCTGGTGACTTTGGCCAAGGTGCCTTGGCTCTTTGAACCTCAGCGTTTGTGCCGGGGAAATGGAGGCTGAACTGCACTGTGCTCACAAGCTCCCTGTGAAGGTGAAAGGAGATAATTCGGTAAAGAGTCAACACCGAACTTGGCACAGAAGAAAAGGAAAGTGCCCCCTGGGTGTGCTTGCACCCAAGAGACAGGCAGCACGTGAGTGTGCAGTGGGCTTGGCAGACGCACCCTCCACGGGGAGTGCTTGTCCGGCAGGAGGGGCAATGGCGGCAACCCACCCTGGGACCCACACTCTCTGGAGAGGACCGACTGCACTGGTTGGAAAGAACAGCTGTGCCAGGAGGCCCACATGGCTCTAAAAGCGCAGGAGAGAAGCCACCACAGAGTGTGGCTGCACACTGTCTACTCTGTGCCACACTCTGCACCTCTCAGGTTTCAGGTTTTTGGCAAACTGGGAGCTGAGACAGTGCAGCCAGCTTTCTTGCCACGTCCCCTCCAGGAGGCCACCTGCCACGGAGCCATGTTCCCTCTGCTCTCTGCACATTAAGGAAGCACCTGCTAAGTGCCAGGGACATAAATACTGGCTGCATGCACACACAGTCTTCCTTGTGCATGAACACCTTTTCTTACTATTATGAGTAAAAGAAAATGCCTATTATGTCTGAAGATAATGTCTGCTTTTCCTTTTCCTGATGGAAAGTGCTTTTCTGGGATGCTGCACTGGTCCATCCAAAAACAAGCCAGAGAAACACCCCTGGTCTTTTTCAGGTCAGAGGGCATCCCTCTGCTGTCTCCTCCCGGGCGCTGGCCCTGCGTCCCCCATGCGGACCCACGTTCAGGGCTAGAGGGCAAGAGCCACACAGCCACCTGCCGCCTCCTCCCTCTCGCCCAGTCTCTGTAAGCACGCCCTGCATATCCTGCTTTAAAGACACGGGACGTCCTCAACAGGAATTTTAATGATGATCTAAAACAGGAAAGGTAAGTTTTAAGTTTCATGGACTGAATGGCCAGAGCTTTATGTAGAAGGATCTAAAAACAAATGACAAATGGGCTGGACTCGCCCACCAGGATGAACCTGCGCAGGACCATGTTACGCGGTGGCTCAGACGACTCGCAGCCCAGAGACCAGAGCTCGGGGAACAGCTTACCGGTTCTGGATGACGCTGAGGACTCTGAACTCTGTCTGCTTAATGCTGGAAGCTGGACATGAGGGGTGAGAGCAGTGGAGCCTTCAGGCCTGACAACAGGTCAGGAGGTGCCGAGAAGGGAGGATGAAGAAGCCCTGACTGAGGAGGGGCCTCGGAGGGCCCGTCTCCGCTCGTCCATCCCCTCCATCGCCTCTACAAGGCCCGATGCCTCCCAGAGGACGTGTGATCTGGCCTCTCAGTCCAGTCCTTCTTCCCTTCCTCCTGACCCCCACCAGGCCCCCAACATTCCCCTCTCCCCAAACTGCAGACCCTGAACTCCTTAGGGTTACTCAGGCCCCCAGGCAGCTCTCCCAGGACCCTGTGCGCCTCCCCAGGGCCACACTGTCCTCCCCCTGCTTCCTTCCTGCATGCCCTGCACCCAACACTCACACCCACAAAACGTCCAGGTCCACAAAGGAAGCCCCGCTACGGTTCTCTTCATACTCTATTGTATTTGTTGAATTAATACATAACCAGAACAAAGAAACAAAAAGGCCGAATCATAAGAAGATTACTGACAGAAAAGACGAGGAAGAAAGCTCAGGGGGAAAAAGTTGACAGAAAGACAAAACAAATAAAAAACAAACAGGATGTGATTCTCTGCCTCCTTAAAAATACAGATAAACAAAAAGCAGAGGAAGTAAGTGGTACATTTTAGAGAATCCTAAATTCCCCCAAAGCCCCTTGGAATGAAAATGCTGGCATGCTGAGACAATGCGAGAAACGGATACAGAATCGCTGGAAATCCATTAAATATTTTTATGGTTTTGTTGGTGCACTTTTGATTAAGTAACTTTCAGAATGAAAATGTGGAGGGATTATGTAATGAAGCAGATGAACCCACAGTATTTTCACCGACATAGGGCATCCCAGGGATTCTTTTGCAAAAACCTCTTGTGTAATTTGAAACACGACTGGACGTAATTAGTAGTACAGAACAAATGAGCACTGAAAGAAAATACCGTCCTCATACTTTGAATACGGAATCGATTACTTTAAAAAGCAAATCCGCAGCAGGCCAAACACTGGAGGAATGGTTCTAAAGAAAATTCTGCAAATTAAAACCAGGGCGCCAGAAAGTTCTGGGTGGAGCTATGCTCTTCCCTGTTCAACTCTGTACAAACACGGGCTGCAGGAGGCATTTCAATTGATTTAACGATATCGGCCTAGATGATATTGTGTTCATTTAATGCATGGCTTAGGCTTCTATAAAGTGATTTTTCAAATTTCAGCTTCAGACAGAATTAGCATCCTCATTTTTATGATAATGTTGTTCATTTAATGCATGGTTTGGAGTTTGACTTCAAAATGAATCAGAAAAATATGCCTTTTCTCCTATCAGTGACACCTCTCTTCATGCACCAGTGGTTTGACCCTAAATTTGAACTTCGACTGCTCAAAATTACTCTCATATTTCAAGTATTTTTTATAATTCAAATCACTTAGTTCATCAGTCTTTGATAGATTTCTCAGTTCCCTGCCTATGAAAGCTGAAACAACTTTGAGCACCATCTTTTCATGTTTATTCTCTGGGAAGACCTGGATTGGAAGGCTTTCAGAATACTATACAAGATGTGCTAAGGGAAGGTCTTCAAACAAGCATGCAAGCATGCAGAAATGACTAGAATGACCACCATCAAAGGAAGGGATGCCTTTCCCACCATGTATGCCTCCTTCCTCCTAGCCCCATTATGGCACTGAAAAGCAAAGTATTTGGTTTGCAAAATCAAAAGCAATGATGAATTAGATTTGTACAAACATCTATAATGCATGAGAGTTTCCAACACTGAAAATAAAGATTTTATTCTTTACTCTCTCTTTAAAACACTGCAATGTCTCCTAAAACATCTACCCAGCAAGCAAGAGAAAGCTGACAGAGTAATGAAGAGTGAAAGGATAATGTCCTATCTCGTAAATGGGATCCGGCCGACAAGAATGATGCATTCAAACAGATTTGCAGGGCATTCTGGATGGAGCTTCACCTCTCCCATCTCCCTGCACGGACAAGAGCCTGCAGGGGGCGTCCTCTTCTAGATGGAAGGCCATTCTAAGCAGACTGAAGAGAAACCTACACCCGAATACTAGAGCAATTTTGCCAGTGTGGAAACAGGAGAAAGTGATGGAGAAAGGAAAACCCCACCACAATTCGGCAAGGCAAAGCTAGTGACACACTTAGGTTTGGGGCATAAATCAAGGGCATGCAAATGAAGATTTACCAATTACAAATCTACTATTTAGGACCCTCTAGGTGTGGCTACTATGGATCGGGTATTTGTGCCCCCCACTAAATCCCTACATTGAAGTTCTAACCCTCAGTGCCATGGTATTATGAAGTGGGGCTTTTGGGGGTGATAGGGTTAGATGAAGTCATGAGGGGGTGGGTCCCCATCACAGACTGGTACCCACTGAAGAGGAGACAGGAGAAAGTTTGTTCTTTCTCCATGAGCACTTAAGAAGAAAGGTCTGTGAGCACCCAGCAAGAAGGTGGTTCTCCCCGAGCTAGGAAGAAACCAAATCCTGCCTGACCTTGATCTTGGACTTTCCAGCCTGTAGAACCGTGAGAAAATACATTTCTGTTGTTTAAGCCCCCCAGTCTATTTTATTACAGCATTTGTATTTTACTTGTATTTTGTTACAGCAGATGGAGCTGACTAACGCGGTTTCTAAGCAGGTAAACATCATACCCCACTTAGTGGACATTCTGATAAGACCTAACCCTGCATGCTCTCTTTGGGGCAAGAATTTCGCTGCCAGGTTGCACTCCATGGACGCCCTCAACGCTGCGAACACACGCACAAGTTCACTGTGGTGGGCTTGAAGGGAGATCACTGACAGCATATCATCCAGCAAAGGGGGACTGGCTAACAAAATTAATGCCAACTATAGGTGATGGAGTGCCCTGCTCTTCAATACACCGATTACAACACAATAGAGAAGAAAGTTGCAGAATATTTTGTAAAATTTGACTCTATTTTTGTAGAAAATTATGTGTCTTCATAAACACACAAAAAATAGTGGTTCCTTTTATGATCTCGGGCTTTTAATATAAGTTCACTAACATATTTGCCCCATTCCCTTACCCGTTAGGGGACAGAGTTCATGATTTGACTGTAGAGGCTTCCAATAAAAAAGTTCAGAGTGTCATTCTAGTTGTCGAGATAATTATGTAAAAAATCTTGAAGCTGGTCGTTTATATTGAAACTAATAAACAGATGTACAGTGAGGGCTAATGATTTCTTTAAATAAGGGGACAATTTTAGGTAAAAAAAAATAATAATTTTTTTCCTTAACTGTTCTATAGTAACTGGCATGTCTACTTTAATTATCTTAATCAGCCTCTCTTCATTATGGAGTTGACACTGTTTGTATATCTTAATGAACTTACAGAGATTATTTCAATCGATTGGTTTTGTTAACAGAACAATAAATCCTGACTGATAAAGGATTCACCATGTAATTAGTTAGCTCTTCTTATTATGCAAATTTCTGATGCTTCTGTAATGAGTAATTAAAGATTAATAAGAAAGATAGTCCCAAATTAGCTGCTTCTTATCTGTAAATGCTTCAGGATATGTGGGGATGAGGCCATATCTGCATATTCACAGTGAGACTGGTAACTACAGTCACTTTCCCTGACTTGGAAACCCAAAGTTCTGCATGAAATTCTCCTGGGAAAGCACAGTGCCCCAGGGCCAGGCAGATTCACAGTGAGGTGCCTGAGTGGCTCCCCTACTTTCCATCATCACCTCCAGCAGGAAGCAAGATGAGGTAAAACCGCACAGTTTGAGTCCCCACTGGCTAGTGGCTTCTACCCCTTGGTCCCCAAGCACTGGCACAGAGCTGGGAAGATCCAGTGAGACAGTCCACATGGGGCACTTAGCAGGGCGCTTGCACACAGTGGGTGCTCTGTGGAAGGCAGCTGCTAACATCATCCTGTCAACGGATACCGGAACAGATATTTCTGGGCACTGTCCTAGACAAGGAAATAGTTCAGTGAGTGAACAAGACTAACTCCTGCTCCTGTGGAATTTATTATTCTCTTTCCTTCCCTCTTCCTTTCCTGGGCTTCTAAATCTGAACCTATAAATCAGGGTGCCCCCCAGTTGCGCCTCTTTGCTCAGTGTCTTCAGAAGCACGCAGGCAGGACGCTAATTCAAACAATTCCTCTGCAAGCCCAGTACCCTTTAAATACCTGTGCCCCTGCCAAGCAAACACAAGTGGGGGCTGTGCCCCTGCAGAAGGCTGCCCAGAAATAGGGTGGCATGGTGACAGACCCACTCTGCCCGGGACCCTGGGAGCCAAGTGGCCCGCAGTAACTACATTCCTGGAGCGCATCCACGTTGCCCTGCCCGTAGCACCCCTCCCTTGATCTCCCATCACTGGCCATAGCCCCCTGTGCCCCAGCTCAGTCATCCTGGCAGCACCCCGGGAGACGATGGGACTGCACCCGTTTCACAGCTGGTGGCTGACACTCAGATCCAAGTGGTTTGCCCCAAGATGCTCCACTGGCAGATCTAGGATTCAGAACAGTCCCAGCTCCAAAGCTCACACTCTGTGCCCCTCACCAGGCTCCTCTGCTGCAGCCTCGACCTGTCCCTGACAGAGAGGATGCGGCCAAGCACGGGACCACCACACACGAGCACCTGGGTACGTACTCAAGGTAGAGAAACAGGCCCACTGTTTCTACAGCCTTTGGGAAAAGAGTGGGAGGGGCATAAGGGGCTGAGAACCATACCGGAGACCTGGGCAGAAGAGGAAAAGAAGTGGCAGTGGGCGCCTGCAGCAGTGCCCCTTTTCAGGCAGTGTATCCTGCCTAGGCCTGGCCTGGGTGACCTTAGGCAAGTCACAATTTTGGCCCCAGCAGCTTCATCTGAGAAAAAGCCCAAACCACCCCCTACCACCTAGAGCCGGGGAAAGGAATGGAGATAATGCACACCTGAAGAATGAGCAAATGGCACATAGTAGGCACTTAACCTATACCGCTTTTGTTTCTGAAGCTGAGCTAAAGCATTCTGTGAGCCTTAAACTGCTCTCCACATTTTGCTTGTTTTAGCATCACGGTTCCGATTCCTATCGTTGTCATCAGACTAGTCCAGTGTAATGTTAAATTCCCTGTGAGAAAATCTAGCCGTTTAAGGGAACCCTTGCTAGGTCGAATTCCCCCAGGTTCTGGGAAGGCTGGCTTCCCAGAAGGACCAAATCTGGGGCTACTCTTGCAGAGGACAATGCCTGCCTGCTAGGCAAGGAGAGGAATGGGCTGCACCGGAAAGCCCCTCGGATGCCCTGACTCAGTGAACTCACATGGGACCCCCTGGTCCTCATCCTGGGGCAGCTAGTGCTGTGTACACAAAAACAGTAAGAATGCCACCCGGCTGCTGCTAAGAAAGCAAATGAACCCACAAAGCAAAGAAAGCATCAAACAGCTGCACTCACAGCAATGATGTTGAAGAAGTCGTCATCCCCCAGAGTATCCAGAATAGATGAGACTGTTTGCTTCGCAATAGTCAGACGGAGCCCCTTCATGCTGCCGCTGACATCAACTAATATGACCACATCTTTCGGAGAAGTCGCTGCCTGGATGTACCTAGGTTGGCAGAAAATTAAGTGGAAATGAACCCTGAACCTCTTTGCAAGTTTTCTCTTTAAAAAACAGCTAAAGGTTTGACCATTTCCTACCATTTTCGGTTCCTGCAGTCAAAGGCGATGACTCCATTCTCATCTGGTTCCCATTTAATCCCTAGAAGAGAGATGGAGCTGTAAGAAACCCAGAAACTTCAAATATTTATTCATAGCATTTCAAGGCTGCTCTGCATTGCTGACTGAATGGACAGGGTGAAAAATCACATGCAAAGACCATCCCTGGAGCTCATCACACGCTTCATCATCAAGTGGGATGGCGCTTCGGGGCTGTCACGCTATGGCAAACACGACCTTGGCTCAACTGCTCCACAACCTGCTGGGGAGTGGTGACATCTCTAGCAACGTGCTGTCCATCAAAAAAGGACAGGACTCCACCCCTTCCCACGGCTAACAATAAAGTGAGCCGAGGCCATTTCTAATTGGCCAGCAAGTTGTTGGGCCTGGAGGCATCATTCATAGATCTCTGGGGTGGCGGCAGGCTCCATCCCTGAACCTGGGTAAGGTACCCTCTTGATAGCATGCACGGTAGAAAGCTTCGGACACACCTCCGCATCCAAATACACCCAGGTCTGTTCTCTCCTCACTCCTGCTTTTAAAATCAGGAATTTTGGCCTGGCCTTTCACACTGAGATGGAGTAAAATGGCCCTAGTTCTGCTGTATAATAAAGTCTGAATTTCAGGCTTTGAAGCCGGGAGAGTCTTCCCTGTGTGTAAGAAGGGTTCCCACGTCCCCCCTCCAGTGGTTTGCAGCCTGGCCGGGATGTGCCTGAGCTTGACATTGTCTTGCTACAACTTAGCTTTTAAGAATAAAATTTCACTTGATAAAAAATATTTGCTGCCTAAAAATAAGATAGAAAACCATTGTTTTCAACTATTAGTGCTTCTCAGGGATGAAGGATTTGAAACAGAAACATTCTGGAGTTGAAAAGATAACAAATATTATTTTCATAGGCAAAAATCCGACTCAGATCGTAGCACTGAGTTCCTCCTTTCCCATTATAATGGCCAGCTTTTTGGACAGCACTGGGCTAATAACAGGCATGTGCTTAAGATACATCCCCAAATTATGATGCAGATAGCTGTGAGATGGTAGCATGGAGCCAAAGAGTTATTCTGTTCTGTCCTCCTTGCCCCTCCATTCCGGCCTGAAAATGGGCCTGATTTAAAGAGTTCCCTGTAACAAATCAGAAATCAGAAGTATGAGAAGCCACTGCCAATTGGAGGTCATGAGGTAATGAAGATAAAATAAAACTGACATGATTCTGTACACTGAGAGGCAAGAATGCAATTTATTTTAAAAACATCTGACACACTGCTTTGAATGAGGCCAAATGCAGCTGGGATGGCACAGTCTTGACACATAATGAAACTCTATCCAGGGGAGGCTAGGGAACGTTCCAATCTGTAATTCCACAAGGAACTGGTTTGAGTCCAAATAAAGATGACGTGATTTTGTGTGTTGACCTGTGATCGACGCTCAGTGGATGTTGTTTGAACTGAACTGTGCTGGGTGTTCTTCTACTCTGGCCGCAGCTGAGCACCCCGCGCCAGCCCCACTCCCCATCACACTGTGGACCGTCACTGCCGCTCCACCCGGAGGAGAAAGTGTGCAGTTCCCTTCTGCAGTCCCAGCATCTGGGCCAGGGGTGAGGAATCAATGACACTCCACGTTCTCCTGTGGGATTGAGACCATTTCCCTGCAAACGGGCTTGTAACTCCTCCCAGTCACTGCTGGCTCTGCTTGAAAAGTTGACATGGAATTAGCGTGCTGGGAAAACCTGCAAAGGATGCAAATCCACAGGGAAAGTGCACCCGATGTGACGATCCAGAGCCTTCTGCATACTAACCACAACTGTCTGCCAGTTGGTGGACACACGGCAGGGACTGGCAGAGACACAGTGGGCCCTGCTTGGCCTCAGGAGGCCAGCGCAGCGGGGAAGCTGACCCCACCCAGGAAATCCCAAGCAGATAGGTTGAAGGAGAAATGCCTGTGGCCATGGTACGTAAAAGGCGATTCCAATCCCGACTTACAGAAGGCATCTCCTTTCAGGGTAGCAGAATGATGGTCGAGGCATTTTCTAGGGCTGCTGAAACAATGGCTAACAAATCGGTTGTTGCCTCACACTTCTGGAGAACAGAAGTTCAAAATCCAGGTGCTGGCAGGGCTCTGCTCCCTCTGCGGGCTCCAGAGGGGAGCCCTTCCTTGCTTCTCCTGAGCTCCTGGGGGCTCCAGCCAGTCCTGGGGCTCCTTGGCCTAGAGCTGTGCACCACTCCGATCTCTTCCTGTCTCCACGTGCTGTGTGTCCTCACCTCTCTCAAGGACACCAGGCCTACTGGATATAGGGTCCACCCTTATCCAGTATTATCTCACCCCAATTTACTTAACCCCATCTGCAAAGACACTATTTCCAAGTGAGGTCTCATTCTGAGGCTCTGGGTAGACAGGAATTTGGTGGTGGACACTGTTTAACCCACTACATATGGGGAGGACTTGTTAAAACAAAAGTGAGGGGTGGCCATGGAGCAAAGAATACCCAGCAGAGTGAACAACATTGGCAAAGGTCCTGAGGCTGAGAAGAACATGTCAAGTTCAAGGGACCAAGGAATGCTGGTGTGGCCTGCACAGAGAATGTCTACACCAGAGGCAAGGAGCCTCACTCCTGCCTGGTATGAGCATGAACTCCGGATACACTCAGGTAAGAAAGAAGAGATATCCCTCTGCTTAGGGACGTGGGCACCTACCACTGGCTCATACTACTCTACCACCCCAAACATCCTGGGAAGAAAAACATCCTAGCAAAAAGGAGGTGAGAGGTGCACCCTCTGTTCAGAACCAAGCCCTGAGTGACCACATGACATTTATCTGGAGGATGGTGACCCATGTCTTATTAACATAGGAAAGATACAGAAACTTTACAAAGTCAAAATTCTGCTTGAAATATCATAAAAGAACTGTAAGCATTTCCGAGTCAACTGTTGGGACTGATTTTCAAAACCTCATATGTAAATTAGTCTACCCTATCATATAAACCCTTTACGAGGATTCTCTTACATTATGGGCCAAGTATTTGCATCCCCCAAGGATTCACAGGCTGCAGCCCTAACCCCCTATGAGATGGTTTTAGGAAGTGGGGCCTCTGGGAGGACTTAGGTTTAGATGAGATGATGGGGTGGAGGGCCCACATGGGGTCAGTGCCCTTCTAGGAATAACGGACACACTGGAGCTTCCTCTCTCTGCCACGGGAGGACACAGGGAGAAGGCTGCACGGCAAGTCCAAAAGGGTTCTTATGAAAAACCTAGTCGGCCGCCACCTTGATCTGGGACTTCCGGCCTCCAGAACTATGAGAAATAAATGTCTGCTGTTTAAACCACCACCTGTGGTATCTTCTTATGGCAGCCTGAGATGAGTAATATGCCTTTATTAAAATTTCCTATGACCACAGTTTGAGGACTTGCTAGTAGAGACAACACATGACCAGTGGCTGCTTCCCATCTGCTCCACCTTCACCCAAATGCCAAGTGGCAAGATGGTGAGATGGCTTGTGGCTTCCTCAGTGGCTCAGTGCCCTACCATGCTCTATTTTCAGCAACATCTGCATTAAATTTACTCTCTCTTGAGTGTATCAGAGCAGATTGCAATTTGGTGACACTGGAACTTTAATAGACCACTGTTGATTACAGTGTTATCTTGAATAGGATGCTTATTGTTTAAGTTTCCGTGAGCTCCAGGAGGATCTGTACATGCCCTGCTGAACACAGCTCTCAGGAAATGTTGACTAATCTGGCGAAGCGGGCCCGTCTCCAGGGACAGATGCTGTGTGCAGGGCAATCAGCTCCTCCAGGCAGAGGCTGGCAGTCTCTGTGCCTCAAAGTGGGAAGACATCAGGTGCCTAGTCTTACTTAATGAAAACATAAAAGACTCTACTTAATTGTTGCAAGATTATGCAGGGTTTTTTTTCCCCTCCTGTTAGGTTGGGCTTGTTAATTTCTGCAGCTGTGATGTTGGCACAATTGCAGCCCCGAGTCCTGTTTTCACAACTTGTGAGCAAAATTAAAACTTCCCTTTTTAATTAAAATTCAAACCGAACCAGAATTAAATTCCTATTGTAGAGCAGAGGCCTGGAAGGGCCCAGAAGGAACACCTGCTCCAAGGGCATGATGGACAAGCTGACAAACACACCGGTTAGAGGGGCTGCTGGGCATCCGGAAGCATGGCTTCCCGACAGCCACAGCTCTCTGGCCAATCAACCTCTCCCTCCAAGAGCGGTAGGCTTCAGAGTGGGGACACCTAAGGTCAGAGTTTCCACTTCTTACCCCTTTCAGCCAGAATTTAACTCAGCCTACTTTTGGCTTGTTCTTTTCCCCGGTCATAATAACAATTATAATAATACTAATAGTAACAACAGCAGTGGGAGTAGTTAATAAAAGTGAACTCTTGCCCAAAAAGACTAAATATGCTATGTTTCACAGCCCAGTCCCTCACTTTAAATGGCATCTCTATGAATTACTCTATTGAGAAAGATGCCAAAAACATGGGCAGGTCCAAATGCCTTGTACGTGTGTGCATGTGCATGTGTGTGTGCACGCGGGTATGTGTGTGAGTGCATGCACGCGCACACGCGTGTGTGCATGGGTATGTGTGTGTGCATGGGTATGTGTGTCCGTGTGCATGCGCATGTGTGTGCAGGTATGTGTGTGTGCATGTGCATGTGTGTGTACAGATACCACACTACCATTCCTGTTCTCACCCTGACAACAGATTTAATAGATTTGAACTTAATCTTTCACTTTCTCCAAAGAAAAGGGGAAAACATGTGAACCCTGAACCTGTGGAAAGATATCTCAGGGTCTCCAGTCAGAAGTCGAATGCTCCTGCGGGGTGCTCACCTGGATACTGCCGGAAAAAGCCCTTTGCACTCCCAAAGTACTGCCAGATGAGAGACGGGTCACGATCGAAGTTGTCCACAAAAACTTTGTTGAGGGATTCGGACCAATAAACCCCATTGACGATTGCTGGGTCTGAAAAACAGGGGAGAGAAAGAGAGAAGAGGAATGTTACCACCAAACTGAAATGGAACCCGGCTGGCATCCCGCATGGCTGGCAGCTGGCAGCGGGAGGCCCATCTTGCGGGAAGCTGGGAAGGCAGTGAGAGCGCCCCAAACAGTTAGCCCCTGGGAATTCCATACGTCAGGGCTTCCTCACCCGGGCTGGAACTCAACCCGCCCAGGAGCCCTGTTGACGGCTCCTCACTTGAAAAGCACATCCCTTTCTCTGTAGTTTTCCAGTTTGCACAGCCCGCAGTGCTTGAGAAAGCAGAGAGACCTGGGCATTATTCTCAGCTTTTCCTCTCCTGCGTCAGAACTCAGCAGTGAAGACAGGAAAAGCGTGCCCTCTTTCCCTGCAAGCACCTCAGTCAGCGCTGCCCTTCCCCAGTTCCCTTCACCTACTAGAAGGTTGCTTTTTAAAAATCAATCAATCAGTAGGTAAGCCAGTAAATAAATACATACATTGGAATTATGTAACGAAATCCCTCTACTTCTTTTGCTCAGTTGATTGTAAGCTCCAGAGGGTAGGGACCATCTCTCTTCTACTGTTACCCTCTGAGCAGCACATGGCAGAAACTCCAGAAATGGATGGATGGGTGGATGGGTGGATGGATGGATGAAGAGACAGACGGATAGGTGGGTGGGTGGGCAAATGGGGGCGCGGAGGATGAAACGATGAGTGGGTGGCTGGCTGGCTGGCTGGCTGGGTAGATAAACAAAGGCCGTTCCTCAGATTCCAGGTCACTGTCTACTTCCCAATCCCACAAGCAAACCTCTTTCCTCACCCTAGGCAGCCCAAAGATAACCCCTTGCCTTCTGTCCCTAGATAAGAGTTAAAGGCAAAGACAAAGACAGAAAATCAAGTAGATCTTGCAGATGGGTGAAGCCGGGTAGATCACTGAGGATACTCTGTCCACCCACTTTCATTTTCTTAACCTCTGAAGATCCTGTTTCAAAATGATGCCACATTATCCAACATTCTGTTCCAAGACGGGAGGTAACTGTCCAGTCCCAGTCTGATGAATAGGATAAGAAGGAAATAATTAAGAAGAGGAAGAGAAACCTTTGTGAGTCCTTCCTGCGGCTGGCTCCATGCTCATCTCCCATCCACCCACCTCAGCTCCCCGGGCAGGAGCCTCTGCCATGCCCCAGGCTACACAAGAGAAGAGTGGACAGCAGGAGGTCAGGTTCTTTCTCCAAATCACCCAACAAGTAAGTGGCAAAGCCTCTGATCTGTGGCTTTCTTACTTTGTAAAAGTGGGATCTTTCTTACTTTGTAAAAGTGGGATAATAATACCCACCTTAAAGGCCTCTGTGGAAGGTTCAACAAATCCACAGAAAAGGAGGAATGACAAGAGGCGTTCACAAAGCCACCAATGGAGCTATTTTTGGACTCCAGCACCCTGACCAGAACGGTGGGACCCCAAGTTACCCCGAGTCCTACTTCAAAGTTGCCTCCATACCACACAGACATGGGGGCGAGGACACACTCGGCCCCTCCAGTTCTCAAGTCACCTGGTAAGCAAATGAGCAAAATCATTTTAGAACCCCGCATGCTGACCAGGTACACTCACTATGGCACCCTTCTCCACAGCTGCCCTCTCCTGCTAGCTGGCTGTCCCCAAGATGTGCATCTGAAGAGACAGGAGTTAGAGCCCACAGAGGGGGGCCTGACCAGCAGGCACGGGTGCCGCCTTGTCTGTCTGCCCTCCGGCCGCCTGACTTTCGGCTGGCTTAGCCAGATTCAATAGGCCATTGGGAATCCGACTCTCCTCCCGAGGGTAGTGCTCTGGCTCCTGTAAACTATGATAAACCACATCACAGGCTAGAGAGGGAAAATGACCGATCCAACCTTTTAAGGCAAAGTCATCTTAAGAAAGGCTTTATCCTCACAATCCTGGAAAATGGAGCTCTTCTTTGTTCCTGTCCGAGCTTGACACTAATTACTGTGACTCACTCCTTGCTATAAAAGCCACTTAAATTAATCCACAAAGATGCAAATACAATAATGACACTGAAAAAATCCATGGGTTTTGCCTCCTCCACCAATAGCTCCAATTATGTCGGCGTCATATAAAAACTTTCCACAATTAGAAGCAAAACTTCCATTTCCTTAGCTCGCTGCCTCAACATGTAAGGAATCAAACAGTTTCCAGTTTGACAATTCTTTTTCCTTAAGTGCAGTTCCTTTGGGGGTAATAAAAGGCGGCCCATGTCTCCAGGTGGTCCTAGAAACCTAAGATTTGCCCCCAGGGAATCATGAGCCCCTTCGGAGATGCAGAAAGACTCGGGGTGGTCTGAGCGTCACTGCACCCACTTCATTTGGACACTGAATACTGCTCTGAAATAAAGCCTCTTTATGAAAAGGGGGTTTTGGTTTTCTCAGAGCACAGGGAATAGGGAAGCAGAATCACTAAACATACAGTCCAGACAAAACGGGGGCCACATTACGCACGCCCATGCGGTCAAATATTTGAAATAACATGTCCTCTGGCTTGTTAAGTAATCACAAGTGTATTGATTTCAGAAGCTTGCTTAGCAAGCAACTTAAATAGAAGGAAAAATCTTGAATTGTTGTCCATTGTGACAGTCACCTAAGAGATAGAATAAAACAGAAAAATGGTGACATTATTTAGTGGGGCCTTCATCTAAATATTTAGGTTAAAAAAAAAGACAAGTTAAAAATGGTTTTCCCGGCATCCTTGACAGGCAGCAGAAGTGCCGTAGCCCAGAGGGCCTGTGTTGCATGTCACACTCCATGTCCCAGGTCCCAGCTCCCTGCAGTGTCTGCCGAGCGTGAGGTGAGCATCACTCTGGGGTGTGGACCAGCCCCCAGCCTCACGTGCCCTCTATGGGTGCTGAGATTTGCTTTCTTGGGGTCACTGTGAAAATGACCACATCCTCCTAAGCGACAGGTTACCCTTCCCCTTGTTTGCATTTTGTTTCAAAATTTGTTTAAAAGCCCCCCTTGGTTCATCTTACGCTATCCTGGCCTTGGGCCTCCACCTTCACCCCTAATCTTCTTAGGGGTTTAATACACTGGATTAGCTTCCTGTCGCTTTGTAACAAAATACCACAAAATGAGCAGCTTAAAACAACAGCCACTTATTCAGGATCCCACAAATCCAAGATCAAGGCGTGGGCAGGCCTGGTTCCTTCTGGGGGCGCGTGGGGAGGTCCGCTCCATGCCCCTGTGAGCTGCTGGCGGTCACCCTCAATCCTCCATGTTTCCTGCCTCGTGGACACAGCACTTCAATTTCCACCTGTGTCTTCGTGTGCCTTCCCCTCTGTGTATCTCTGCGTCAAATCTCCCTCTCCTTGTTCTTTAAGGAAAACCAGTCACTGGATTTAAGTCACTAGATTCAAGGTGATCTCATCTCAAAATCTTTTACTTAATTACATCTGCAAACACCATATTTCCAAATAAGGTCCTATTGCAGGGTGTGCTGGAGGTCCGGGGGGGCCTCTCCTGTGGAGGCCACTACTCCAGCCGCTGCGCCTACTCAGACTTCCCTAAATATCATACACAACCGACTCTTCTGTCCAGCTTTGTAGGTGCTCATTTTATAGCCTCGGTTTAGCAAGTGCAGGCCTGTGTCCCAGTGAAGGACTTTTAAAGGGCTTCTCCCGTTTCTTCTTTATGGGATGTTTGTGTCTGCATTATAATTTTATGGGGTCACCATTCCTCCACATCTCTGTCATTGGTCTCTGCAATGCACCAAATTGGATTAAAACCTATCACCTCCACGTCTCATGTACGTGTAGATGCCCCACTTTCTCCACCCCACTGGGTGACCTCCAGGCCACAGGGTCATTGCCTCAATGCCCTGTCCCTTCTGCATCCTTATTATCAGACTGGTCGGTGTGAAGTCCAGACATAGCATTTCTGCTTCCTGCTTCCTCTCCCTGCTGGGAGATTAAGTTATCTCCCATGCCAGTCACAAATTTATCAGATGCTCAGCTTTGAGTAAAACAGACTCCTAGCAGATGTTTACAGAGTCAGAGTCCCACACCACCTTTGTGACCAATTTGCAATTTGTATCTGAAAAGCAGGTCACACTTAGCTGCTCTGTGGTTATAATGTATCCTATAACCCATCAAAAATCACATTTGTAGTCTCCTTCTTTTCTTCCACCCGAATAACTGCTCTCACCTGCACTCTCCCCCAGGTGTGCACTATGCTACATGGGGGTCGCCTGATGCTGGATGGCTGACGCCCCTCTGCAACCCCCCCCACCTGCATACCTTTTTGTTCCAGTTCTGATGTTTGCATGAGCAGCGCCTCTTGCCATTGCCCTCCTGAGCTCCTCCAAAGTGGAGACCATGGGCCCATTGGGTTCAGGCGGATTAATGGAAGTAAAGCACTTCACACAGCAATTGGTACATACAAGACACTCCATAACTACTGGCTATTATTTACTCCGTGCATTAGCAAATCAATAACTAAGGTCCAAAGCAGAGCTTCCAACTTCCATCTGCATCCTCCGCAGCCAGAGTCCCTGGGCACACCTAACAGGGCAGTGAGCCCGGCTTTGCAGCTGAAGGCCTGGCGTTGAGACCTCCCTCCTCACATTTAGCTGACAGCCGCGGGCTTGTGACGCAGCTTCCCTGAGCCCCCACGTCTTCACTGGGAGAGGACAAATGACAGCAAAGGTGCTCAGCAGCGGTGGGGCTCCACGGCCGTTGGTGGGCACCCTGCTAGGTGGGGCTATGTGGTGAGCCCCCAACTCCCCACCCAGAGCAGCTCGGCGGTCCCACAACTATGTGGGTGAGGCTTTCCCTATGTCTCTTCCTCCCACCCTCGGATTATCAGGGCAAAGTGCTCTGGATGGCGCTTTCCTTCGCTGCCCATTCAGCAGGTATTCACTGAGCACCGGCTCTATCAGGACCCAGCAGGGAAACAGACAAGGCCGTGGACATTTCGCTCTGATGATGGGAGACATGGGCCAGCCACAAGAATTGCAAATAGAAATGGGTGTGACAAGAAAAATAAGAAGGAATGGTAGGCTTGAGAGTTCCCATGTGTGGACAGGGGAAGGAGGGCCCCTCAAACAAGGTGGTCAGGGGAGAGACCTGAGTGCTGAGAGGGCATAAGCTCAAACACGCCTCAGCAGCAAAGGCTTTCCAGGCAGAGGGAGCCATGAGTCCAAGGCCCTGAGCTGGGCAGAGACCTGTGTCTTGGGGAACAGCAAGGCAGCTAGTGTTGCTGGGGCCGGAAGTAAGGTGGGGCAGTACAGGACGGGGATGGAGAGGGGGCCGGGCCACGGTGGAGACTTGAGCAGATCAGCAAAGCTTTCTGCCAAGCACGCGTTTTCTACCAGACATAATATGCCCCACCAGTGCCAAGGCCCATTCCACTTCCACTCCTGGTTCCAAAATTAAATGTCTTGTCTTCTGAAATCCATAGCCAACAGAGCCCACTTGCTTTTCCCAGGACACGCCCTCCAAGCAATCGCATTTGTGCAGATGCCTTTCCCCGGGGCCTTCCTCTCCAGGTCTCAGAGTCACCTGATACCCACTCCATCTTTTCCTCCATATCATTTATTCTGCAGTGAATTAGCAGCACTGTGTTCATTTAAACTTGACACTTGCTCCCCCAAAATACAGGTCCATTTCTGAAGAATCTGTGTGTACATGAACCATCACAGACTAATATAGAATTACAAACTACTGTGACCTGAAAGCCATTCTTTGAAGGGGAGAGACTGAGGTCATGCTCCCGCAGGGCTGGGAAGTGTTGCCCTGGTAAGGGAGGTACACCCTGCCTTGAACAAGCTGGAGGGAGAGGAAGCTCAGGCTTTCCCGAAGGGCCTTGAAGATGTGTGTCTCCTGGATATGAAATTACACGGGCACAGGGGGAGCTAGAGGCACGGAGCCCAGGCAGCCCTTTTCCTCAACGCTACACACTGGACCAGATTCAAGAAAATGGTGGATGGTTTTCATGTCTCCCATTTCAGTGAGTAAATGACATCCCTCTCATCCCATCTCATTCATTCTAAATAGATCATAGATTCAATAATGAATAGTTTTGATGATAATTATCAAGCACTTACATGTAGTGGAAAATAGCCCTTAATGTGTGTTGAATTATAAAATAGATTTATTTGCCAACATTTACCCTTCTGCTCAACTTAGTGAGGGGCTAGATACTAAATGCAGGTTGCTTTTCCCAAAGCTGGAGCCAATCTCAGGCAGTCCTGGGACCACAGGGATGAAGACTCACGGCCCCATGCTGGCCACTCTGGAAACCACACACGCCCAGCCGTTGGGCAACTCCTAGCAGGCGCCCCAGACGATCTCTCTGTCGCTTCATTCGCTAGACTTCAGGGTCAATTCCTCAGGGAGACTTCATGTCAAGGATTTAACTTGTGCACTTTGGTTTTTTCCCTTAAATATATCAGCTTTAAATAGTCTTTTCCCCCTTAACATATTTTAAATTTTGTGGAGAAACTTGCATCTCCCCTCCTTATTCTTCTGGAATTAAACCATTACCAAATCTTTGTCAGGGAAAAGAAGATGAAGAAAGTTATAGGACAGAAGTCAAAATAGCAAGGAGGATGGTAGTGGGGGCCCCGGCAGGGACTGCCCCCTTGGGGACAGTGTGCCACCCACGATGCAGGACAGTTACAGACCCTTCCTCGGCCCATGTTACAGACAAGCACACCGATCCTCAGCATTCAGCCCACCTTGCCTGAGGCAGAGATTAGCCAAGTTCCTTGCCCAAACCATTAGAAGGAAGAAAACTTCACCTGAGGCCTTGAACTCTATTGACTGCCTAGGAGAGACTGCACAGGGGGTGGTGGGAAGGGTTGGTACGGATGTGCAGTCTAGACCCAGGAACGTATTGCTTGACAGCTGTTAACGAATGAAGTGGCGGCCCTGGAGGAAGGGCTGGGATTGACTTCTTCAGGCCCTGCCACGGCACCTTTGCAACCAATGCTAGGCCCCGCGTGTGATGCAAGGGCACCTGGTGGATGACGCCAAGGCGGGGCCGGGGGCCAATTCAAAGCCCTCTGTAAAAGCGCCCCAGCACTTCCGCCTGGGTCTCTGCTGCAGGGCCGCCCAAGAAGCTTTTATTACCATCGGTGTTTTGGACGGAGGGTCTGCTCACAGCGGGGATGTTTACAAGGCATGAAATACTGGATAAGATACTCCAGAGCGAAGATGAGCTCCCAATTCTAAACTGGCATTTGATGAGTCGTAGCACCGCTGGCATTCATGAATCTAACACACGTCCTCTGCCATGCGGTATTTCCCACTACCTGTGTCTCCCTCCAGTTCTCTAACAAAAACCTGAAGGACCAGAGCCAACTTCCTCCCTGGGGTTTTGCTCTGGCTGGAAAGGGAAGGAAACCCCTCCTGGGCTGGATCAGACATGGCTGAGCACAGTCACCTCCCACCAGCCAGTCCTAGGACACCCCAACCTTGCAAGACCCTGGCAGTAGCTTATTCCACTCACCATCTGTGCTGGTACCTCAGCCAGATGCCCTCTGCTCCAGAAGCATCAGAATCCCCACTACCCTCGCACCGGGAGCTCCAAGAGGCTGTCGCCTGGCCCTGATCCTTTTCAAATCCATGTCCCCTGCAGCCCCACCACACCCCCTCCACATGCTGGCCGGGCTCACTGAGCTTCCCTTGTCTTGTCTGTTTCATTTACAATAGTTGTTCCTGCTGCTGTTGAACAACCTGCTTATTAATAGGTGTGAATCATGTCACATTTTCTAATATCCCGATGCATGGAACACCTGCACTGCATAGAGAATGCATTTATTTATTCACTCACTCGGAAAATACTTGCTGAGAGCCTACTGTGTGCTGGGCATTGTGCTGGGATCTGGGGACAAAACCACAACTGGACTTTCACACAATGGAGCCTACAGTCCAATGGCAGAGGCAGAAAACCCAATAATTATCTAACTATGTGAAAAACTAAAGGACAGCTATGATTTGTATAACAAGGGGCAGAAGGTGATGTCAGGGAGCACGCTCCCAGGGGAGCAGGAACCTGCAGAATGAAGGGCCCCACAACGGGGATGAGCAGGGTGGTCCTGCCACAGCCAACAGCAATTTTAAGGCAGAGGACAGAAAGAAGGTTGGGGTTGAGGAGCACCCAGCAGGGCCTTGAAGACCCTGGTCTGCAGCCTGCTGTCAATCTCAAGAGCAACGTTGAGGGGCTGAAGAGAGGGCAGGTCCACACCATTACCATGGGGGAGCCAAACCATGCAGGGCCAGGCATGCAGTGATGGCAGGAGGGGTCAGAGGCTTCTGCAGCATTCAAGGGGCCCATGACGCCGTCAACATCATGGTGGCAGAGAGAGAGGGGCCAGCAGTGTCTAGAGAGGATGTGCTCACTAAACACGTGCTGGCCCGGGTTTTGCATTGTTGGCAGGCGTTCATACCAGAGGGAGGAGCTCTCTTCTGCATCATCCCAGCCTCCAAGTGGGGAGTCCCCAGCAGCAGGAAACTGGGTGGCAGCCCCCCCAGAGTACGGCACCTGAGAGCTAGCCCAAGGGGAGCTGGCCTGCAACTCAATCCACACACAAATGGGGAAATCTACTGCCAGCAACAGGGAGGAGTCCGTTCCCAAACAGCCAGTGTCACAGATGGGCTACCACTGGCTTCTCTGTCCTGAACGTCCCAGAACGTAGGTCCCGGTCAGCCATTCTCAAGGTGTGTCTCTAGTGACAGGACTTACACTCACAAGCAGCATGAAAGAATGCAAACCATGAGAAAAGGAAATCCTTGATTTCCTTGGGAGCCTTCGGGACGCCTTCTTTCTGGGTGCCACTGGGCGCCCACACGGTGCCAGCTGCCCCCCACTCCTCACTATCCATCTGGCTTGCTGCTTCGGGGAAGGCCCATGCTGTTTCTGAAGGATGAGGGCCCAGAGAGGGGATGACCCCATGGCCAGTAAGGGAACCAGGTGCCCTTTCACCCGAGGTGACCCCAGTGAGGGGCGGTGCAGGGCATGCGGGACAGAGGGTGCCGGAGCTCTGTCCCAAACTCACTCCACGGAAACTAAACCAAATGATCCCTTACTCATTTAGTCAGTAGGCACTTAGAAATATCCTGGGTTTTCAAAGCCTTGCGCTATGTTCTGGGGATGAGGGTGGGGGTCCCACAAATAAATAATTCTGGAGAATACTGAAGCTGTGACAAGTCACACACAGTAAAAGATGACACCCAGTCAGAGAAGGCAGCTGCCGTCCTTTCATAAAAGCCGATTCCCCATATTCACTAGGAAAGCCTCCCCTCATTTCAACCTCGCGAGAAGGAAGAAATTGGAGCTGTCCTTCCTGCCATCTCCCGGACAGGCCCGGCTCCCGGTAAAATAGGGTTTTAGGAGCCTGCCATGTGTGCCGATGCTATCAGCTTTTTATTGATATTTAATGTAAACATAGCCCGAGGCTAGCAGGTACCCTGACAGGGTCTGAAATATAATTGCCAGGGAACCGTACAAATGCGTGTAGCAATTAAAGAGCTGTCAGGGACATGGCTGGTGCGGAGATGGAGAGCTGGGGCCGGGTGGAGGGCGGCGGCCGGCTGGCGTGGCGACTAGCACAGCACCCCCCCAGCGCCTGGAAATCACACGCAGGGAGGCGGCACGGATACTCAAGGGGAAGTGCAGCTTGGGCCTTTGCTGTTGGTTTTCAGCAAACGGAGGCCAGCCGAGCGCTTACTCGTGCCTCTGCTCAGCAGCTGACGCTGGAGAGACAGCACACAGCCCTGAGACTGGCTTCCGCGAGCGGCCCGGGCCAGGAGCAGGAGGGCAGGGGCATGGGAAGGAATTCATGTGGACTGCTTTTGAGAGCTGGCACAGGGTGCCGGGCTACAAAACTGGCTGGTTGGTGAGAGTGACTTCAGTTAGAACACAAAGAAACTTTTAAAGACTTTAGTAGTTACAATGTTTAAGAAACTTCACCAACACATCAACCCCCTGGCTACTCAGATGACTGCTCAGAATGAGGCTATCTATATTCACTAAGGTGGTAATAAAGAGTGAGTCCATTTAAAGCAAAGCATAAAGTGTCATACAGGTTCTGGGCAGAAACAGGTGAAATCATGAGTGTGGTCCATGAATGCTGACGAGTAGCACTCACCACGGTCTCCCAGCTTCCTGCCCAGGTAACTCACACCAAAACCTTAACAGCATCGGGACTTCTGTGGGGGACAGCAAGGGACATAGGAACACATTGCTTTTCTAAAGAAAGTCGTGTTTTTTTCCTTCAGCACAATAAATACATTCTCTGTGTCTTTCTGCCTGAAACTGTCAAGTTCCTGAAGGCATTCAGACCCAAGAATAGACAGTGTAGATGTGGTCACATAACAAAGGGTGTTTTCTAACTCTACGCCCCAGGAGCGCGTAAGCAGGCATCAGAAGGCAGCCTGAGAATGCGCAGAAAGCCGCTCTAGGAAGCAGACAACACTCCCTGCGAGTAAACTGCAGGGAAGGTCCACCCCACACGGCTCCAGGGAGGAAACCAATTTCATGCCAAGATGGTTTTGATGGATATGGCACCAGGGGACTGGGTTCACATGCTAGAACATTATAGGAATTTATTTTCGATGCCCAATTTCATGAAGATGTACAGTTTATAACCCACCCCTGGATTTAACCACCAGACGTTCAAACTGCCCCGAAAGAAAATGATACGCACTAGGCATGATGCCAGCTTCCAAAAATGCTGGCCAAGAACTATTAACAAGGAGGCTCCAGCTGCTTTTCCATTGGACTTCATTCACTGAACAAATGCTTTTATCAACTATTTTTTTGGGTTGTTGAACAATAACAGGTGCCCCCAATTAATTGAGACCAAATGATTGAGTGCATGGACCTTTAGCAGCTCGTGTGCACCAGCTCCTGAGGCAGGGACTGGTGTAGGATGGTCCCCTTCTCTTGTCTCATAAGGTTCATGAAGAATCAAAGGGTACAGATTTAATTCACTTATGTGATTCATAACTAGGATGACCATTATAATTTATCATCCAACCCAGATCACTTTTGAGAGGGGGGTATTTTTACTAATATAAGGAGGTAACTGCTATAGAGTAGGTCTATCCTTGGCAAACCAGAGTGGACAGGTGCCCTATTTATAACTCGCCCCACTCCATAGAGAATGGAACAGAATGACGTGTGTGTGTGTGTGTGTTGATCTCTGATGTAATCATGACGTTCATTTTGGTTGGTTGACCAAAAGATTAGCACAAAGAATCATTTTAAATTAATATAGCAAACACCTTCTTTTAATACTCAGCCACAGTGTGTGGGCCCATGGCACTTTGCTAGCTGTGGGCATTCTGCATGCTCTAGACACCAGCTAAAGTGTTTTACTGATGGGAGAAGAAACGGAGAATGTTAATCCACTACATTGCTTGACCGGAGGCCACTTAACAGTGTTTCTACTGTAATTATGTCAATGCACCCTCGATTTCTTCAAGTTGGGAATCTTTCCAATTTAAGGAACCAAATACCCTACTCAAAATACCTTAAAAGATACCAGTCCGAGAACTAAAAAGAGGAGGGGTAAAAATGGCATAAAGGGTAGACTGATGCAGAGATGGCCAATGGCTTCCCTGAGGACCTGGTTTCTACCCTTCTTTCTATTCGGTGTCCTGCTGAGTCAGCTCCATCCTCAGACTCCACCTCTCACACATCCTGGCCCTGCTCTGGCATCTCTAGCCTCCCCTCCTGTAGGGCCACAGAATGGCTGCAGCCCTTACAGCCATCAGTCTTTTCCCCACTCTCCAGGGCTGGAATGTGAGATCTTCCAATGTCTCCTTGCTTTTTTTGACTCTGACCACTGTAGACCCCTCCCTCAACTGGTAGCCCAGGAGGGGGATGGGCATGCTGATAGACAACTTAAACCTGCTAAGCCCTGGGTCTGATCTCAAGCCCAGCAGCCGCAAAGGATGGGTTCCTGAAGGAAATTCAGGGACCCGCTGGCGGGAAGAGGGAAGTAAGGATGCCAGACCTTAAACATCTCCTCCAAGTTTCCAGTACGGTCACAAGCACCAAAGAATCATCTCAGAGGCCGCAAAATCCATGTGACTCAGGATTTCACCAAGCACTAATTCAGTAAAGGAACTTAAATTTGGCAGGATCATTCCCCAGTCAAAGCACTGCCAGCCCATACTGGCGTACAAGAAGTTGGTTGAGGGCTCTAAAATAGCATGGCAAACAGAAGGAACTTTATAAACAAAGTTTAATGCAAGACATAGATCTCTTGGGATGCAAAAAAAAAAATCAAAGAGAGACCGAGGTGCTTCAAGTCCAGCAGATTACATGATACAAATAACAATAACAAAGAAGAAAATATTGCTACTGAAATAAAAACAACACAGTCATACATACTTAACAGGAAATGTACCAAGACAGGAAGAAGTTACAAATGATACATGACAAGGGCAGGCCATCAGAAATGGAAGTTGAACTTCAAGGACAGAGCCCCTTATAGATTTTAAGCTGGAATCATTTTAATAAGAGTATGCTTCTAGGTCAAGGTTTTAAAAGCCTTTTCTTGAACATCTTAGTAGTCTCGACTTTATTATTTTCGTATTTGTGCAAATACTTATTCAGAACAATCTTCTAGCAATAAAGACGCTAAAACTTTGATATGATGGCCTCTATTTGATCACTTTGATGAAATACTTCGGAGCATCTTTTAAACTGCCAGAAGAACAGAGTAAAGCAAAACCCCGGTAACATCTTGGAGCCCTAACACATTAGATGACCAATTTTACTACATCAGCCGACTAGAAGTAAGATAAGCCGTGCACGCAGTTAGTATCCAATGCCACTTTCTTATTTAATCTGCCATGATTTCACCCTTTGGTCTGTTTGGTTAATTTTATATGGAATGGTTCTATTTTGTATATGAATTAAAGGACATGTAAATATAAAGTTGCCCCATTTCCATAACATTTGCATGACTAGAATATAACAAAGTATGTGCAAGAGCTGAAAGCTGTGCTACTGGTGGAATGTGACAAAGCAAGGACCGTCCATGCCACCAGATCAACGTTTACAGATTCAAAATGAAAGAGACCAACTTGAGGTCGGAAGGTGGGTGGACTCACCAATAACAAGGGCACAAGATGTGAAGAGAGGCTAACAGGGCTTGTTTCAAAACCACAGCCCATCATAAAAGGTAGAAATACTTAAGAGAAATCATGTTACTTGAAACAGATATTTAATTTAGTTTTAAGTTGTTCAATATTTGTTCTCTAAGACATATTTTGTATTCGCCACGTATATATGGAGATCTTATCTCTGACAATTGAATTAGGGATAAGACACAGTTAATTAGCACAGGGGATCAGCACAAATTCATACCAGAGGGTCTGTCCAATCCCCTGGAATAATGCAAAGTCTATTTAAGAAGAAAAAGGAAGAGAAGAAAAACATGGGAAAAAATGGGCCCTTTTGTCTTGAGAACAGTATGTGGAGGGTTACAAAAAATGAGTAACTTTCTGGGTCTTTAACTTTCTCCAGACATTGTCTTTAAAGCGATGGAAAAAAAAGTTTCAAATGTTTAAAATCTCTCCAAATGTATTAGCAAAAACAATATGGAAATATATAACAGATGCACAAAGGCATCTTGGGATGAATGTATTAAGGACCCATAACTGCAAATTCTAAAATCGATTTAATTGTGCCAAAGAGAAAACATACAAAAGACCTTTTAATAAACAAAATGCAGAGTGTATTTCCAAAAATAAATAAATAAATAATAACTGAAGCCTTGAGCCAAGGTCTTTTCCTCAGTTGGGTTTTTCAGACTGACGAGACCCCCGACCAGGCTGTGCTGTCCCAGCGGCCACCTTTGCAGAGAGTGACAGAGCACGGACTGCAGCCGGACGTGGTGAGGCAGTGGGATAATAAATGAATTCCACAATTAGTTTCCACTTGGGGCTTTTTATCTTAGAGCAAACATCAAGTTCTTTTCTTGGGGTGCGGGTGAGAGGAAATCACCCTCTAAAAACAGTTTTCTTCTTTCCCTTAAAAAATAACTTCTTAATTAACAAAAGTATCCTCAACATTTGGAAGAGAGTCAAATGATCAGAAAGAAAATTAAAGTCACCCTAAAGCTCTCCCTAACCACTGTTAACACATCGTGACGCCCAGCCACCTCCTCCCTCATCCACGATGGCCGCAGGGCATTCCACCTCAAGAGCCAAGGGCGAAGATGTCTGTTTTCATGAGTGACAGTTTTAGCACTCGGAGAATTTGGATGGATTTCCTTTAAAATCGTAAGTATGACTTCCCCATAAGTGGAGGGAGAGGCATGTTGGAGAGCCGAGAAACGATGCCCGTGTCTCCACTGCAGAAGGGACACAGGAGCCAGCTGCTGTTCTCAACATGTCCCAAATAATCCTCCCAATCCACTTTCTCTCCTGTCTTTCTCCTGTAAACAGTACCGCTGTGTTAAATTTCCATTATGAAACACTTTAAAACAGTTGCAAAAATTTAAAAAAAAAATTCTCATACATTTTCAGCCAGCTTCCCCAAAAGGTAACCTCTTACATAACCAGAGTCCAAAAATCAAAACCATGACCCTCACGCTGACACACCACCCACGCCTTAGCTACAGATCGCCCATAAATTTCACCACTGTCCCCCCGGTGTCCTCCATCTGGGGCTGGATCCCACCCCGGTTCATGCAGGGCATGGGCGTTCTCTTTACGCTCTAGGTCAGTACCGCCCCTCTGCTGGCTTTGTCTCTCCTGGCTTTGATGCTTCCCACTTCCCCAGGCAGTCCCACGGAAAGGGGAGGAGACGGGGCCATAGAAAGCGTGACCTGGCCACAATGACAGCCTTCCCAGGTGGTGGAACACAAACACAGTCGGCCAGGACGTGAGAATGGTCTAACAGGACTCTGACAGGCCCTGGCTAGTGGTTCCCTAGAGCTTCCATAACAAACTACCGCTAACCGGGTGCTTTCAAACAACAGAAATGTCCTCTCAGCACTCTGGAGGCCAGAAATATGCCACGGAGGTGTCCGCAGGGCTGGCCCTCCTGAGGCTCTGGGAGGGGATCTGTGCCACGCCTCCGTCCCACCTCCCAGGGCAGCTGGCAGCCCTCGGCTTGTCTGTGCAGAACTCCAGTTTCTACCTCTATCTCCACATGGCCTTGCCCTCTGTGTGCGTCTGGGACCCCCTCTCTTCGGGGAGGACACCTGTCACAGGGTTTAGGGCTGGCTGCCCTGTAATCCAACATGGCCTGATCTCCAGATCCTGGACTAATCACATCTGCAAAGAAAGGACTTATTTCCACAGAAGGCCACGTACTGAGGCTCCAAGGATGTGAACTTTTGAGGAGAGCATTATTCAGACTGCTGTTAATGTCCTTCAATTTAGTTATTTTAAAGTGCATATTTTTGGACAATAACTAGGTTATGAGCCCTATGAGACAATTTCTCACATTACTTACATGGACAGCATGAACAGGTGAAAAGGATCCTTTTATTTCTTAGAATAGCATCAAGCAAACTCAAAAACCCAGGGTATCTTGGGGAAGATAATGGCAACTTATATTTAGTTCTCCACCTGGTATTTCAATTCCAGACACACGTCAGCAGCAGCCTCATGGTTCACTACTGTTGCCCAAGCCAGGTAAAGATCTACCAGCCAGCAGTCCGTCGACTAGGGGAGACACAGAAACACTCCTGTCCACACAGGCAACAGGAGTTTGAAGCTCTTCCAAATTGGATGTTCCTGTAAGAGCTCATTACTTCTAAGGACTGCAAGTCTCCAGCTCTGCCTCACAGGCCAAGTGAGAAGGACAATTGGGACCATCACCATGTTCAAAGGCCCGGCGGCTACTTGATTAGAGAAGAGGAGGTTCGCTTGGCAGGGTGTGTTCTCTGCAGAAACCCACCAGGGGAGAGAGGGCAGCTCGTCCTTCCACAACGGCTGCACACTGAGGTGGTGGCGATTTCACTGTGACCCGCAGGATTTGCAGGCTCACCCCTTTCTCTCCTTCTGAGTACAGTGGGTGGGGCTCCGTCTTGCGGCACAGCAGCAAAGCCTGAGGCTGGACAGGTTCCCGTGGCTGCTCCTGAACTGCCCGGCTGCAAACCAGTCGGCTCTGAGAACGCTCTCCCACCCACCCCAGCAGTCTCACCACGAACATATGTCTTTCTCTGCAATTTTCTTAAACTGAGGAGACCCCTCCCCTCAAGCTCACCATCTGTGAGCTGCCTGCCCCGGCCCTGCTTCAAGCTACTCATTTCAACAAAATAAAGCTTTGAAAGGAGAGGTGACTGTGTAAAGCAAGTGCACATGCTCAACCCATGCAAACAATACGTGCGTGTCCGCGGGAGATTTAATCCAGACTGAGACGCCTCTGGTCTGGGAAGGCAGGCACAGGAAGGCAAAGAGATGCAAGTCTTCAGATGGAAACAGCGTGTGTGCCACACCAATGCCCAAGTAGCAAAAGAAACCATTTAACACACATTACATCACACACACACACACACTCAAAACACAAAAGCATATAAGGAATATTGATGCCTTGGGAAAGACACCATGAACTAAGCTTTACTGGAATGAGAATGAATGCAGGAAAAGAGCAAAGTGGGTTCAATTTCAAAAACACATCTCTGTGAAAATAATGGCCCTGCCACGCAGGCACACTCTCCTCTGCCTCGGGACTTTGCACGCTCTGGCTCACTTCATCCTCTAGAATATAGGTCCTCTGTGCACAGTTACAACTGAGGAGATGGGGGCCATAGAGAGTGGAAGTAACTGGCCCAAAACAACAGCTTTAAAAGGTAGTGGAACGTGAACACAGTCAGCAAGTACCCAGCACTCGGGATATGCCGGGAATTATTCTAAGACATCCGCGTAAAGTAATACATGTGATTCTCAAAACAAATCTAGCTGGTTATTTATGCAATCCCCACTTTAAAGACAACAAAACTGAGCTTAAGCTGCGGAGTGACATGTCTAAGATCACACTGTTAGGGCAGAGCCAGTATAGGTAGGTCTCCTTGAGCATATTTTATTGCCAGCGTCCAGTCCAAAGAGGTAAGTAAATTATTGGGGTCATATTTCCCAAAGCTCAAAACTAAAAAAAAAAAAATTCATACATACAGAATGTGGACCCTTCCAATCCTGTTGTGCAAATAAAATTCTGGTCTTAAGAGGGGAGAGCCTGGGAGATTTGGCTCCACAGTCTGTAAAGGCTTGGCCCCTGAAGGGCTCTTGCTCAGCTGTGGGGAAGCCCTCAGCGGGGGCAGAGCCCACCCTCGGGAGCCTGGCTGCCCGCGAGCTGCTCCTATCATTGCCACGATGTGCCCCTGCCCAGCCTCTTAGAATCACTAGAATCACTAAGACAGTCCGGGAGCCAGGCCAGCGTGATGTCAGGCACCCCTGGTTCACGTGCTCAGAGACACTTCTCAAGAAACCTTCACACAACCTCGTGCTCTAGAATATGTTTTGGAATTGGAGAACCGCATCTGGCAGAAGGGCTAGGGAGGCGGAGAGGGGCGCTAAAGGGTCCCTTTCTGAGGGCTTGCACATGATGGAATGTGCTTTCAGTTCATTCTTCCCCCACCACCTGCCTCATCAGGATTTGTGCATTTACGTATATTTACTTACTTATTTTCTGTCCCCCTGTGGAACTAGAAACTCCATGAGAGCAGAGAATCATGGTCGTATTTTCCAGTGTATGTGGGGACTGCCCCTCAGCACTGTCAATTCACACTCACACAGAGAGCAAGGAAAGCCAGGGCTTGGCGGACCCAACGGAGAGAGACCCAGGAGCCGCTTGCAGAGTCGGGCAGTGTATACTTCCTGGACAGAGAAGGGAAACCAGAGCAACAGCCGGGTCCCTGGGCTCCCATCCCGCCAAATAAAAGGATGCCATGGCATAAAACAGGGTGAGCAGATGACTGCCATGCAGGTGTGGGACGCCCCGCTGCTGAGGAGGCAGGTCCAGGTGGCAGCGAGGCGGCTCCGTGTTCCGCAGCTCCACCTCGAGGAGGCGGCCAGAGAGCCCTACTCATCAGGACCTGGGGAGGGCTCGGCCTCATGACAGCCTGCCAGGGAAGATAAGGGCCTCACAGACCTCCTCACACGCCCCCCTCCTCTCCTGCTCCAGGAGGATCCCAGGGCCTGCAGCCAAGAGCCAAGACTCGGATTCACTGCGGTTCAAGCCTTTGCTAATGTGATCTGTTTAGATGCAAACAAGCTCCCCAGGTCACCCTGGCAGAACTGTTACCCTGCAAGTGCATGGCACATAGTAAGCGTTCAATAAATATGTGTTATGTGAATCCTGTGTGCTGGTGCTAATGACACACCTGTTTTACAGAAGGGCAGCTGAGGTATGGGGCAGGGGGGAAGCAGTCTCCCCACGGTCACACAGCATGAGAATGAGAGCGCAAGGACTCAACCACAGCCCACCTCCTTCCCTGCCTGGAGCCAGAGCAGCAGCGTTCCAGGACCAGGTGCCCTAGGCACTGGCATGGCCAGCCCAGGAACTCCTCCTGTGTGCTGATTCACACCTGGTCTCCCCATGTCTCTGCGCCTGCCTGCCCTCCCTCCCTCCACCTCTCTCTCCCTGTCTCAAAATCCTCTGTAAAATGAGGATAGCAATACCGAGCTAATAGGCTTGGCGGAAGATAACAGGTTATTAAAAGAGTCCCAGCCATTTCCTGAGCATTTATCTGCAAGACCCATCTCCCTGAGGCAGCACTGGTCTCTCTCCCGAGGGATGATGGCCCCAGTCCCATTTCCAGGTGAGTAATAATAACAACAACAGATTAGCCTTCAGCAATTCTATCAGTGAGAGAAAAGAGAATGAGAGACAAAAAAGTGGGGGAAGATCCTTTTCCTAAGTACCCAGGTCTCCCTCTGTCCTGCTGTTGGCCAGGGTCCCTCCCCGAGTCCCTGGGGCTCTGGGCTGGCCCAGTGGCAGCCTGTACACTGGCCAGCTACCCCAAACTGGCTCACTGAACAGCAGCAAACTGAGCCCTGGAAACAAGTGGCATGGGGACACAGCCACCCTGCAAAGAACGCTCTGCTGGCGCACTGGCTTCCAGAGGAGTTTTCTTTGGGGGGGCCTGGATGGTCCCGGGTGGGGTGGGTCCAGACTCTCCCAGAGGGCACCCTGCTTGCTCCCTCCACATCTCATCTCACACAAGTGGAAGGTCGCCCAGCCCAACCAAATAGTTTTCCAAACACACCCATGAAAGCTTTAAAAAAAATGTTCACTGTAGAAAATCCAGAAAGTACAGAAAAGGGCCAAGAAAAAAACAAAGCGATCCACAATCCTATGACCCAGGACGAGGACCTGTGAACCCGGGAAATGCCATCTATCCCGCCCCCTCCTCTGCCTGACTAGACGTAACAGTGCCGATCATGCGTGTGACATGGCAGCGGCAGCTTGGCAGTTGTTTTATTAGCTTTAATTCAAGTGGAAAGCCCACATTTTTAGATGGAATACATAAAGTACAACCACAAATACTCATGTATAAATAGCTCTTTGCAATAAAATCTCCCAGAGATTCTCTAGAAGTTGAAACTTCTAATTTGCCAACAAATAACCTTTTAGTCCCTTTCATTCTGGCCTGGTGGCCACTTCATCTGTTCTCCAGACAAGAATGAGTTCAGAGCTGACACAGACAAATTGACTAGCAGAGGCTCTGGTTGCACCAGATATTTCTCAGCTTCCTGACAGGTGACCTGTCCACCTCGAAGCTTCTACTTTCAGCGGAGCCTGATATGAATCCCAGCTTGGGCTGCTTCACCAGCTCAGGACAACACCTGCCATTATACATTCTTTCAACAAACATTCAACAGCACACAGTAATACCTCTATATTTATTCATCATTTGGAGCTATCAGTATTCTGTTTCCCTAATAATAACCATTATCAGAAATGTGAATCAAGGATATAACACCTTAGCATTGGCATAAAACAGAGGAGGCAGCAGGGATAGAGAAGATGAAGACAGAAGTCATATTTTAACCTTGAATCCTCACAAGGCCTGGAATTGAAACATTAACATTGTTATAATGAAGTATGTTTTGATAGAATAGAATTTTAAGGTTCTGAATCAAGAAGGTAACAGAAAGTGGACATTATAACAGACAGGTGCTAAATATTTATTTAGTTCAATAGTTCTTAGAACTTATGTGAGGCACCATTTAAAAGCAGTGATTCTCAAGTTCAAAGAGTCAGAATCATCGGAGGCCTTGTAAAATATAGATTGCTCTGCCAGAGAGCTTGATTCAACACATTTGGAAAAGACCCAAGAATTTCACTTCTAACAAGCTCCCATATGATCGACACTGCTGTTCTGGAAGCACAATTGAGAAGCACTGCTCCAGTCTATGAAAACACAGCAGAGAGCAAATCAAAGCCCTTCTCCCCTGGAGTTTACCTTCTACTGGGATGATAGCAATTAAGCATAATATAATTTCACTGGTGGCCAACTCATCGTTGCCACCATGCAGAATAGAGTGAGAAGAGAATTGAGGATGATGGACGTAGGGACTGTGCTTAAAAGAAGATGGTCAGAGAGGTCTGACCTCTGAGGAGGTCACATCCATTCAAATGAAGTGACCGGAGAGAGGAAGCCATGCGAAATCAGAGGGAACGTTCCAGACGAAGAGAGCGGCCCATAGGAAGTCCCGAGTGGTACCGAGCTCACGAGCCTCAGCCCCTCGGCGACTTGGAGACGGGGAGAAAAGACTAGAGACAAAGAGGGAGGCGAAGAAGGCCAACTGGGAGGCCACTAACAAAGGTGGTGGCTTGGACAGGATGGTGGCCAGCCACCCTGCTGAGGACGGTGGGAATGGAAGGCACCCTACAGGGGTGCTGACGGCCTCCCCATGGGGCGGGATGTGGGTGTGAATAGCAGAGGGGATTGAGCATGACCACAGGGCTTTGTCTGGTCTTTACACAGGGGGTGGAAATAAAACACTTACTTGGCAGCATTCCCAAGCCTACAGAAAAGTTGCCAGAATAAAAAGAGCAGGAAGAACCCCTGGTACCCTTCTAGGTTCCCCCACTTTTAACAGTTCATCCCTTTTGCTCTAACATTTGCACACTGTCCCCATAGAGATACCCACATGTGCACGCACACACATTCTCTGCAAGTGACAGATAGACCACCGTGTGCTGGAGGGGACTTGATGGCAGGGGTGGAAAATAAGGTCAGGGAGGCAGGATGGGAAGGTCAGAGAAAAGGCTCTGATGGCCCCAAGGCAGGCTGGGAAAGGGCACAGCTCTGCATCTGCCGGTTCCAGAGACTCTCATTAGCTGTGGATGAATTGTAGGTTTTGAACAGGAAAACTGGCATGATTAGTCCAAAGACAATATGGCAAACAGTTGACCAAAATCCCCTTTCCTGTATCTGCCAATATTGCAAATTTCTACTATTACCTCCTCTGCTTTGAAGTCCTTTTGGTCAGGGTCCCACTCAAGCAATTCATATTCCTCAGTGACTCACCAATCCTCCTGCCTTCTCATGATGACATCTGATGTTCCCAACTTAGACTTCTCAGAAACGCATGGAACTTAGCTACTCGTGAACTCTGGCGCACAGCAGGCGCTGACATCCTCCCTGATGACATTTCCAGAGTCCGGCTCTCACTGCCATCTCAGAGACATGCTTATTCACAGCGAGCTGATAAATGTAGGCAGTCAGCACAAGTTGTGCTGGCACAGGGGAAAAAAATCTTCTGAGGTATAGAGGCAGCTCAAAATGAGATTAATTGTGATGAACCACAGCCATTTTTTTGATTAAGCAGGGTTTTCAATTAGCCACTTACAGGGAGTTTTGAATATCCTTCCATCATACACCCCACCAACTTAGTCCAAGGTGGTTGGCCTGAGAAAACCTGTAGTTCTAAAGCAGTGGAACTGCCAACCCAAGTTTATCCCCAACAGGTGTGCAGAGATGATACTATACTGCCAGCAGGTATGTAAAAATCCCCCTCCGGAAGGGACAAAATGCAGACCAACTACTAGAGCATGTCCTCTATTCCCACAGCTTCTGATAATCCACCCTCAGCCAGAACACAAGGCCGTGGGCATCCTAAAAGCCGTGACAGCTGCCAGGCTACGGTTCTGCAGATGCTTAAAGGGCTTAAATTCTCGTGTCCTGAACTTGCTGTTGTTTAAACCAAAAGGAGACACATTTCCTCAGGATTGCAGCCTAGGGAAGAAGTATTCTCTGGCCTGTTCAGCATGGTTAAGTGCTTCAAAAGTGTTAATATTACAATAGCTGAGTCCAAATTTCCTATGTTAACTTGGAAGACACCTGAAGCCTGGTTGGGCTCTTCCTGTAAAGAGCTGAGGAAGGGCAGGAAGGCACTGCTTCTGTTTTGTGCTGTATGTGGGTGTGTTTAGGCTTTTCAGAGTAGAGAAAAGCACTGCTTTTTAAATCTCTTCCTACTTATCATACGTATGGAACATCAGCCGTTTCCAGCTTCAAGGGGCTCCATCTGATCTACCTGTACCCTTCAACCAACAACCCCAGAGCACCCACGACAGCTGGGCTAGACAGCTTACCCTGGAGAGTGGGTGACAGGGCAGCCCTGAAGGGGACAACACAGCACAGTGCTGGCAAGATCAGGGCACTGGTCACACAGGAGGGGCACCTAGTCTCATCTGTGCAATCAGAAGGGTCTTCCTGAAAGAAGGAACAAAGGACGTGAGCGATGCAGAGGTGCTCAAGGTGGTGAAGCCTCCCAGGAGGAGCCTTCAGCCTAAGATCTCATCCCCAGGGCTTTGTCTCAGGCACAGCCAGCCCTTCCCTGAAGGTCACTTAGAATCCAGGACCTCACCCAAGGCAGAGGGGCAAAGTCTGCACCCAGGGTCGGAGGGGACCCAGCACCCAGCTGCCTCCGTTTCCAACAGAGAGTCTTGCAGCCACAGACGCTGACCCCTGCCCACCACCTAACCCGCCTGCCAGACACCCCCACACCCCCGATGGCCGTTGTGAAATCTATAAGATCCAGAGTTAAGAAATTAGAAACTTACATCAGAGAACATCTCAAACTAGGTAAGAAAAAGCAAAAATAAAAACTATACATAATGACAATCAACTAAAAGAATATGGTCTTTTCTTCCTTTAAGCTCAGTTTTTCAATTAAAAGAAATAAGAACAGTTTCACTATTATTATATGATATTTTGTTTCATTACATAATATTTTATTTTCTGTTTGTGTGCTTTACTACGTTATTCATTTAATCCTCACAACTACTTTGTAGGGTAGGAACCCTTGCATCACTCAAAAAACTGATCTGTAAGCGACACGGTGCCCAAGACTGCAAACTGTCGAATGTCAGGGCTGTGATTCATATCCTAAACCCATATGACACTAGCAACTCTAACCTGTGGCTCTATACCCAAATCGCCTGGTGTTTTCTAACCACATCCCAGACTTTCTCATTTTCCAGAGAGGGAGTGAGTATCTGGGTGTTTAAGAAGGACCCTGAGAGGTTCCACTTTTGGTGTAACAGCATGAGGAGGTCCTCAACCTCCTCCACAAGGAAGCAAGTGAAAACTATTTTTTAAAACAATCATTTAACATTTCTAGAAATGGCATAAGGACATTTGCAAATGAAGATGCTTTGAGATGAAGAAAAACGAATATATAACAGACCAAAACTTATGGGGTGCAGCTAAATCAGTGCTTTGAGGGAAATTTATAGCTTCAAATGCTTACATTAAGAAAGAAGAAAGACCTCAAATCAATAAGCTAAAGTTGCACTGTAAGGGAGTACAGAAAGGGAAGCAATCTAAACCTAAAGCAGAAGAAAAGAAATAATAAAGATCAGAATGAAAATTAATGAAACAGAAAAACAGTTGAGAAAATCAATGAAACCAAAAGCTAATTTTTTGAAAATGTAAACAAAATTGACTAATCTTCAGCTGGATTGAACAAGAAAAAGAGAAAGAAAAGCTCAAATTATCAGAAACCCTCTGGCGACTGGGCCAAGACACAGACCCCTCAACTCTCAGGATGGAACAGGTGCCAGCCCAGCATCTCTGATGAAAAATGGCGTCTTCTCGGCAGCCTACTGGGTCACTACATGAGAAAGGCTGGGGAGACCGCAGTAAGGCACCTTGAAATGCCAGGCATTACACAAGTAATCATTCAGTCCCCTGAATATCCATGCAGATGTGGCTGACCCACCAGCAATTTCGCTTCGGCACTCATGAAGCCAGCCTCCTACTGCCGTCCATTGCCGTCCCTCATGCTGGTATTTTTATTCTTAACTCCGACACACCAAAGCATAATATATGTGCTCAAACTCCTTGCTGTGCTTCTTGGCTGGCCCTGCCCTGGCCCCAGGGGTCTTCCCACCACCACCTGAGGCTGTGCCGGGATGAGCCAGTGCCGGCACACAGTTGGACTTCTCACCAAACAAGTGAAAAAATCACTACCCCTTTAACATCAGATCTTGATCTCCATCCTTTGTCAACAGAAGGTTTGACTTCAGTTTCTGTCAGTGGAGCTGATAGAAGCCGCATCCTTCCAGAGACCGTACCTCTGAAACAGTTCCTCCTGACTTGGACATGCATTATACAGAAATACATGTTACAGGCCTGGGAATGGAAGATAAAGCTCTTTTTGACACAACCTGAAAGTATATTTTGTGGCTACTGTGACCAAGCTAATTATTAAGAAAAAGGGCCCCTTAAAAATGGGAAAAGCATATTATCTTTGTTGCCACATTGTCTAAAAAAGGGGCAGAGCTCAGCAAAGACTCCACACCATACGGTTCAAAGGTCTGACTTCATCTCAAATTCAGTCTGGTGTAGGTCCGCTGGTCTCTAGGTTTTGACTCCATGAAGAGGGCCAACCCTGCCTTTCAAACACTAGTATGTGTGCCCGAGAGCAGGGTGAGACCCAGGGGGATGGATGGGAGTGGCTGCCCGATCACATCTGGGTGGACGGCAGCCCAGGCCAGTCACATGCCATGAAGCCTGTGTCCTCAGCACACTTCCTTGGCAAGAGCCACTCCTGGTAACACCTGGAGACAGACCTCTTGCTCCTAAATGGGTCCCCACAGAGCACCTTTCTTTAGCGATAAACTCGGTGAGCGTGGGATGACTGACCGTCACAGCAGGCCCACTGCACATGTGTGCTGGCGTTTCATTTCTCACCGCCTGCCCCCTGGTGGAAGCCAGCACAGACAGCGCCTTCCTGCAGATGCATGGAGGCTCCATGGGCTGCACCCAGGAAGGGTCCGTAGTCGTCTGCCCCCATCCCAAGTCCTGCTTCTGCTCAAATGACAATGTACCAGCTAATTCCTAACATTAGCTGATAAATGTCATTTTCAAGTATTTTATGCGACTCTGATTTTGAAGGATGAAGATGACTTTTCCTGTGTAAGTAAAAACGCAGCCACCAAGTGTGGTCCCATCTCTTTTTTTATTAACTTGAGTAAGACTTGGGAGGAAAAACAGGGGAGAAGAGTGTCAAAAGGTATTTCATATTCTGACAGCTGAAACAACGTCTGCTCATGTCTTCTCTCGCAAACTCCTTAGAATGAAATATGGGGAAAGAAATCTAAACCTCCAGAAGGAAATGTGTCAGAATAAGCGGAAAGCATTTCTGGAGTTAAATTATCAATAATACCAGCCATGAAAAGACCAAGTCTGGGTGGCTGAGGCAGGAGGCCCCTCCTGCCCCCTCTCCCACACTGCTCTCAGGCAGCTTCTCCCCGTCACACCACAGGAACCCCAGCCTTACCGAAGGTAGCTAGCTCTCACAACGTTAATGAGCGTGTCCGACCTGGCTGCCAGCAAGTGGGCGAGCAGGGGCCGCACCCCAGGCCTGCACACCTGCACACACCACCGGGCTACACAGCCGTCTTGGGGCTGCCTCCATACCTGGCCCAAACAGCCCACTTAAATATGGAAGTTTCTGCAACCCTGGTCACTCCCTGAAAAGATTCAATCCATGACAATCCCAAACGCCCTCTGAGCTTCATTAGGGTGCCAGGAAGATCCACCCTGGTGTGACCCCGGGGCCGCTGGGGCCCTCCGCTCCACTAGGATGCCCTGGGCAACCCTAGGCTGGGTCCTCCCTGAAGAGGGTCCTGGCCCACCTGCTACAAGAAATCCCGGGAGGCCCCCTCAGCCAGCTCAAAGGGTATGTGGGCTGAGCGTGGGGCAGAGCAGCTGGAATGCAGGACCAAGGCCTGGCGCCACGGGTGCATCAGGGTGGATGAGGCTAAGGGCCTGAACCCCTGTGAAGTCTCAGGGTTCCCCTCAGAGAAGAGTCAGAGCCCCTAGGCGGTGGGAAAGGACACACATCCACCCACTGCCGAGGCCCCTCTGTGGGGGGCGCTTAGATCATGGCCAGTGGAATGTCGGCATGCTTGAATCCTGGCCAATGAAGGTGAGCACACTGAAGTCGGGGCCAGTGGGATGCAGTGCGCCAGCCCTGGTATTCGTGGCCCGTGTGGCAGGTGCAGACCAATTTATAACGTGTGTCAGTCTCGGCTCTGCAATAGTGCTCACCTCCAACACCGGCCCTGGGGCTGCGGGAGAGACTGGGGCAGACAAGGGGCCCTGGGGAGGGAGGGGGGCCTCGCAGCAGTGGCTACTCACCAACTGCACACGCTGTCTCAGTGTCTGAACAACCGACCAGCCATTCTGATGCTTCCCAGCTGGAGGTCAGCCCGGCTGCAGGAACCACCACTAATAACTAGCCGTGGCAACACGCTGATGGGTCTGTGACCAGGCAAACCCACGGAAACCTTTTCCTGACAGTCAGAGAGGAGCAGCTGGGTGTTGGGCTTCTCCCAGGCCCTGCTCTTGGGAGACTCTCGTTGTTCATTAAAGCGTGCCACACGAGACAACTGACTCTGGAATTGGATCTGGCAGAAAGGACCTGAATTCAGATGAGGACAAGTAGCTTCACCTCCGAGCCTCAGCCTTCCCGTCTGTAAGATGGGGGAGCAGCGAGGTGATGGGCCTTCTGATAAGCCAGAGTGTCTGTCTGTGCCCCCTGTGTGGCGGTCCTCACACAAGCTTCTTGGGCTGGGTTGGGTGCAGTTGTTCTCCCCCAAGGTTCAGAGTGCTTATATATTTTGCCTGAAATCCCAGCAGCTGAGCAGTGGACACTCGATTCTAACTCAGGCTGCTTGGCTTCAGAACTCATCCTGACCCATCAGCTTGATCACCTCTCACTCACGGGGGGCTGTGGGCATGCAGGGAGCCGGCGTGCATGGGGCACCTCCGCGGCACCGGACCACAGCCCGTGCACACAGGGCAACCGCTGCCCCAGTGGGCTCTTCCGACTGCTTGGCAGATGGCAGCATCTCAGAGGGTCTTACGTTGGTATATTCTGGGTTTTTCCCTCAAAAAGAAGGAACAGAATGAAGCTTCTCTGTGAGTTCCAGTGTCTCTTATGCATGAAACTGATAGTTCCGTCATTTTCCTTCCTTTCGTCCAATACCACAGCCCCGACCTGTACTTAGACGCCCAGTGCCTTCAACAGCATGTGATTCTCACCCAGCCGTCGACAAGACTCAGACTTGCTCCTGGGACGGGGCACAGATATAAGAAGGGAAGGCCATCTGGAAGGGAAGTGGACTCAGCACACGTCTAGTCCACCTGCCTGAACTCTTTGGAAAGGACAGCAAGCTGGCAAATAAGAAGAAAACCCTCATAAACTAATCTGCTTGAGACACGCGGGTATTCTGGAAAGGGAGTTACTCCACTGCTCGTGCGTGTAGGGCAAGGAAGGCCCCGACATAGACTTCTCCGCTGTCACCCCTGTGATAAGCACACAGAGCATGCCGCCCTGTTCCTGAAATCCACGAGGACAGTCCAGGACGCGGTTCAGCCCTGCTGAGCAAACGGCCTTCAGGCTCCTGCCCCTGCCAGGGAGTCGGCCCTCTGCGCCCCTGAGGCGGGCCCATCCCAGGCACCCCAGCGGCCCTGAGCCTGTGCCCCAACAGACCAGCAGCCCTGCTCCCCTCTTCGCCTGGGTTTCCACGGCACTCTGCCTTGCTCTTTCCCCTCCTCCACTCTCCTTTGGTGGCGATAAGTAGAGCATGTGAAACCCACCCCAGGAAAGTCTCTGGAGGATGAGGGTGGCCCAGATTGCCTGCACCCAGCCCTGGGCCTGGAATAAAGCAGAGCCACATGAAGACAAGTCCATGTGAATTCAACGGCACAGACTCTGCTTCAAAGCTCTAGTGGTGAAACCAGACTTAGAGCTAGAAGACTTTCACCTCCAGTCTGAGTCCTACCATGGAGGGTTAGATGCCTTCAGTCTCTCTAAGACGTGGATAAATCCATGTGCCAAAGTCTAAAATCACTGTGTGTTGCACGTATCTGCATCTGGAGATACGCAAACACCTACGTGTATGGGCGCAAGAGCACAGTGGCACTCAGGAAAGAGGAGGGGAAAAAAGAGTAAGACCATAGGTCTACAAAAGTGACCCTTCCACTTCAGCACGGAAGGAGAATGCAAGACGGTGGCCCTTTAGGGATTATAAACAGGGCCGCCCAGAGCCATTCTTACTAGAAACCCACCCATACATCTGAGGCAGGAACTTTTGGATGTCACGGCATTTACGAGCAGGCAGTTGGAAGAACTGGTGTCACTGAGCAGAGAACACCCCTGAGTGGGGGTGTCCCCGGTCCAAGGCCTACCTGTGTGGTTAGGCATTCTCCAAGTAGGGAGGATACGCCCTCTGACCCCCCATCCCCTGTGACACATGCTACCATGCAGGTCAGGCCTGGGGAGGAGGCCCGAGCTGGACTAATGCAGCAGGGACGTGGCTGGGCACACCCTTGGCCACCTTCCCCCGGCCTCCATTGGGAGCCTCCTGGTCCTCTAGGGGCCTCTCAGGCCCAGGCTCAGCGGCCTCAGGAAGCCCTCTGGGCAGGGTACCCAGGACCACAGCCGTGACAGCAAACAGCAAAGTGCACAGCCGCCGGCCTTGGGCTGAAGGCCACAGAACCTCATTTCTGATCCCAGTTTCCCATCTGCCCCTCAGAAGCCCTGATAAGTTTCTCCCAAAAGCAGATTGTTCTTCACAGTGGAAGCTGGGCATCCCCACGTCTGTGACTCCCATCAGCACGTGACCGGAGTATGATGGAATCTCTTCAGAGGGAAACCCTTCCTTTTCCCAGGCCAACATCGTTTAGAGGAAACTAACAACTTTCACCCTAAGGACACACCCTGACACTAAATGCTACCTGCAGTGAAGGCAGTGTCCATGCATAAACAACTTACGCGATGGTTCCTCCTTCCTCAGACAAAACCATTGTCACCCATGGCTGCCACAAAGCAGAAAGAACTAGCAAACGGAAAGTCATTAGCACTTTACATGCAGGTGTGTTTCCTTTTATTGGGGGAAATGTGCACCTGAAAATTACTCAGAGCTGAGTAGCTCTTGTATATCAAGTGCTTTTGTTCTTTCGTTTTGAATTTTCCTAAAAGCAACACACACTCATGGCAGAACATTCAAACTGAACAGAGGAACAGAAAGTACGCACCTCAGTTTCCCATACATTCCTCCAGAAATGTTCTGTGTACAATCATTGCATATGTCCTTCAAACACATACATACGTTTTCTTCTGTATCTTTCCTATGTGTCTTGGTCACTTACTGGTACACCTTTGAGCTGTTCCCCTGCACACACCGAGCACCAGCTTACCAGAGCCTTCTAATCCCAGGGAAGAGCTGATGCTTCCTGAGATTTAATGACTGTTCCATGAAATGAGACCATAACAAAGTGAATTTGGGGAAAGTTGACTCATGCAGTTAAACGCCTTTTCTGTGATAGCAATTCATATTCCTTGAATATCTTGTCAACACAGCGGGATGGATTTTCATGTGGCATATCCCTCCTTTATCTCATCCCAGAATATTTCCCAGGGACCATTTCCCACAGTCTTGTGCAGGGTGATCTCCTCCTACCGTACTCCCTGCCTTCCACCTGCACCAGCCCTCGGCTAAACTGGTTCCTACCCATCCCCCAGAGGCCAGCTGAGCTTGTCCCGCTCAGGAAAACGCCCTCTGATCGTGGCCATCCTCGCCCAGGTCGCCCCGCTCTTGCCGACCCGCAGCCTCCCCTCCACTGCAGCCCTCTGGGTGCCTCAAGTGCTCAGCCATGTGACTGCTCCCTCCCCAGTGGCCTCCCACGGCCTGTAGGCTCCAGGGTCTGCCCACCCCTCACCACGCCTCTGCACGCTGATGTCTAAGGTCTGGCCCATGAGCGGTGCTCTGTGAGGATCCATGAGATCACCGTATGATGGTGGAACCCAGAACCCAGGCCTGCCGACGCCGCCCCCGTCACTCCTGGGAGGAGGCCCTCCCGGCACAGCAGCGAGCCCTCTGGGGAGGTGAGGAACACCCCCGCCTCACGGACCACTGCCTCCCTGCTCACTTGCTTGTATGCATTTTCATATGGCAGGTTTGCAGGGTTAGACGTGCAATCATCTTGTCTCGGACAGAAATATCCCCAATGTGTGAGCGGTTGGTACCCACTGATATTCTGATGCAGTTTGCTTTACATTAAAAAAAAAAAAAGACTTTCCACTGTGGATCAGGAAAGAGATTGGAAGTGTTTATGTAAAATGAGGCTAGTTTTCATTCGTGATGGATTTTCACAAGCTGAGAAGAAAACAGCAGGACTTGACAAGAAGGGCCCCCCTCCCCCCGCACAGGTGAACTGTGAGCGACAGCATGACACATGGGGGTGGGCAGGACACAGGATAAAGAGGCGGTGCATCCTGGGGGCTCCAGACTCAGTGTAGGCTCCACATACTGACTCACCCACTCTACGAGCTGAGTCATCCTGAGCAAGTCTCTGAGCCTGTTTTCTCATCTGTAAAATGGGAGTGGTAACTGTTCCTACAACACTGGGCTGTGGTGGGATTGTATTACATTAGATCACGCTCCTGCCTGCACACAGCAAACACCCCATACATGTTATCCAGAGGAAGAAAAGAGACAGAGGGAACCATCAGTGGACTGGTACACAGGTGAGTATCTCCAGGGACAACAGGTGGGTGGGGGCTACTCTGGGCAGAAGATCCCATTAGCTTGGAGCTAGGAACAGAGGAAAGAGTGTGACAAGCAAGAAGGAGGAGGATGTCCTTTATGCCCCTGCCAAGACCAGTACCGCCAAACAGGTGGTGGCCCCAGGCCATCCTGAGAGTCCTGGGTCCCAGGCCAAAGCAAAGCAAAGAGTGTTATTTGAAGCCCTACCACCTTTAACTGTCCTTGTCAGGCCGCCATGTGGCCTGAGCAGTAGGACCTTAACTCAGAGAGGCTCCCCATATCCATGTCTGGGCACGAGGAGCACGGGGAGGGCAGGTGTGAGTGTCCGGATGGGACTGCTTGCAGAAGGTGCTCGCTGGCCTCCGACAACCACACGCACCTCTGGCTCCAGAGTTTACTGTTGACTAAACTTCTTGATGCACAACTCCAGAGTTAAAAGGGTTTCCAAGGTACAGGAGAAAAAAGAATGTTTCCTTATTCCTTAAGCAGTGTTATAGATATTCCCAGGCATAAGCCACAGCACTGTAGGCTTTTCACAATCCTTCCTATAACAATACTAACAAAAGTGACGTGTAGGAGGCTTCTGCCACATACTAGCCACAGTGCTAAAGGTTTAGCTTATATTGTTTTGGTTAATCCTCGCAAACGCCCATGAGGCAGGTGCTACGATAAGGCCCACTTTGCAGGGAAGCGAGCGGCACTGCCCGGGCCTTTCGTGATGGCGAGGACGGCATCAAGCCAATGAGTCCATGTCCCAGTCACCCTCAGACAGACGCCATGCCCCTGAACGAGCCCATGGTGGCTGCCCCACGCACCCCTGGGAGGGCTGCTGAGACTGCATGTCTCCTGTGCTCTTCCCATGTTCTTGGAGGCCCAGCCTGCGTTTCCTCCACAAAGTCTTGGGGACCTGTAGCCTGTCATGGCTGATGGAGTCAGTCCAGGGACAGTGGTTCTTAACCGTTTCCTTACTGGAACACGCTATCAGCCCCGGCTGCAACACTCGCTGTTGTTATTTCTGGGGTGTGTACTACAGATGGCTCCACCTTCTCCCAGTCAAAACACACATCAGAAAGAAAGTGCCTAGGAGGGACATCATAGGAATGACAGAAGAATCAGCAGCCTGCAGGACAGACAAGGTGTCTCGGTGCCACCCTACCTGGGTTCATCCTATTAGGCATACCTAAGGCTTCTTGGATCTGAATGTCTTTCTTTTCCTTGGTTCAGGAAGCTTACAGCAATTATTGCTTTAAACATACTTTCTGTCTCTCTCATCTCCTTATAAAATTCCCATGATAAGAATATTATTTCTTTCCATTGTATCTCGTAAGTTCCATAGGCTTTTTTCATTCCTTTTCATTCTGTCTTTTTGCTCCTCTGACTAGGTAATTTCCAGTGTCCTGTTCACCAGGTCGCTGATTCTTTGTATGGCCGAGTCGACATTGGAGGGGCTCCTGCAAAGGAACCCATGATGCTGGGGGCAGCTGGCTGTCCCCCGGGCTCTTTTCCCACTGGAGGAACCAGGGCTCAGGGGACACCTCACCAGGGGGGCTGAGCTGGCCTTGGAGAGGGGCGATGTGCTCACCAGGGAGCCTCTTCCTTCTAATGAGCCTGTGTTGGTCTCTGACCTGCAGGGGGTACCCAAGCCTCACCCCATATTCCAGGATTCTCAGTGGTGTTTTGTTCTTCAATAGATGTTAGTTTTTCTTCTTGGAGGGTGGGGGTGAGGGAGCAAAGTCAGGAACACCTTGTATCACCATCTTGGTGATGTCACCTTTAACAGTTTTTTAAAAGGTTCACGAGCCTTTTACACATCAAAAGGCTCTTAGAAAACAGTTTAATGATTTCCAATAAATGAATCGGAAACATATGGATTAAATTTCCCTCAAAATATACACATGCAATTCAGGAGAAAAGTGCTTGGCAAGATGCATTTCATGTTTTATTTGAAAAATAGGTTGAGACACCTGACAAATGCTGACAAATCCAAGCCCAGCAATCCTGCCTCCCTAACAGCACACACACTGCTTCAACGCAGGGGCCCAAGCCCACATCACCAGACCTTTGCCTTCCCTGGAACAGGGCTTTTCAGAAGGACCTACCGGAGTCCAAGAGAGACTAGGCCCTCGGGCTCTGCAGTGGTAGGGGTGGGCCACCTCTCCTTGGACTTGCTGTCATTTCCATTCTCATCAGGAGATCGGGGTCCACCCTGGCATGGACCTTTCTACCTGTGTGACCTGGACTAAGTCATTCGGCCTTCCTAACCTTTAGTTTCTTCACCTGAAAAGGAGAGATGACAAACGCCACTGCCTAACCTCCCTAATGGGGCTGCAGAGGCCAAGGTGGTAAAATGGTACAAAGTTCAAACCAATGAACTTCTAAAATTCATATTGTCCTTTATTGAGCCTAAACTAATGCAAAGGAAGCTAGTATTTTTGCCTCTCTTCTGTTGGGTCTAAAATACTCACATGCTACAGGCTTCTTTTCTCTCCCCTTGTCCCTCAGCCAAATTACAGGGTCCTTTGTGTTTAATACTATCTATGGGCACATTTTTAAGCCACCACACTTCTACTCCACACATCTCTTTCCTCTATCTCTGCAGCAGCATGTTTACTGCACAGTGATGGGGAGGAGGAAGGAGGGAAGCAAAATGGGATAAGGAAAATCCCTCAGATTATTAGCCAAAAACCCAAACAACACAGAATCATATAACTGCGCATTTGTGTTCTCAGCAGCCATGCAAGAAGAGACAAGCAGTGACTTACAGTACAAACTCTGGTCTCTCTCTAGTTCTTGAGTTTCAAGCACTTAAAACAAAAAAATTTGGGAGACAGATTGTTGCCTTTGTCCTTATAGATGTCCTTGAGAAAAACAGTTCACAGACCAGCAGCCCAGGCATCCAGGGCGTGTGTGGTCCAGAGAGGAGGTAAGGAATGAAAATGCCAAGTTCTGATCCTGCCTCCACCAGCTGCAGAGCCTGTGACTCCTTGTCACTCCCTGCCTGGGAGCATGGCACTTGCGGCAAAGGGGGGCACGGGGCCGAATCAGCAGGGTCCCCTGCCCTGGGAGAACTCCAAGTGTAATAAGGTCATCATCCTAGCAGGAGGCTTGGGCCTTGCTCAAAGTGCCAGGCTCTCTGTGGGCCACATGCTTTAACAGTGCTACTCAACTGCAACCCCACAACACGGCTCTTATTTTCCCTCCAGGAGGTGATGGCGAAAAGGGAAGAGAAACTTGTAGAAGCTCGTGTACTGGGCGGCCTCTGTGCCACTTATCCTTTTGAGTTTGAATCCTTGCTACAACCCCGAGACAGGTCCCTGGGGTTGTCATCTCCAATGTATGGATGAGGAACACGAGGCACACACGTGTTATGCAGTCACAGATGCACTGGTAGGGCAAGCCATGGTGGCAGGAGGTCCTCACCAGCCAGAACTGGGTGTGGCTCTGGCCCCTGCCACCCTCCCTCCCTGCCATGTTCTAAGCCATATTCTCTAAGTTCCTTAGAGAATCTGTGAACCAGCCCATGTCTTTTCAAAAAGTTTCTTTCCCAGGGTATATTTCTGTTCCTTGCAAACAGCATGGGGACACTACAACCCTGGTTGACAGGCGTCCCTAACCTTATCCCACATCTGTGGAAAACCCAGTATGTAAAGAGCATGGCACTTGGGGCAAAGGGGGGCACAGGGCCGAATCAGCAGGGTCCCTGCCCTGGGAGAACTCCAAGTGTAGAAGGAACTAATGTATGCAATGCACTTGGGAACCAAGCCAGGTTAGAACAAAGGAATAAACCAAAGTCACTTACATAGCCACAGTGAAGGAGGTAGAGAGGCTGCATTGAGTTGGTTGTTATGAATGAATGTTTGGATACACAGGAAAGGGGGAGGCAGGGATAATAGGAATGAAAATGAATGGAAATGAAACAAGAAACAATGGAGGAAAGAGAAAGCTACACTCCATGGACAGAAGGTGGTTTCACCAGGTGGAGAGAGGCAAAAAGTGGGAGTGAAGGGGTAGGTTGGGAACAGACCACTGTCTTCACACACACAAATACACAATTGGGTGTAGGTGTGTATGTTCAGACGTACATGTATCCCTTTCCTGTGAGTGCTGAAAGGGACTGCAGGTTCAGAGCTAGGGACATGGGGGCAAGCTGTCCTACTGGCCACAAGAATTCAAAGGGCGATATTCTGTGACTGTTTAGAAATACGTCTTAGGGCCCCCATGGTGCCTGACGCAGCAGCGTCTTGAACAACATTTGGTGAGTGGCTGCTCTGGCATCCCTAGCCCACGAGTGTCACTACCTGGGGACCTATTTGAGGAGTAGCTGCCGAGGCCTTTGGAGCCATGAACAACTCCCTGTCCTCTAAGAGCAAAGCACGGGACAGGGTGCTTTTGTGAGAACTCAGGCACAGAGGTAAGTGCGGTCTGGCTAGAGAGCCTAGCTGCAATGCCCAGCCGAGGAGGAGGAAGCAGCCTGCAGGAACAGGCAGCTCTCACCAGCCAGTCCCCTTCAGGACAGGAAGCGAAGCCGAGGAGCACAGCTCGCAGCAGCTCCTAAGCAGGTTTCACACCCCTCTGCTCTGTCTCCTGGGGGCCCAAGCTTCCAGGAGAGCTCGGCCCTCTATTGGTTTCCTTTGCTGGGGGCAGGATTTTAAACCCAGGAATGTCACAGCTAGTGACCAAGCTCTGAGCATGTGTTTTGAGGGCATGTCATCAATAACTAGATCTGAGCTGGAGGGCCCTCTACACACGAAATACATTTCTGCAGCTTGAAAAGAAAAAAAAGACTATTTGGGGCTGGTTTGAATTAGGTAGAATGAGGACAGGAATTTTCCCAAAGTCCCCTCATCTCTCCCTTGGTCAGCTACTCACTGCCTGGCAGAGACAAGATACAGCACCTGGCTGACCTTGACCCATGACCCCACAGCCTAGCTGGGAGACCCCTGAGTCTGGAGAGGGGCAGGCAGGCAGCCCCACCAGGGCTGTTGAGGACGACTTTAAATGCCATTATGTACCTCCGCCGCTCAGGCATTCCGAGGGCCTCTCAGCTGCCTAGCAAGCCTCGCAGCTACGACTCCGCAGCCTGTGGGACCAAGTGCAGTGCTGAGCCCCTGCGTGTTCCCATCAAAAGGTACAATTATGCCTTTAAAGCTCAAGGTGCAATTACATCTCTGTAATGGTGCCAATGGCTTCAGCAACCTTGAAGCAGCTGCCATATTTTAAAAGATCATTCTGAGTTATTTTATGTCCAGAATTGCTCTGTGAAATCTTGTTAATTTTTCATCTTCAGTTGAGAATGTATTTCACGCAGAGAGGATGGCTCTTTTCCAGCCACACTGCACAAAAGGGGATTTGTCCCTTAGCTGACAGGATCACCCTGGTGAAACAAACTCTGCCAAACATGGGCGCGGCCTCCTAAGGCTCAGGTTCTTCGGGACTTGCACCTAAGGAAGTATCTACGTGAAGACTGGGACACAAAATACAGTTCAGTCCAGACCAGCTCAGGGAAGGTCAGGCTGACATCACTTTCTCTGAGAGAGAGAGAGAAATGGCTGCCCACAAAAGCAAGTGGTCAGGAACCCCTTGAGCCCCCCATCCACCCCCAGCTTTCTATACCTGTGGCCAGCAGGTGACACACGGGGTCGTGATCTCATTCCCTGTTCCCCAAGTAAACCGTGAACAAGGGAGGGGCTGTGTATGGTTCACCACAGGGTCTCTGATAACCATCAGAACAATTAAAGAATGGGGTATTGCCTCAGCGGAATATTAAGGTCAGGTAACAGGTAAACCAGGAAAGGGACACAGCAGGGTTCCAGCTACAAAGGCCAGGCACGAGAGGAGTGTTTCAGAGACACTGAGTTGTTAGCTCTTCTTCTGCAACAATTTAGAAACACAAATGATAAGCGTGTTATGTCCTGATAAGAACAAGGACAGCTAAGGGGTTACTGAGCACCTCCACGCGTGACTGACTGTGTGTGCATTGTTCTGTATCCTTACAATAACCCCGAGCAAGGCAGCATCCTCAACCCTTTTTTACAAAGAGGGAAACTGAAGCTTGGGAAGGCAAAGCTACCTGCCGAGGACCACAGAGCCAGCAAGGGAAGAGCAGGATTCGAGCCCAGAGCCCTTCCCTTGAGCGCTGCATTCTTGTATGCAACAATGGAACTGGGTGGTGATGGAAACCAGCCCGTGGTCATTTTGAAACCTCAATGGCAGACAGTGGGGCAGATATTTACTTTGATGATGCCAGGACTTTCTGATTTATTTTTCTGAGAGGAAAGGTCTTTGTTTAAGAGCTTCCCAGGTATGACAGAGCAGAGCAAAATCCTACCTGGTAACAGTGAGCATGAGGAGGGTGACATCCTTAACTTAAACCTTTCCTAAACATCATCACCCCGGGGGGAGGAGACACAATTATTGTCAACATCCTAGATAAACAGAAACTAAGATCTAAAGAGACAAGGTGGCTCACCCAAGGTCACGGCAGTAAGAGAGGGAACACAGGGTCTAGCCAGAGGCCATCTGATGCCAGGGCCCACTCCTTGGCCACAATCCCAATTCAGATAGGCAGGTGGGAACTGGGGTGAAAGAAACTCTAAAGTCTATATGACAACTGGATTTGAGGGGCACCAGCCTGAAAACAGCCCCAGCAAGGTTCCCATAGCTGGTACTCTAAGAAAAGTCAACTGATTCTAACAACCCCAGGAGCCCCCAGGCCCTTAAATATGATTACAAGGCATGCAGGAAGAGGAAAGGGGTCAGGAAACTACAGCTTGCAGGTCAAACCCACCATCTGCTCTTGCAGATAAAAACTTTCACTGGAACACAACCATACCTGCTGATTTACGTACTGTCTACAGCTGTTTTTGTGCCAGAACAGCCACGCTGAGGAGCTGCAACAGAGGCTGCAGGGCCCGCAGTGCCTAAGATATTTACAACCTGGCCCTGTGCAGAAAAGTTTGCCAGCCCCTGACTATGTGTTAGAGAGCTTGAAATATCAGCTGGGGAAACCGCATGCCCAGAGTTTCCAGGATGAACGTGCACACAACAACTCACCTATACAGCTGGTGCTGACATACCCAGCTTGTAATTGTGATTTTTTTTTTTTTAAAAGCACAGTTGCCAAACCAGCCAGCCGGCCCCTCACTCTCCACCCTCTACAAGAAGCCTCAGCAGTGAGTCTTACCTTTGTTGTACATGTTTGTGGGCACTTGGACGTCACTCAGACTGATGTTCACAGGCAAATTATTGAAATGGTCATTTGGGGCTAAGATGAATTCCTTCCCCAGCTCCAAAAAATTCCCATCTTTGTCCCTTTCATTTATCAGCACAGCATTGAAATATTCATACTGAAAAAGAAAGTAAAAACCATTACTGGTAGTTGTGAACTCAGACAGGCATGGCCATAGGCTGCAGGCAGCCCCTACACACGTGGACCTTTCTCTGGTCACATAATCTCTTTAAGTCTTTCCTATCATCTGTGGCCACTTTTACATGGGTGTGATAGCAATACATATTTCCCTATATCATTAAATTTCCTTGGACAACATAAATATAAGGAGCTACACAGAGTTCCTTGTGAGAATATAGAGAAAACTGCCCTAAAAACATGGCAATTCTTTAAATTTGGAAGACAGATGCTGCCCTTATGCACCCTACATTTAACTTGAAGGAGACTGGAAGTTAACCAAAAATAGCAATATATATTATGTCAGATAGTCATACTTGCTATGGAAAAATAATAAAACAGGGCAGGGGGATGGCAGCAGGAGACAGGCTGTGTTTTTATATATAGTGTGCAGGGAAGGTCTCAATGCTAGGATGACATACAGAGACTGAAGGGGGGAGGAGGTAAGTCGTGTGGGCTTCTGGGGGGAAGCATCCCAGGCAGAGGGGACAGCATGGGCAAAGGCCCTCAGGTAGGCGTGTGCTGGAACATTCACAGACAGCCATTTCATCACCGTTGTTGCTATTGCCATCATCATCTAACATATACAGAATACTTACTTTGTGCCAGAAATCATTCTAAGTGAATTTCATCTGTTAACTCATGCAATTCTCCTAACAACTCTATGAAATAGGCTTTCTGAGTATTCCCACCTCACAAATGAGGGAACTGAGGTATAAAGTATTTATGCACCTGGTCAAAGATTACACAGCTGATAAGCAGAGCCAGAATTCAAACACAGGCAGTCTAAACACAACTGAGGAAAAAATCAGTAAGCCTGAAGATGTGTCAGTAGAAACTTCCTAAACTGAAAAGCAAAGAGAGAAAAAAAAAAAAGGAACAGAACATTCAATATTCAAGTGGGACAATTTGAAAAAGTATAGCAAATGTGTAATAGGAACACCAGAAAAAGAAGAGAGAAAAAGGAGAAGAAATATTTGAAGTAATAATGACTGATAATATTCCAAAATTAATGACACACGCCAAGCCACAGATCCAAGAAGCTCACAGAGCACCAAGCATATGAAAATAAAAAAAATCTACCTAGGCATATCACATTCAAATTACAAAAAAATCAAAGACAAAGAGAAAATCTTGAAAGAAGTTAGAGAGGGAAAAAAAGAAAAAAACTTAACTATAGAGGAACAAGGATAAGGAATAATTCTCTTTAGAAACCATGCAAGCAAAAAGAGTGGAGTGAAATACTTAAAATGTCCAAAAAAAAAAAAATCCCACCAACCTACAATTCTGTAGCCAGCAAAACTATCCTTCAAAAGTGAAGGAGAAAAAAAGACCTTTTCAGACAAACAAAAATTTAAGGAATTTGTAGCAAGTAGGCCTTACGTAATATGCTAAAAGTTCTTTAAGAAAAGGCAAATGATATAGGTCAGAAACGAATCTACATAAAGAAGAGTGTTAAGAGTAGGAATAAATGAAGATAAAATAATTCATTTTTCTTATTCTTAACTTACCTTACAAGATAACAGTTTGTTCAAAACAATAATAGCAACAAATTATTGGGTGATTATAGTTTATGGATAAGTGAAATGATGACAGCAGTGTTATAAGGGATGGAGGGAGGAATTGGAAATGCTCTGTTAAAAGGTACCTGTACCACTCACGACATGGTGCAGTGATATGTGCAAGTGGAACTGAATTAGTTGAAAATGTATATTTTGAACTATAAGGCAACCACTAAAATTATGTTAAAAGAAAGTATAATTTATATACTAAGAAATGAGAAAAAATTAAGTCATTCACTCAATTAAAACCAGAGAAGGCAGAAGAAAAGTGTAAGACAAAAAAAAAAGAAGGAAAGGAAGGAATGAAAAGATTAATGAATAGAAAACAGTTACAAATATGGCACACACTAATCTATATCACTAATAATTTAAAATGTGAATGGTCTAACTATATTATTTAAAAGACAGTCTGTCAGAATGAAAAACAAGAGCAAACTACATGTTGTCTGCAAGAAATCCACTTTAAATATAAAGGACAGATTAAAAGTAAAGATATAAGATATACCACGCTAACATTAATCAAAGAAAAACAAAGTAGCTATATTAATTTCAAACAAAGCCAACTTCAGAGCAAAGGAAGTCATCAGGAAAAGAAAATGGGCATTACATACTGATAAAGGGGCCAAATCTCCAAGAAGACACAACAATCCTGAACATGGATGCACCTAGCACAGTGTTAAAATGTGAGGTAAAAACTGATAGAAATACATAGAGAAATTAATTCATTCATTATTATATTTGAATAGTTCAATACACCTCTATCAGTAATTGATATTTCCAGCAGGCAGAAAACTGGCAAGGACATAATTGATCTGAACAGCCTTATCAATTAGATCTAATTAACATAGGATATTTCATCCAACAGCAGAAAAATGTGCATTCTTCTCAAGCTCACATGGAATAATCACTGATATATATCATATTCTGAGCCATAAAGCACACCTTAACAAATTGAAAACAGTAGGAATCATACAATGTCTGCTCTTCTACTGGAATTAAACTAGAACTCAAAAACAGAAAGAGAGCTGGACAAATACTAAAATATATGGAAATTAAGCAGCATATTCCTAAATAACACATGCTAAAACAAAGAGCTCCAGGTTCAGAGGTGTCAAATGATGAATTTTATCAAATATATAAGAAAAAGTACAAGCTATCTTATATAAAGTCTTTCAGAAAATCAGAGGAGGGAATACATCCTGACTTATTTAATGAGGGCAGCATAACCCTGACACCAAACTGAACAGGCAAATTTAAGAAAAAATTATATGCCAATATCTTTCATTAACCTCAATATAAAAATCTTAACAAAATATTGAATCAAACCCACCCATAATTACAAAGATAGTATGTCATGACCAAATTACATTTACTCCAGGAATTCAAGGTTGGTTTAATATTTGCAGAATTAATCAACATAGCTCACCACATTAACAGCATAAAAAAAATGACCAAATAAATGCAGAAAAAGAATTTGAAAGAATTCAAATTTTGTTCATCATAAAAACTCTTGAGGAAATTTGGAATAGGATAAAATGACCTCAACCTGATAAAGAACATCTTCAAAAAACTATAGCTTACACTTTTTCATGATGAAACACTCACTATTTTTACCCTAAGATCAGAAACAAGGTAAGGATTTCTTACCATTTCTATTCAGTATTATACTGGTGGTCCTGGCAAATGTGGTGAGACAAATCAAACAATCCAATCAATGCCACAGATACTGGAATCGAAAAAACCGTCTTTACCTGCAAAAAACCTTTCTACCTATGTAGAAAACCCAAGGAGTCTACATCATCTACTGTGACTACTAAGTTTATCAAGGTGACAGGATACAAGATCAGTACACAAAGATCAATTGTATTTCAATATATTAACAAAGAACAATTAGAAATTTAAAAGAACAGTAACATTTACAATACCATAGAAAACATGAAATATTTATGTAAACATTTAAAAAATTACTTGCAATACCTGTATACTGAAAACTACAAAATATTTCTGTGAGGAAGTAAAGAGAGTTTAAATAAATGGAGGGAGGTACTTGCTTAAGTATTAGAAAATTCAACATTAAGATGTTAATTCTTCCCAAGTTTATCTAAAAATTCGATGAAATCCCAATCAAAATCTCAAAAAGCTTTTTCTAGAAATTGGAAAGTTAATTTTAAATTTTATATAGAAATGAAAGAGATCTAGAATATTGAAAGCAATTTTGAAAAGGAAGAAGAAAGTCCAAGGACTCACATTTCCTGGTTTTAAGTCTTACTATAAACTTAATTAATCAAAAACAGTGTGGTATTGGTATTAGAATAGACAAACAGATCAGTGGAACACAAAGTCCAGAAATAAAGTTGCACATATACAGTCAACTGATTTTCAATAAAGGTGCCTAGACAGTTCAATGGGGAAAGCATTTTCAACAAACTGTGCTGGAACAAATAACCATATGAAAACAAAATCTTCAACCTCTAATTCACAACATACACATGTTAATTCAAGATAGATGATAGGCTTAAATGTAAAAGCTAAATCTATAATACTTCTTAAAAAAACAAAAAGAAAACAAAAAATGATGACTACCATTGTAGACTTCAGGTAGGCAATGATTTTTTAGGACACAGAAAGCATTTACAATTTTAAAAACTGGTAATTTGGATTCTATGAAAATTCAAAACTTTCTGATCATCAAATTCACTACCATTAAAACAAACATGAAAGCCGTTATTGAGGGGAAAAAAATGTTTGTAATACACATCTGACAAATGACCTACCCCAGATTATGTAAAGCACTCCTATAAGTCAACTTAAAACATCTGGGAAAATATAGACAAAAGATTTGAACAGACACCTTACAAAGGAAGGTATGTGAATGGCCAATATGAAAACCAGAAAGTGTTCAACATCATTAGCCACCAGGGAAGGGCAAAATAAAACTCCAACCAGATGCCATTTTACACCACCCAGAATAGCTGACATTAAAATTCCTGAAAATACTAAATGTTAGCAAGAATGTGGAGTAACCAGAAATGCTGTATGTTGCTCATGGAAATACAAAATGTTACAAACACTTTGGAAAACTATTTTGCAGTTTCCTATAAATTAAACAGTTATCTGCCCTATGACCCAACAATTCCACTCTTAGGTATTTATCCAAGAGAAAAGCAAACACAGAGCCACAAAAACATTGGTGTGAATGTGGAAGCCCCATTCACAACAGCCCTGGAAACAACCCAAGTGTCCATCAACAGATGAAAGGATAAACAAACCTACGATACAGTCATACAGTGGAATACTACCCAGGAGAAAGTTACTTATACACTCAAATTATGGATGGATTTCACAAACACTTTGAATACAAGAAGCCAGAAAGTGAAGAGTGCTTATGTGTGACCCCATTTATATGAAGTTCTAGAACAAAGTTATTATTCAAAACTGAAAGCAGTCAGGGGTTGCCTCCTGGAGGGGAGATGGGGCTCTGAGGAAACGGACACCAGGGCACATCCTGGGTTGCTGGCAACGTTCTGCATCTTGATGGGTGTGGGTCACTCCATGTGTTCACTTGTTAGTAGTTGCTGAATTGTATGCTAAAGAACTCTTTATTTTACTAGGTAGAGATTTATACTTGAGTTAAACACAGTCACAAAAGGCTCCATTTTTTAACTTATTAATTCTAAAACTTTACAGAAATAAAACTTGATTTAAAAACTCCACCCACAACCATCTTTTAAAGCACAATTTACAGTGATATGAAATCATATCATACCCAAAAACAAGAAATCATACCTTTCTGCAGAAACATCAACCGAGGGCACAGCTTACCAGGCAGAAACACCTGGACTGCCCAGGCTCTGCCGGTACAGCAGGGGCGGCTCCTGCTCCAGAAGGGATCTGCCTTCCAAGAAACAAGTCAGCTGAGCTTCCTCCCTCAGTACTTCCCAGAGTATTATCAATACCACTGAAAACCCAAGACTTCAACATGACTGTCTCACTATACCCGGATATTAAATTACAAACACTTCAGCCTGCTTGGTAAGAGCCAGGTAATCATGGTCACACACAGGCTCTCTGGATGCAGCTTCAAAACTACTGTTTAATTGAATAATCCACACAGCCTGGAATGCAAATTAGGAAGGATGAAAACAGAAGCAAGATTTTGATCAATGGTTCTCATCATTTACCATGGACAGCTATGTGTTGTTTCTCCTCCCCAATCCATCTGTCCATTCTGTATTGATTTTGAAAAGGCTGACTCAGTGCAAACAAAGAGAATGATTTCTCCATCCTTGGAATTCATTGCTATAATTATAAGTCTTAGTGGCTTTGTCCATATGATCTAGGAAAAGATATACAGTCCAATCACCTCAGTATTTCTGAATCCCCGTCACCCATTTGGTCAGAGTAAATAAATTCCATTCTGATATATCTGATAACCTACTGTGTGTGATGAAGTACAAAGGACAATAGAGGACAAACTGTGACACATTAAATACCAGGGGCAGAATGTTGGGTGTGCTGACTGCCAGGACCTGGCACAACACCAGCTCAGAATTCAATGCCCCAATGAGTAATGTCTGAAAGTGAGTCAGCAGGGCAACAGTAATAGAGAGTCCAATAGTAAATGTTGCTGGCTTTGTGAGCTAGAGTCTTTATCACAACTTCTCAACTCTGCTGTTGTAGCATGACAGAGGCCACAGACAATACACAAAGGAATGGGACTGGCTATGTTCCAGTCAAAGTTTATTTACCAAAAATCTACAAAATTACAAAAAAAAGATCTGGCCTGAGTGCTGCAACTTTCCAACCCCTGCAGTAGGTGGTTATGATGTTTTCAAGAGACAAAAATAAAAGAACTTCTGGCTGGAAGGAATCCAGCAGTTCTTTCACTAAAAAGTTTCTGAGCACAACATTCAAGAAGAATAACAAAGTTGGGGGACTGCACTCCCTGACTTCAAGACTCCTTATAAAGCTACAGCCATCAAGGCAGTGTGGTATTGGCAAAGGAATAGACAAAGAGATCAATGGAATAAAATAGACAGCCTGGAAATAGACCCCCATAAATACAGTCAAGTCATCTTTGACAAAGGCGCAAAGACAGTCTCTTCAACAAATGGTGCTGGAACAACTGAATAGCCACATGGGAAAAAAAAGAATATAATACAAAGACTTTACACCCTTCACAAAAATTAATTCAAAATGGACCACGGATCTAAATATAAAATAGAAAACTATAAAGCTGTTAGAAGATACCATAGGAGAAAAGCTAGATTGACCATGGGAATGATAATGCCTTTTTAGATACAGCACCAAAGACACAATCCATGAAAGAAGCAACTGATGATTGGACGTCATTAAAATTAAAAACTCCTGCTGTGTGAAAGACACTGTCAGGACAGTGAGACAGCCACAGACTTGGAGGAAACAGAAAATATGTGATAAAGGACTGTTATCCAAAATATGCAAAGAACTCTTAAAACTCAATGATACGAAAACTAACAACTTGATTTAAAAACGGGCTTAAGATTTTAACAGATAACTCATGAAAGAAGATATACAGATGGGAAGGAAGCATGTGAAAAGATGCTCCACATCACAGGTCATCAGGCAAATGCAAAGTGGAATAACAATAATATACCACTAAACGCCTACTAAAATGGCTAAAATCCGAACACAACCAAATGCCAGTGAGGATGTGGAGCAATAGGAACTCTCATCCATTGCTGGTGGGGATGCAAAATGGTACAGCCACTTTGGAAGATAGTTCGGTGGCATCATATAAAACTAACTATACTCTTATTGTATGATCCAGCAATCATGCCGACTGGCATTTACCCAAAAGAGTTGAAAACTTGAGCCCACACTACACCTGCACACAGATGTTTAAAGCAGCTTTATTCATAACTGCCAAAACATTGAGGCAACCAAGATGTCCTTCAGTGGATGGATAAACTCTGGTACATCCAGACAATGGAATCTTTTTCAGTGCTAAAAAGGAATAAAGCCACAAAAGGACATGGAGGAACCCAAGCACATATTAAAAGTAAAGGCAACCAGTCTGTAAAGGCAACAGACTGTGATGCCAACCATATGACATTCTGGAAAAGGCAAAACTGTGGACACAATTAAAAGATCAGTGGTTGCCAAGGATATGGGGGAGAGAGGGCAAAATAGGCCGAGCCCAGAGGTTCTCCAGGACAGTAGAAATAGTCTGCATATTATAATGATGGATACACATCATTACACATTTACACGAACCTACATAATGTAAAACATTTGAGCCTGAACCCTAAGGAAAACTATGGACTTCAGGTATTATGTGTCAATATAGGTCCAGCTTTGTTAAGAAAAGCATGCTGTTCTGGTGGTAATGTTGGTAAAGGGGAAGGCTGTGTGTGTGAGGAGCTTATGGGAAATCTCTGCACCTTCCTCTCAATTTTGTTGTAAACCTAAAACTGCTATTAAAAATAAAGTCTGTTTTAAAGAAGTTGTTTTTAGTAGCACTGTCCTACATATTTATTTATAACTCATGTGTACTACCTGCCAACTATTAGACTAACAAACACATTATGAAACAAGTTGTAATTAAAGTGACTAGAAACAGTGGATTAAACACAGCAGTGTGAGAGGTGGGACACAGGCTTCCTCCTAAAAGTGCATATAATATGAAAATACAATTAATACAACTAATCCTGAAAGAGCAACAGGAAAGAGGACTGCACCAGACTGCGTACACCTGGAGAAAAGAGCAGACCTCACAGAACAGGGTAACGTACCAAAGCTATGGCTCCAGCAGACCCAAGCCCTTCCCTTACCACAGCTCATTCGTGGGAGGAAGAGAAACAGAGCAGAGAGGGGGTGGAGGCCTGGGGCTGCTGAATACCTAACTCCGGAGATCTGCTCTGGGAGCACATTTCATTGTGCTTGCATTATACTCTCATGATTATGGGGTTGGAAAGCTAAGACAGGCAGAATTCCTGGAGAGACAGGTTCCAGACGCTTGTGGAAAGCAGGGATCCATATTGGGCTGCTCTGGGACAATAGAATGGCAGGCAGTCTGAGAGACTTCTTAACAAGGAAGCCCTTAGCAAGAGGGCTGCTAAAGGGGCAAGGATTGCACAGAGCTTACTGCTCAGGAGAGGAAAGGTAGACAAAATTGTCTGGGTACACTCTGCCCAGCAGGTTGGGAGCTTTGCCATATAGACTCTCATATTTAAGGAGAAAAAGAAATCTTCCTCCTTAGATGATCTTCAGGTGCTCCAGCTCCCTGGCTGGCTACACAGCTCCAAGGACCCCCTCCGTGATATGCAGCCTACTGCACCTTTCTCCCGGGCAGCCCCACCTGGCTTGCAAACTGGCAAACCCTACCCTGGCGTTAGGCCAGCCAGAGGGATGATTGAACTATAGCAACTACAAACGCAAAACATAGAGGCTTATACCTGTGTGCTCGGCCCACTGGTTCAGGCAGTGGAGACAGGCATGGCAGCCAGGTAGCAGGAAACAACTCTTTCCTCCCCCCAGGCACCAAAACCACTCCCCTGCGACCCCTGACATTGCTTCAGGGGCTGAGCAGCTCCAGGGAGTAGAGTTTATGGGCACTAGAGGGTGCCATATACAAATATGAAACACCAAAGGAGCCTGGTTCAGAGAAAAATCATTAATACAACTCATGAGAAAGATTTAAATGACATCGACCTCATAACTTTTTCTGAAAGGGAGTTCAAATAAAATTCATTAACATGTTCATGGAGGCACAGAAAGATATTCAACAACTCAGGAATAAATTCCAGTTGGAGATCCAATCATTGAAGAGCACAATGGAGGGTATTAAAAGCAGATTGGATATGGTGGAGGAGACGATAAAATGAAATAGAAACTAGAGAAGAGGAATACAAAGAAGCTGAGGCACAGAAAGAAAGAAGGATACCTCAGAATGAAAGATTATTGAGAAAACTATGTGACCAATCCAAACGGAACAATATTCACACTATAGGGGTACCAGAAAAAGAAGAGAGACGAAAAGGGATAGAAAGTGTCTTTGAGAAGGTAACTGCTGAAAACTTCCCCAATCTGGGGAAGGAGATAGTCTCTCAGGCCATGGAGATTCACAGATCTCCCAACACAAGGGACCCAAGGAAGACAACACCAAGACATATAGTAATTAAAATGGCAAAGATCAAGGATAAGGACAGACTATTAAAAGCACCCAGAGAGAGAAATAAGATCACATACAAAGGAAAGCCCATCAGGCTATCATCAGACTTCTCAGCAGAAACCTTACAGGCCAGAAGGGAGTGGCATGATATATTTAATGCAATGAAACAGAAGGGCCTTGAACCAAGAATACTTTATCCGGCAAGATTATCATTTAAATTTGAATGAGGGATTAAACAATTTCCAGAAAAGCAAAAGCTAGGAGAATTTACCTCCTACAAACCACCTCTACAGTGTATTTTGGAGGGACGGCTACAGATGGAAGTGCTCCTAAGGATTGATAGCTGTCACTAGAGGTAATAAAACCACAGTAAAGAAAGTAGAACAGCTAATTACTAAGGAAATGCAAAATTAAATAAACTATCCCTAAAGTCAATCAAGGGATAGACAAAGAATACAGAATATGATACCTAATATATAAAGAATGGAGGAGGAAGAAAAAAAAAAGAACCTTTAGATTGTGTTTGTAATAGCATATCAAGTCAGTTAAGTTAGACTCCTAGACACTAAGGAAGTAAACCTTGAACCTTTGGTAACCACGAATCTGAAGCCTGCAATGCCAATAAGTACATACCTATCGATAATCATCCTAAATGTAAATGGACTGAATGCACCAATCAAAAGTCATAGAATCACTAAATGGATAAAAAAACAAGGCCCATCTAAATGCTGCCTTCAAGAGACTTACTTTAAACCCAAAGACATACACAGATTAAAAGTGAAGGGATGGAAAAAGATATTTCATGCAAATAATAGGGAGAAAAAAGCATGAGTTGCAGTACTTGTATCAGAAAAAATGGACTTCAAAACAAAGAAACTCAAAAGAGACAAAGGAAAACATTACATAATGATAAAAGGGTCAATCCAACAAGAAGATATAACCATTATAAATACCTATGCACCCAACACAGGAGCTCCTACATATGTGAAACAAATACTAACAGAATTAAAAGGAGAAATAGAATACAATGCATTCATTCTAGGAGACTTCAACATACCACTCACACTGAAGGACAGATCAACGAGACAGAAAATAAGTAAGGAGACAGAGGCACTGAACAACACAATAGAACAGATGGACCTAACAGACATCTACAGAACTCTACACCCAAAAGCAGCAGAATACACATTCTTCTCAAGTGCACATGGAACATTTTCAAGAATAGATCATATACCAGGCCACAAAAACAGCTTCAGTAAATTCAAAAAGATTGAAATTGTACCAAACAGTTTCTCAGACCACAAAGGTATGAAACTAGAAATGAATTATGCAAAGAAAATGAAAAATCCCACAAACACATGGAGGCTTCACAACATGCTCCTAAATAACCAATGGATCAATGACCAAATAAAAATAGAGATCAAGCAACATATGGAGACAAATGACAACAATAATTCAACACCACAAAAACTGTGGGACGCAGCAAAGGCCGTGCTAAGAGGAAAGTATATCGCAATACAGGCCTACCTCAGGAAAGAAGAACATTCCCATATGAGCAGTCTAAACTCACAATTAACGAAACTAGAAAAAGAAGAACAAATGAGGCCCAAAGTCAGTAGAAGGAGGGACATAATAAAGATAAGAGCAGAAATAAATAAAATTGAGAAGAATAAAACAATAGAAAGAATCAATGAAAGCAAGACCTGGTTCTTTGAGAAAATAAACAAAATAGACAAACCCCTAGCCAGACTTATCAAGAAAAAAAGAGAGTCTACTCACATAAACAGAATCAGAAATGAGAAAGGAAAAATCACTATGGATACCACAGAAATACAAAGAATTATTAGAGAATACTATGAAAAATTATATGCTAACAAACTGGATAACCTATAAGAAATGGACAACTTTCTAGAAAAATACAACGTTCCAAGGCTGACCCAGAAAGGAACAGAAAATCTCAAGAGACCAATTACCAGCAACGAAATTGAACTGATAATCAAAAACCTACCTAAGAACAAAACCCCTGGACCAGATGGCTTCACTGCTGAATTTTATCAAACATTTACTGAAGACCTAATACCCATCCTCCTTAAAGTTTTCCGAAGAGTAGAAAAAGCGGGAATACTTCCAAACTCATTCTATGATGCCAGCATCACTCTAATAACAAAACCAGGTAAAGACACAACAAAAAAAGAAAACTACAGACTAATATCACTGATGAACATAGATGCAAAAATACTCAACAATATAATATCAAACTGAATTTAAAAATACATCAAAAGGATCATCCATCATGATCAAGTAGGATTTATTCCAGGGATGCAAGGATGGTTCAACATTCGAAAATCCATCAATATCATCCACCACATCAACAAAAAGAAGGACAAAAACCACATGATCATCTCCATAGATGCTGAAAAAGCATTTGACAAAATTCAACATCCATTCATGATTAAAACTCTCAACAAAATGGATATAGAGGGCAAGTACCTCAACATAATAAAGGCTATACATGACAAACTCACAGCCAACATTATACTTAACAGCGAGAAGCTGAAAGCTTTTCCTTTAAGATCGGGAACAAGACAAGGATGCCCACTCTCCCCACTTCTATTCAACATAATACTGGAGGTCCTAGCCACAGCAATCAGACAACACAAAGAAATAAAAGGCATCCAGACTGGCAGGGAAGAAGTTAAACTGTCCCTGTTTGCAGATGACATGATGTTGTACATAAGAACCCTAAAGAATCTACTCCAAAACTACTAGTTCTAATATCTGAATTCAGCAAAGTTGTGGGATACATAATTAATGCGTAGAAATCTATTGCAACGATGAACTAGCAGAGAGAGAAATCAGGAAAACAATTCCATTCACAGTTGCATCAAAAAGAATTAAATACCAAGATTAACCTATGGAAGAGAAAGACCTATATCCTGAAAACTACAAGACACTCATGGGAGAAATTAAAGAAGAAACCAATAAATGGATATACATCCCATGGTCACGGATAGGAAGAATTAATATTGTCAAAATGGCCATCCTGCCTAAAGCAATCTACAGATTCAATGCAATTCCTTTCAAAATACCAACAGCATTTTTCAACTAGAGAAAATTGTTCTAAAATTCATATGTAACCACAAAAGACCCCAAATAGCCAAAGCAATCCTAAGAAGGAAGAATAAAGGTGGGGAATTATGCTCCCCAACTTCAAGCTCTACTATGAAGCCACAGTAATCAAGACAATTTGGCACAAGAACAGACCCATAGACCAATGGAACAGACTAGAGAGCCCTGATATGAATCCAATCATATATGGTCAATTAATATATGATAAAGGAGCCATGGACATACAATGAGGCAATGACAGCCTCTTCAACAGCTGGTGTTGGCAAAACTGGACAGCTACATGTAAGAGAATGAAACTGGATTATTGTTTAACCTCATACACAAAAGTAAACTCGAAATGGATCAAGGACCTGAATGTAAGTCATGAAACCATAAAACTCTTAGAAGGCAACATAGGCAAAAATCTCCTGAATATAAGCATGAGTGACTTCTTCCTGAACGCATCTCCTCGAGCAAGGGAAACAAAACCAAAAATGAATTCATTGGACTACATCAAACTAAAAAGTTTCTGTAGAGCAAAGGACACCATCAACAGAACAAAAAGGCATCCTACAGTATGGGAGAATATATTTGTAAATGACATATCCAACAAGGGGTTAACATCCAAAATATTTAAAGAACTTACATGCCTCAACACCCAAAAAGCAAATAACCCGATTAAACAATGGGCAGGGGATATGAAGAGACAGTTCTCCAAAGAAGAAATTCAGATGGCCAACAGATACATGAAAAGATGCTCCACACCACTAATCATCAGGGAAATGCAAATTAAAACCACAATGAGATATCACCTCACACCAGTAAGGATGGCCACCATCCAAAAGACTAAGAACAACAAATGCTGGCGAGGATGCAGAGAAAGAGGAACCCTCCTACACTGCTGGTGGAAATGTAAGCTAGTTCAACCATTGTGGAAAGCAATATGGATAGTCCTCAAAAAACTAAAAATAGAAATACAATTTGACCTGGGAATCCCACTCCTTGGAATTTGCCCAAAGAATACAACTTCTCAGATTCAAAAAGAATATGCACCCCTATGTTTATCACAGCACTTTTTACAGTAGCCAAGATATGGAAGCAACCTAAGTGTCCATCAATAGATGAATGGATAAAAAAGAGGTGGTACATATACACAATGGAATACTATTCAGCCATAAGAAGGAAACAAATCCTACCATTTGCAACAACATGGATGGAGCTGGAGAATATTATGCTCAGTGAAATAAGCCAGGCGGAGAAAAACAAGTGCCAAATGACTTCCCTCATTTGTGGAGTATAGCAATGAAGCAAAACTGAAGGGACAAAAAAGCAGTAGACTCAGAGACTCCAAGAAGGAACCAGTGGTTACCAAAGGGAAGGGGTGTGGGAGGGTGGGTGGGGAGGGTGGGAGAAGGGGATTGAGGGGTATTATGTTTAGTACACATGGTTGTGGGATCAAGGGGAAAACAGTGTAGCACAGAGAAGGCAAACAGTGCATCTGTGGCATCTTACTACACTGATGGACAGTGACTGCAATGGGGTATAGGTGGGGACTTGATAATATGGGTAAATGTAACCACATTCTTTTTTCATGTGAAACCTTCATAAGAGTGTATTACCTTAATAAAAAAATAATATATAAATAAAGTGGAAAAAAAATAAATAAATAAAAGGAAGAAAAAATAAGTGGCTAGAAATCAAAGTGACCTATTCCCCCTGGGCATCCCAGGGGCCTGCTTCGTGCCACCTCTGGGTACAGCTCTTCTCTGCACGGTCTTGAAACAGCATTTCCACAGCATGATCTGTGTAACAGAAAGCCATTCCATGGAATGCTCATAAAGAATGATTTGTTAAATGTGTGCCATGGTGAATAAAGTTTGGGAAATAGAGGGAGGCCAGTGTCAGAATCCATGTGGTCGCCAGGTCTCCCAGGGGAGCTGCATTCCACAGACCTGTTTCCTGGGCCACGTGGTGCCAGGGGAAGTTCTCAGCAGGTCAGGACGATCATGCTGAGCACGGTGTGGCCTGTGGCCTGGGGAGAGGGCGGCTCTAGGAGGCCAAGGCCATAGTGTGCATGGTCTCCGTCACAGATTCACACAGAAGAGTATGTTCAAAGTAATGCAGTCAAGGTGACTCCAGAAGTGGCCGGAACTGTGATCACCCGAGATGCAGAGCTGAGGACCGGAGCTCTGTGACAGCTCCATGACACCGCAGCTTCCCAGAGGCCAGCCCAGGCCCCCCTACAGGGGAAGTCCCGCTCCTTCAATGCCACTGTCACAGAGTGTCCATTTTCAGGTCAGGTAGAAGGGCCTCCAGGGAAAATTCACTGATGCACCCTTCTGCCAATAACAGCTCAGGCCTGCTCTGCTCGTTAACTCACCAGAGATGTGTGGTTCATCCGGAAGTGTCACCTGATGGCCAAGAGGCTTCCGTTTGGGTGTCCTCTGGTGGTGACTGCCTGTACGTGTGGAGAAGGCTTCTGAGGCAGTATCTCCACTGGAGGAGTGAATGCTCTCCCCGCAGTGGTGGCCCAGGCACACCCCTACCACCTATACCCTGGGGAACTCATCAGTCCCTAGTTTAGGGGCTGGGGAACTGTTTCTGTACAGAGCCAGAGAGTAAATATTTTAGGTTTTGCAAGCCAGACCATCTCTGTCCCAACATTTGATTCTGTTGTTTTAGCAAAAGTAGCCAAATGAATACATAAGCAAATGGGTGTGGCTGTGTTCCAATAAAACTTTATTTACAAAAATAGGCAGCTGGCAGGAAATGGTCCGCAAGCCACAGTTTCCTAAACTTCTGCAGGTGAGAGGTACCGACTGTCTGAATGAAGATATCCTAAGGCAGCACTTTTTTAGCCTCCCCGCAGTCATTTCACCGAGCAGCCCAGGATGAGACACACTGCCTCTCGGGGTGACTTCTGCTTCCCTTTCCCACAGGTAAGCTGCATAACAGATCTCTAGGACCCCCCCAGAGGCCCTGCGTCATGGGTGGGAAGTATCTGCACAGCACATTTTGGCTTTAATTGAATCCCACCTGTAAAGTTCTCTAACTGCTTCCTGGGTGTGTGTCAAACCAACCTGCTGTGAACTCCCTTGGATGGGCCCTGTGCTCCTCTCCTCACCTCCTGGCCTGGGAACCAGAGGACAACTCCAGCTTGAAAATGCAGCCCCAGGGTTGGATCCACAATACATGGTCAGCAAAGCCAACACCTACTCTGTAAGTGAGTGGACCCATCACGGTTCTCCAGAGAAACAGAACCAATATAGAAAGAGAGATTTATTAAAGGAAAGGACATATTTGAATTTAGGGACTAGCAAGTCTAAAAGCTGCATGAGGAGCTGGCAGGCTGGAAGTCCAGGTAAGAGCATTGTAGTCTTGAATCCAAATTCCACAGGGCATGCCGTACAGACTGGAAACTCAGGCGGGGTTTTCACGTTGCAGTCTTAAGGCAGAACTGCTTCTTCCTCAGGGAATCTGTCTTGGCTCTTAAGGCTGCCTGCTGATTGGACAAGGCACCCCTCATTATGGAGGGTGATCTGCTTTCCTCAAAGCCTACCGACTGTAAATGTTAATCACATCTGAAAAATACCTTCCAGCCACACTGAAAATGGTGTTGGACCAAGCAAAGAGCTGGGCCCCGCAGCCTAGCTGTGTTGACACATAAAACTAACCACTGCGGTAACCGTCCCCTCTCAACAGAAAGGGGTGACAGCCCCCATCCCCTGCCGTCCGTTCAGGCAGCAGAGTGAGCGTTTACAGCCGAGACTTGGATAGTGTCACCTTCCAGTGGGTTCTTGCCACCCTTGGAAAAAACCCTACCCCAGGCTTTGCGGAGCTCTGCGTCCAGCTGCTGCCCGCCTTGCCCACGGCTCCCCTCCACTGCCCAGCCCCTCAGCCACTCCCGCCTCGCAGCCCTCTTGCTACAGTTTGAACAAGCTCATCTCCACTCAGAGCCTTTACCTCAGTCTCTGACCCTCCGGGCAGCGGCTGCCGCGGCCCTGATCACAGGCTCTGCTGCCGGCCTAAGCTAACTGGGGTGGGTTTCTGTCACTTGAGAGCACTAAGCCCTGACGAGGGTGCTCCTCGCGCCCTGATGCTGGAAGACCTCCCAGGAAGGCCTGCCAGGTGCTTGCAGTCCATGTGGGGCCCTTGTTGCTGGGCACACTGCCCGCCTGGCCCTAATACTGGCCCCAGTTTCCACTGAACCCAGTCCCAGCAGCCCAGCCATCATACAGCCTTCTCTCCCTGACCATCATGTATTGCATTTCCTCACCTGTAAAGTGAAGCAACTCTGACCTTCCCAGGTGCAGGTCAGGCTCCTCCCACTGCACCCAGCCCAGGTAAGAACTCACCGAGGACAGCCGCGGCTAAGAGCTCAAGCCCACCTGCATGGCCCGGGGCCTGCTGCCCCACCTCCTCCTTTCTCCTCTCAGAACCCTGCCTCCTTGGGTCTCCTTTCCCCACGCAGGAAACCAGTGGATTCTTTGGCCCTTTGCTTAATGGTATCTGCTACTCTGGAGATCTCAGACGTTTTCTTTTGTGCTAAGCCCCCTAAGGGTGGGCAGGTAGGCACCCGGCATCCCTGGATTTCAGTAGATACCCAGACTTTCTCACCTCCACATCCCAGCACCAGGCACAGTGCCTGGAGGTCCTGGGTCAAGCGGTGGGACGGGTGAATGGATGCCACCCTCCTCATCTGTACTTAGGCACACATTTCCACGTGTCACCCCCAGCTGCCAGAGCCCACCTCTCCCTGCCCAGCAGTTAGTTCCAAGCCAGGGGAGGAATGTGGGTGGGGCTCCTGATTCCCACTCTGGTGCCTGGATTTCACCCTGTGTTCCATTCATAAAGCAAGAAACCAGCGGGTATGGCGACAAGGAGGGTGGGTCTGGGAGCCCAATGCCTGGGGTTGAGAGGGTGCTTGCTTCCTAAGGGCAGTCTAACATCTCTGACTCAGTTTCCTTCTCTGATGATGGGATAGCCACATCTCCCTTTTGGGTCTTTCTGGGGGCCGAACAGCAGAGGATGTAGAAAAGCAGTGGGCGTGGTGCTCAGGGTAGGCTCTTGGTATGTTTTGATTGTCTCCTCTTTTCCTTATTTTTTCCCCCTTCCCTGCTCTAGGATGACAGCCAGATTTTTACAACTCAGGCTAAAAAATAAAAATTAGTAGGACTATTAGTTGCAAATGAGCCAAGCCAACACTAAACTCCGGGCGCACGCAGACTCTGTGGGGCGCGGCACACATTGGTAAACGTCCCCCTCTGTGGAGGCCCAGTACTGTCTGCTTATGGCTCAATAACCTCACCTCCTCATCATGCGTGAAAATTGATTTTTTAATGATCTGTTCCAGAATATTTCTAGGTGTTAACGTTACATTAGCTCATTTATAATTCCCCAAACATCCCAGTTCTTTTAAAACAACAGTAATGAATACCCCTGTCCCAGCCATCTGGGATGTCTGGCCTCTAAGGGTACTCAGACCCAAGCACAAACGGCCTACTTAACAGCTACTTATGCGGGCCCTGGACTGCAGCTTTCTGCAGGTCCAGCTGGCCACTTGACATTTCCCTCTAAGAGCCTTGAGTGGAGGGTTTGACTCCGCCATGCTGGGCTCAGACCCAGCTGGCTCTGTGGCTCGGCCACCATCTCTCAGTTACTTCGTGTGGATGATGGGATCACAACCACCCACATTATCATGGAGTCACTGTGAGGAATAAACGAATAGATAAAGGATAAAAGGAAAAAACCTACTCAGGTCAGTGCCTGACTCACTATGTTAGGTTGAATTGTATAAACTGCTTTTTTCATACGTCAAAGATGGCTGCATATTGGTAATTTTGTGTGGTGGGGCTAAGGGACAGGTGGGGAGCCCCTGTGAAAAGACAAGGTGGGGACCCCATCATCACCCGCTTGCAGAGGGGAGGGCTTCCCAGCTGTTCCCTCATCTCCTGCTTTGCTCAGCACCCACAGCTTAGCACCACCCCATCTCTGCTCCCTCCGCCCAGCTCACTGGCCCCTGTTATTTCCCCACCTGTTCCAGGAGGCCTCCGCCCATGCCATTTCCTCTGTATGGAACTTTCTCCATGGGCCACTTGCATAATCCTGGTTCTTCTGTAAATCCAGCTTGATTATGACCCTAACAGCAGCCGCCTCTGACCTCCCTGCATGGGGACAGCCGGTGGATGCTAAAGCCACGGGGGCCTCATGTCTAGCACTTATTGCCAGGGTCATCACACATTATCTCAGTGTATTTTGTGGAGATAGTCTCCATGCTACAATGTGACATACACGTTTGTTTACAGGGAACACAGCTATTCGTTCTTGTGCCACTGGAGTTCCAGCACCTAATACAATGCCTGGCACACAACAGCTGCTCAGTAAAGATTAACAAATAATATGAACAGGTCGGTGCATGCCACAGTAATGCCCTGCAGGAGCTCCAAGGGGCTGAGGACTGCCAACTGTGAGCCAAGATCTGGCCTAGAGAGACTGTTGGGGGACCCACCCAAGGTCTGAGGGCCCAGTCTCCTCTGGGGCTCACCTGGCTGGCCACTCCGTCTAACACCATGATAGACCTCGAGGCATCTGCAAACCCCTCTGTGGGCTCCATTGGGCCCAAATAACCCCAGCAAGGGGGGTGTCAGACTAATGGGCACCCCAGCCTGGCTGGGCCTTCCATCGGTGTTTTCACTCACTGGATGATTTCTAAGGTCTCCAGTGTGCTGCATGTAACCTTGCCCCCCTTCCCACCAGCAGCCAGAATGATTCTTCAGAAAGTAAATAAACCTATTTCACTATGTTCCTTAAGCCATGGCTTCCCACTGGTATCGAATAAAACCCAAGGTCATACTTGATCCAGATCTTTCCTGCCACTCCAACTCAATCAGACACACTAATCACCTTGACCTTCCAACAGGCCAGGCTCACTTCTGTTTGGGGTCTTTGTGCTATTGCTCTGCAAGGAATGTTTTCTGAGACCTTTGCATGGGTGGCTTTAGGTCTGAGCAAAAGGGCCAGCTTCACAGCCAGGCCTTCCCTAAGTACCCCAGCTTACCTTTACAGTCACCGTCAAGCCCAGTGCAACAGAACATTGGGTGAAGAGGGACAAGTTCTGTGTCTGCGCTGAACCTACAAATGCTCTAAATCTGCCACCAGCTCCCCGTGGGAACTGAGCATGTGAGGTGTCACTGGTGTGACTCCTCAGTCACATCGACATTTTTTTTTTTTTTGCTGTTTGTAGCTCATTTATTTTATTTTATTTCTCTATTAATTTTTTAATTAAGGTATTATTGATATACACTCTTATGAAGGTTTCCCATGAAAAAACAATGCAGTTACTACATTTACCCATATTATCAAGTCCCCACCCACACCCCAATGGAGTCGCTGTCCATCAGTGTAGTAAGATGTCACAGATTCACTGTTTGCCTTCTCTGTGCTACACTGTTTTCTCCGTGATTCCCCACACCATGTGTACTAAACATAATACCCCTCAATCCCCTTCACCCACCCTCCCCATCCGTCCTCCCACACCCCTCCCCTTTGGTAACCACTGGTTCCTTCTTGGAGTCTCTGAGTCTGCTACTATTTTGTTCCTTCAGTTTTGCTTCGTTGTTATACTCCACAAATGAGGGATATCATTTGGCACTTGTCTTTCTCCGCCTGGCTTATTTCACTGAGCATATCCTCCAGTTCCATCCATGTTGTTGCAAATGGCAGGATTTGTTTCCTTCTTATGGCTGAATAGTATTCCATTGTGTATATGTACCACATCTTCTTTATCCATTCATCTACTGATAGACACTTAGGTTGCTTCCATACCTTGGCTATTGTAAAAAGTGCTGCAATAAACATAGGGGTGCATATGTCTTTTTGAATCTGAGAAGTTGTAGTCTTTGGGTAAATCCCAAAGAGTGGGATTCCTGGGTCAAATGGTAATTCTATTTTTAGTTTTTAAGGAACCTCCATATTGCTTTCCACAATGGTTGAACTAGCTTACATTCCCACCAGCAGTGTAGGAGGGTTCCTCTTTCTCTGTATCCTCACCAGCATTTGTTGTTCTTAGTCTTTTGGATGGTGGCCATCCTAACTGGTGTGAGGTGTTATCTCATTGTGGTTTTAATTTGCATTTCCCTGATGATTAGTGATGTGGAGCATCTTTTCATGTCTGTTGGCCATTTGAATTTCTTCTTTGGAGAACTGTCTCTTCATATCCCCTGCCCATTGTTTAATCGGGTTATTTGCTTTTTGGGTGTTGAGGCATGTAAGTTCTTTATATAGTTTGGATGTTAACCCCTTGTTGGATATGTCATTTACAAATATATTCTCCCATACTGTAGGATGCCTTTTCATTCTGTTGATGTTATCCTTTGCCATACAGAAACTTTTTAGTTTGATGTAGTCCCATGAGTTCATTTTTGCTTTTGTTTCCCTTGCTCGAGGAGATGCGTTCAGGAAGATGTCGCTCATGCTTATATTCAGGAGATTTTTGCCTATGTTGTCTTCTAAGAGTTTTATGGTTTCATGACTTACATTCAGGTCCTTGATCCATTTTGAGTTTACTTTCGTGTATGGGGTTAAACAATAATCCAGTTTCATTCTCTTATATGTAACTGTCCAGTTTTGCCAACACCAGCTGTTGAAGAGGCTGTCATTTCCCCATTGTATGTCCATGGCTCCTTTATCATATATTAATTGACCATATATGGTTGGGTTCATATCAGGGCTCTCTAGTCTGTTCCATTGGTCTATGGGTCTGTTATTGTGCCACTACCAAATTGTCTTGAGTACTGTGGTTTTGTAGTAAAGCTTGAAGTTGGGGAGCATGATCCCCCCACCTTTATTCTTCCTTCTCAGGATTGCTTTGGCTATTCGGGGTCTTTTGTGGTTCCATATGAATTTTAGAATTATTGTCTCTAGTTCATTGAAGAATGCTGTTGGTATTTTGATAGGAATTGCATTGAATCTGTAGATTGCTTTAGGCAGGATGGCCATTTTGACAATATTAATTCTTCCTATCCATGAGCACGGGATGTGTTTTCATTTATTGGTGTCTTCTTTAATTTCTCTCATGAGTATCTTGTAGTTTTCAGAGTATAGGTCTTTCACTTCCTTGGTTAGGTTTACTCCTAGGTGTTTTATTCTTTTTCATGCAACTTTGAATGGAATTGTTTTCCTGATTTCTCTCTTTGCTAGTTCATCATTGGCATATAGGAATGCAATAGATTTCTATGCATTAATTATGTATCCCACAACTTTGCTGAATTCAGATATTAGAACTAGTAGTTTTGGAGTAGATTCTTTAGGGTTTTTTTATGTACAATATCATGTCATCTGCAAACAGGGACAGTTTAACTTCTTTCCTGCCAATCTGGATGCCTTTTATTTCTTTGTGTTGTCTGATTGCTGTGGCTAGGACCTCCAGTATTATGTTGAATAGAAGTGGGGAGAGTGGGCATCCTTGTCTTGTTCCTGATCTTAAAGGAAAAGCTTTCAGCTTCTCACTGTTAAGTATAATGTTGGCTGTGGGTTTGTCATGTATAGCCTTTATTTTGTTGAGGTACTTGCCCTCTATACCCATTTTGTTGAGAGTTTTAATCATGAATGGATGTTGAATTTTGTCAAATGCTTTTTCAGCATCTATGGAGATGATCATGTGGTTTTTGTCCTTCTTTTTGTTGATGTGGTGGATGATATTGATGGATTTTCGAATGTTGAACCATCCTTGCATCCCTGGAATAAATCCTACTTGATTCATGATGGATGATCCTTTGGATGTATTTTTGAATTCGGTTTGCTAATATGTTGTTCAGTATTTTTGCATCTATGTTCATCAGGGATATTGGTCTGTAGTTTTCTTTTTCTGTGGTGTCTTTGCCTGGTTTTGTTATTAGAGTGATGCTGGCATCATAGAATGAGTTTGAAAATATTCCCTCTTCTACTCCTTGGAGAACTTTAAGGAGGACGGGTATTAGGTCTTCACTAAATGTTTGATAAAATTCAGCAGTGAAGCCATCTGGTCCAGGGGTTTTGTTCTTAGGTAGGTTTTTGATTACCAGTTCAATTTCGTTGCTGGTAATTGGTCTCTTGAGATTTTCTGTTCCTTTCTGGGTCAGCCTTGGAATGTTGTATTTTTCTAGAAAGTTGTCCATTTCTTATAGGTTATCCAGTTTGTTAGCATATAATTTTTCATAGTATTCTGTAATAGTTCTTCGTACTTCTGTGGTATCTGTAGTGATTTTTCCTTTCTCATTTTTGATTCTGTTTATGTGAGTAGACTCTCTTTTTTTCTTGATAAGTCTGGCTAGGGGTTTATCTATTTTATTTTCTCAAAGAACCAGCTCTTGCTTTCATTGATCCTTTCTATTGTTTTATTCTTCTCAATTTTATTTATTTCTGCTCTAATCTTTATTATGTCCCTCCTTCTACTGACTTTGGGTCTCATTTGTTCTTCTTTTTCTAGTTTTGTTAATTGTGAGTTTAGACTGCTCACATGGGAATGTTCTTCTTTCCTGAGGTAGGCCTGTATTGCGATATACTTTCCTCTTAGCACGGCCTTCGCTGCGTCCCACAGATTTTGTGGTGTTGAATTATTGTTGTCATGTGTCTCCATATATTGCTTGATCTCTGTTTTTATTTGGTCATTGATCCATTGGTTATTTAGGAGCATGTTATTAAGCCTCCATGTGTTTGTGGGATTTTTCATTTTCTTTGCATAATTCATTTCTAGTTTCATTCCTTTGTGGTCTGAGAAGTTGGTTGGTACAATTTCAATCTTTTTCAATTTACCGAGGCCCTTTTTGTGGCCTAGCATATGATCTATTCTTGAAAATGTTCCATGTGCACTTGAGAAGAATGTGTATTCTGCTGCTTTTGGGTGTAGAGTTCTGTAGATGTCTGTTAGGTCCATCTGTTCTATTGTGTTGTTCAGTGCCTCTGTCTCCTTACTTATTTTCTGTCTGGTTGATCTGTCCTTCAGAGTGAGTGGTGTGTTGAAGTCTCCTAGAATGAATGCATTGCATTCTATTTCCCCCTTTAATTCTGTTAGTATTTGTTTCATATATGTAGGAGCTCCTGTGTTGGGTGCATAGGTATTTATAATGGTTATATCTTCTTGTTGGATTGACCCTTTTATCATTATGTAATGTCCTTCTTTGTCTCTTGTGACTTTCTTTGTTTTGAAGTCTATTTTGTTTGATACAAGTACTGCAACTCATGCTTTTTTCTGCCTATTAGTTGCATGAAATGTCTTTCTCTATCCCTTCACTTGTAGTCTGTTTATGTCTTTGGGTCTGAAGTGAGTCTCTTGAAGGCAGCATATAGATGGGTCTTGTTTTTTATCCATTCAGTGACTCTATGTCTTTTGACTCATGCAGTCAGTCCATTTACATGTAGGGTGATTATCGATAGGTATGTACTTATTGGCATTGCAGGCTTGAGATTCATGGTTACCAAAGGCTCAAGGTTTACTTCCTTACTATCTAAGAGTCTAACATAACTCACTTGATATGCTATAACAAATACAATCTAAAGGTTCTTTTTATGGGGTTTTTTTTTCTCCTCCTTTTTCTTCCTCCTCCATTCTTTAAATATTAGGTATCATATTCTGTACTGTTTGCCTATCCCATGATTGACTTTGGGGATGGTTAATTTAATTTTGCATTTCCTTAGTAATTAGCTGTTCTACTTTCTTAACTGTGGTTGTATTACCTCTTCACACTGACTTTTTAATTTCATTTCATTTTAAATTTTAACTTAATTTTGAATAGCCACATGTGGCTAGTGGATACCATATTGGACAAATAAGTCCCCCTGCCCTGTTTTACTTTCTTTATTACATTCAATTTTTGAAGTTCTCTTCATTTGTTCTTACGTTTATGTCTATCTCATCCCACTAGAAACTTGAGATCCATGTGAAGACAGAGACTTTTCTGTCTTGTTCACAGCTGGAACCTCAGTGCCTACAAACGGTACCTGGCTTTGGGAGGCCCTCAAATGTGCTTTCAGTAGGTAGGCTTGTGTCAAAAAAGTGTTGATACAATTATTCTCATAGCATCCATCCTCCCCAGGATTTGTGCCCCAAGCAACTGGAGATACGTCACACTTGTTACTACTAACAGTGGAAATGTTTGCATTTGCAAAGGACTTCCTTTTCTAATTAGTTAGCGTAGATTTAAGGTTACCTGAGTAATAAGCTCATGCCCAATCATCTGTACTTAGACTGACTCCTTGAGTGGGAGGAAGAAGAGGTGACTAACAGCTGTAGGAGAACTGCACATGGGAGTCTGTCACACACACGAGCACCATCAGTCATTTCTGCTCAGGTGGGAGCATCGTCAAATGTGGTGACTAAGCTTGCTGTGATCTGCTTAGCATCTCACCTCCCTTGTTTCAATAATAGAACCTCAATTCCCTGAAACACGGGGAGGTGTCAATCTAAGGGGGCCTGTCAGCCACACCCCAGCATGTGACCCAGGCTGGCCAGTCAGAGTCCTTTTTCAGGCAATGCTATGAATGCTGGGGGACAGAGGGTCTCACACCTTTTATTGCAGGCCAACAGTTACAGTGCTGCAGATTTGGGCTGGAAATGGTCATGCTGCCCCATGCAGAGGTCACTGTCCTCGGAACAAAGCCACATGGACACAAACTGAGCTGAGAGCTGGCCAGGAAGACTGAAGTTTGATCAAATGATTCTGGTCAAATCCTTGATTCTAGCCATGCTTAAAGGCCCAGTCATGCCTTGGAATGCTCAGATAAGTTGGCCAAAAATCTCCCTTTTGTTTTTAATTCTAATTTGACTTGGGTTGCTGGAGTCCTGACCAGGAATTCAGAAACACTACCATCAGTGCTTACAATGAGGTTGGTTTCCCTGAACCTGTTTTCTTCACACATGGACAAGGGACAAAAACATCTACTTGTGTTACTTTTGGTGTGTGATAAAATTTAATCTAAATATTTGGAAGTGCCTGACAGAATTCAAAGGACTAAGTGCAGCCAGACCTTGGGAAAGGCCTGGAACCAGAGCCAAGAAAGCCAGCAGCACCTGGCCAAGCTCTCTGGCCTCTTGCTCTCCCAGGTGTCACATCAATACCCTCCCTACAGACCGACTTTCTTGGCCCACTGGTTCACAGAGCCTTATGAGAAATGCCCATAGTTCATGTTTACCACTCTGTTTAGAGTTTAGCCCAGGATAAAGTAAAATTTTTGATCCAATTCCCAAATCCTAGGAGAGAGAATCTAATTGGTTCACCATGTGTCAGAAGACCACGGATGGCCCAATAACTGGGATGGGGGTGGGAGGGGAGGGAGATGGGGTCAAGTTGTACAAACATGTTTCTTGAGGCCCACCATCATGAACGGAGGGTCAAACAGGTGTGGTCACTGTTAGCCTGGCGGGGACCTCAAAGGGTGTCTACTATGCTATGCTATCCTGATTATATGAAGTCCTCAGTAAGAAATAGTTGTTACAGGGCTCACATTCAACAACTATAAATTGACTCTGAACATGGGGTCTTTACGTCCAAACCAGAAAACCAGCTTATAAAGCTAACCATCCTATAACAAGCTCCTTCCAATAACTAGGCTTGGTTCAAGGAAAAAAATTTTCCTATGAAATCTGAACCCATAACTGAATAGCAAAATGTGACCAATCAAGATTCAACCGGGGCACCTGGCTTTTTGAGTAAAATACTTTGTGCATGACAACACCCTGGACTCTAAGGCAAGTTTCTATTTGTGCTACTGCATATCAGATTTAAAATATATTTAAAATGATCTGCCAAAGTGCTCTTCAAAGGGGCTTCCACAATTCACAATGGACCAAAAAAACGTTTCTTCACAAAGCCCAATTTAAGTAAAAAATATATCGCCCCCTAGTTTCTACATCATAATAATTTTGCCCCTCTCACTTAGAAGAGTTAAGAAGCAATTCAAAGACAGACACAGAATTGAGGGCTCATTACTGTGATTATTCCTGCCATTTAGAATGTTCTAGCACTTAACATCACAGTGGCCCAGCAGCTCTGGTGATATACTTCTGCATTTCTCACAGGACATGAATTAGGGAAAGAGACACCCAAGGCCATGGCATTCACACCACAAGATAGGGGACAGCCATCTCTGGTCACCAGGCAATGGATTATACTGTCTTTCCCATCACTACCTAGCATCTAAAACACAGAACTGCTTCTCTGGTAAAGAAAAAAAAAAATCTAACTCAATTAGTTTAGATACCACTAGCATGCCTAATGTGCTGGATTTCCCAAAGGCTGGCTGACTATATATTTGGGGTGGGGACAGCCTAGAGGAGGACAGGGTAGAGTATGGAATGGAGAGAAAAACACAACGTTTTTAGAGGTATCTAGAATACCTAGAATTTTGCAAAATCTAGAAAAATGTTATTTCATTTTCAACGCACTAAGTTCTGTGTCATTTCACAGAATTCCGCTGTTATTTGTAGCTACACAGAAAGTGTTGTGTCCAGATACTGAACTACTTCCTTGCTTAGAACCTCTTAAGGCCTTATTTGAACTCTCCAACAGCTGGGAGGTGGCCGAATCTACACTAACTTGAGGTGACCAGCGCTAACACCTACTCCATTTTTGGATGCTCTGGCCTACTTTCCAGGATTACAGCTTAACAAGATATCAATGCAAAAAGCAGCCATCTATTACAACATACCTTTATCACACACACATTGTTTTGTATTTAGTGAGTGTTCTGAACATGTTTGAGTGAATCAACTTACTCTCTGAGTTATGATAAGTTGTAGAAACGAGATATCACAAATCAAGAAAACAGAAACTAGAAATTACCTAGTTTTTATTACAAGGATGTTCCTTAAGGATTCTGTAAGAACTACTCAAAGGGGGGAAGACTGTGAGGCTGTGATCTTTTTCTCTCTCAGCCTTCCCTATTTATTTTTGTGCTATTGTTTTAACTTCATATGACAATAAATAATAGTGGGATAAAAATATTAAACATCAAAATAAAAAATAATACAAGATGGTAAATCCATTTAGCATCCTGACACCTCATTTGAGATAATGCTCTGGAGAAAATGGATAAACTCTTCTGTGCTAACAGTACAGATCAGAAACTGCTCTGTGGCAAGAGGAAATGACTTCAATTTCTTCTTGTCAGTGGTGTTAACCTTCTGGGTAACCTTAACAGGTCCATTCCCACCCTGACCCAGCGGGCTCTGAAACACTTCCACCTAATAAACAGCAAGATGCTGTTTGCTTTAGAGGCCTTTAGGATCGGAAAATGGAATTTTTCAGCCTCCATATGTCAGGACCATGAAAAACAATCAAGTGGCAAAGAAGAGATCTCTTGGCTTAAACCAGCAACATGCTTTTACAGCTGTTGGTGAGGCAACTGTTCACAAGAACCCCAGTAAGGCTCATCTCCCTCCGGCAATATTCAACCTGCCCTTTCTCACTTTAAAATAGCAGTAGCGACTTCCGGGAATATGGCGTCGTGAACGGACCAGCAGAAAAATTCCTCCCAACATTATATTTATTCACGAAAATACAGCAAATACAACTATCCCTAAAAGAGAGACCAGAATACACAGGAAAGTGCACAGCGTACAGCTACACCAGTGAGAACTTGGCAGCCGGTAAGGCGGAGGGGTTACGGAGCGGCGACCTGGTGGGACCGAGCGCTCCCCCTCCTCCCAGAGCTCCGGCGGCCAGACACTCCGGACAGAGGACTTGGCACCCGGTGAGGCGGGATGGAAACACGATCCAGCAAGACCAGAGCGCCCCTCCACCCCAGCACTCCAGCGGGAGTCCCGGCAAGGCAGGTAAGGTACGGAGCCGCAAGCGGACCGAGCGCTCCCCTCCCCCAGCGCTCCAGCGGGAGGAGAAGATTCAGAGCCGGGAGGGAGTGGAAGTCTGCGCCGGGAGTGCCGACACACAGCCGGCGGTGTAGCGGAGATAGGAGAGACAGAGGGCACAGGGTCCCAGCCCGGAACGTGCAAGTTGCCCGCGGCAGGCTCCGGGAAGGAAAAAGAAAGGAGAAAAAAGGGAAGAAAAGCGCGCGCCCTACCTCAGCGGTCTTAAAGAGACAGGAGCTCAGTAGAGGGGCCGGATAGCCCCGCAAACTGAGCCCAGCACGCTGGGAGACCTGGGGAGCTTTGGACCCCTTGGCTGGCGACTGGGAAAGGGTGCCCGCCATTGAGACCCCCACAGAGATCAACAGCTTCCCATTCGGTCCCAACCCAGCCAGACCTATAGAGTGGCGCTGGAATAGTGGAGCAACAGCGCCACCTACAGCACTCGCGCGGAACCCACTCTCAGTGGCTTTTTTTATTGTTGTTGTTACTGTTTTTTCTCCCCTTTCTTTTCCTTTTTTTCTTTCCCTCTCTTTCAACAGCCTCCCATTCATTCTCACCTGGCCACAGCTTTAAAGGGCCGTGTGGAGCGACGTGGCCACAGCTCTGGAATAGTGGAGCAATAGCGCCACCTACAGCATTCACACAGAAACCACCCCCGGTGGGCGTTTTGCTGTTTTTCTTTGTTTGTTTGTTTTGTTTTTTGGTTTTTTTTGTTTTTTTGTTGTTGTTGTTGTAGTTATTGTTGCTGTTTTCTTTTACGTGTTGCTGCCTTCTCTTTTTCTTTCTTTTCTTTTCCTTTCTCTCTCCTTTTACTTTTTTATTATTAGTAGAAATTTCTTTTTTTTCTTTTCTCTCCTTTCTTATCTCTCCTTGCTACCAACAACCAATTCTATAGTCATGAGAAGACAGAAGAATATGATACAGACAAAGCTTCAGACAAACACCACCCCAGAAAAAGAAGCTGAAGGAATAGACATACACAGTCTTCCAGAAAAAGAATTCAGAATAAAAGTCATAGCCATGTTGACGGATCTACAGAAAAATGTGCAAGAGCTGAGGGAGGAAGTGAGGGAAGTGAGGAAAGATAATGCAGAAATGAGACAAGCCATCGATGGGCTCAACAGCAGATTGAATCAGGTTCAAGACACGATCAAGGAATTACAAGACAGGGACCAGGAATACAAAGAAGCTGAGGCAGAGAGAGATAAAAGGATCTCTAAGAATGAAAGAATATGAAGAGAACTGTGTGACCAATCGAAACGGAGCAACATTCGCATTATAGGAGTACCAGAGGAAGAAGAGAGAGAAAAAGGGATAGAAAGTGTCTTTGAAGAAATAATTGCCGAAAACTTCCCCACGCTGGGGAAGGAAATAGTCTCACAGTCCACGGAAGCCCACAGATCTCCCAACACAAGGGACCCAAAGAAGACAAC
>JAQQAC010002837.1:108505272-108516710 GCA_029783875.1 Phataginus tricuspis
TTAATGATACTAAAATAAAATAAATTGTAAAAAAAAAAAAAATAGCAGTAGCATTTTCCGACCACCAAGCCGTTTAATGGGGTTCATGATTCATGCATTTGGTCTCTCCATTGATGTTTGCTAGGCACCTGTGATGTGCCAGGTGGCTCGAAACGGTAGTTCTGAGTCACCCTGTAGTCTCCTTCATTTTCAGCATCCCTGTAGCTGGCGTGGCACACGTGACTAGTTTGGTCAATGGGTGGCCAGCAGATAAGATATGTTCGCTTTCTACTACATAACGTATCTGAGAACAGGCTCTGAGCACCCCTCACTCTCTACCCCATGTAACAATTCCAGGAGCTACATGTGCTCCTGCGTGGAAGGGGCCTGGGCCCCTGAGTCCCATTGGAAGAGACAAGCCCTGGAAAGCTCCTGGACCCACAGTGGCATTTATGTAAGCAGGAAATACACGTCTGTATGTTAATCCCCTGAGGGCTCGGGTTTGTTATATTGCCTAACGTGGTGGGGCACCGGGCTACACATGTGAAAAGAAAAGAAATAACATAAATCCCTAGCCTAATTTATTCAAATCAAACAGAACTGAAAATAAAACATATAAATTATGGGTATTAGCTTTTCATAAAAATGTTTCCTTTGATTAGTTTAAGCCACCTCGATTCACATTCAGCTCTCCCTGCTCACTAGGAATGAAGGCATTCTGTTTGGTTGAAAGCCTTCCATTAGTTTAAAAGCTCCAATTGTTGAACCATCGACGCCTGCAGGAGTGTAATAAAGGACAGAGTAACTAAGCGTTATGTCAGCAGAAGCTATAGCATATTAACATTCATGAGTTTACCCACCACAGTGCCATCCACAGTCATTTAGAAATACAAATACAATAATAAAAATTTCATCTTACAAAGAAGCCAAATGGTCCCCACTTCCCCACCCCAACAGCAAATGACAACGAAGTCTGGAGTATGAGTTTCTTTGATGACATCTCAATTCTGCTGTAATTATTATGGGAAGAAACACTATTAGAGAGTCACCAGACCCAGCAAGCGCAGTCTGTTGGGACCTGGAATTGTAGCTTACGTACTTATTGATCCTTGTTTTACCCAAGTGTTTGCCTTTGAAAGGGAAAATGAATATATCTGCCACTGTGACCCAAAGAAACACAAATATCTGGCTGTTTAAAAGGAAAAGCTCATTTTAGAAATCCCCATGTGTATATTTTAGGATCACTTAATGAAAATTTTATATAAACAACTAATAGAGCTGATATGGTAGCATGGTGTGCATACTCTGTATCCATAAAGATCCATTTATATGAACGAACAGACATTGCTTACCCCCCTCAAAGCGTAACTTCCCTCTCCTCAGAGAGCTACACATTCGTTCAAATTCATTCACTTCATAAGTCCAGCCAAACGGAATTCAGATAAACTCATCTAGCAATAGAGTCGCCTGTTGTTGGGGGTGAAATAAAATGAGAACGGTCTATTAGCTTTTCAACCGCTCTGGAGAACGAATGCCGTGTACAATTTTTGGAAAAGTAAAGGCTGGGCTTCCAAGAACAAATAGCTGTGGCAGAACTGAGCACAGTTACCAATCACATGCTCAGACTGTTTTGAAGTCTTTGATCTCTCCTCCCAGAGAAGCCACGGAAGCCAGGTCACCGAGAAGCCACCCCAGATTCCACAGGTTTTCCAGAGGGTGGTAATGGAGATCACACGGCTTACCCAGCTGCTTGAGGTTTCCCCAAGTCCTGCAGGCATCCTAGGAACGCACTGAAAACACAGCCCCACTTTGGCCGAGTAAATGAAACACCAGAGGGGAGTGGAGGTCTGGGGACAGCTGGTGATTGTCCCAAAGCTTTGGAAGACAAACCCATGTACGGCATCTCATCAAACGTCCTTCCTGTTTCACTGCCCGAGGGCAGCCGAGCCAGGGGCCACGCTTTCGTGTTTGACCTCTGCATTCCTCTTCCTGGAAGTGGGAGCACAAGCGCTGTCTATCTGCAGGGAACCTGGACTCCAGGAAGCCATCAGGGAAGTGCCTCCACATCTTGCTGATTCTCCCTGATGGAGGCGAAGCCAGTGTCCCAGGACCCAGGGACTCTGTGGTCACCCCAGAGAAGAACAATCTCAGGCCTGAGTCAGAAGGCTTAGATTTTCTGCTCCAGATAGTTTTTTCACCTGGATGTGACTTCACCATTCTGAGCCTCTGTGTCCCCATCTGTCAACAAGGCATTTCCACCAAAGGACCCGAGGGGTTCCCTCCCAGCTTCCATACACTATAGATTCTGGAGTCTATTCCCAGGCTTTTTAGGCGTTTAACACCATCCATCACACTGGTATATGGAAGCACGAGTCCATGTTTTCCACCCGAAGTGCCCCAAATGCAGAAGAAATTAATGTATCCTTGGAAATCAGCTGGCAGCACACAGTGACCAGCCATAATTGTTAAACTCCTGAAAGTTCCATTTTGAAGCTTAACATTTGCACACACATTTTATTCTACAATTTGTTTGCAAACCTGCTTTTATGATTTTTCTTATTATAAGACCCCCATTTCAGCAACTGAAATGTGTGACTACTACCCAGGAACTGAAAAGAGGCCGGTGGTGGGCCAAGGCGGTAAAATCAGATGGGAAAACTCAATGCAGGAAAATCCAAGGAGCAGAAACCTTTTTGATTGTGGGATGCAGGCTCAGTGGCTCTGTACCCAACAACAATCCCAGCAAAAGCATTTTATCTTCAAAACCCCTGGAAGAGGCATGATGAGAAATCAAAGAAAAGCATTCGCAGGGTGAGTGGTCTCAGCATGGTGGGTGAGGGCCTGTAGTGGGACCTTGGGGGTCAGGAAGACATTTCAGCCCTGTTATAGACTAGACTTGCACGAGTTCGTGCAGGTACGCGAAGTTTGGCCATGAGAAGTTTCCCATGATTCTCATATTCTGACCAGTGATTGAGGGGAAAGGGAATTTCCCTGAGTTTTCATAGAATTAATCCTAAAAAAGATAAGACAGCCTGCTGAGCAGAGCCGGATTTCCAGCTTCTGAAGATGTGATGTTTGGTGGAATAAATAAGTAGAGTGCCTTGGCTAACAGCTGCCCGTGAGCATCTTAGAGCATCTACCACAATAACATCTTAAAATACACCACTCAGTTATTTGCTTTAAAGTATTTGATTACACATTTAAAAACATGGCTCAAGAATGTCTTCTTTTAATGAAAAAATCTAGTAAAATAATGTCTGTCAGGGATGGTTCTGTGGCTGCAGGATACATGGACTGATAGAATTCTTTCCTTCCCTCCCAAGAAAGAAGACAGAGAAAGGCGACAGCCACTTCCCAGCTCAGATGCCATCGTTTTCAAGAAACAACCCAAAATGGGGGAAATATGGGAGAGCTGAGGCTGGCAACACAGGCAGGGAGCAGGTTCCGGAGAGTCCTACAGTTAGGGGTTCCCAAACTCCAGTCTTTCTTGTGCCATGATCAGTTTTTGCTTGTTCTGTTGTTGTGCCCAAGTCGCGAGTCCCCAAAAGACCACCAAGGAGCCAATTCCGATGCAAACACACAAGGGTCGTTTATTTCAAGCTCAAACTTGGGCTCACACCTGTCACCAATGCAGTAGTTCCTAAGTGAGAGCCCCTAGCCCAGGGCAGACAAAGCTTTTATGCATTACAAGGTGCAGGAAGAAAGGAACTTGCACCTGGCCTCTGCTGATTGGATGATTTAAAGTAAGGGTGGCTTGTACATTCTTTATTGGTTGAGTCCGGCCGGTGCCAAGCTGCCGGCCAATGTAACATGTAAGGTATGTTATCTTTAAGGAACAGGAGCGCCTGGACTTTGAGTGTCTGGACCTTGAGGTCGTTGCTAGGGAACTATCTGGGGTGAGGGTCACTGGAACAATGGGTGGTTTTTCCAGTAACTGGAACAAAGTTTTCTTAGAACTAGATCAGGGGTGAGGTTTCCTTCTTAAGATGGCCTTTTTAAAATGGAGTTTCTCTTGCTCTCACACTGTTAGTTAATTAATTTTTATTATGGTGTTATTTGAAAATTTAAATATTCCCCTTTTAAAAGGTAACTTTATATCACTAAAGAAACTAGAAGAATTTGTATCAGAAGCCATAAAATAGAATGAAACCACAGAAAGACAATGAAAATTTAATCACCATAATATTGCACATGTAATTGTAGGTTAATGATAAAATAAATTGTAAAAAAAAATTTTTTTTAAAACCTAAAAAAAAAAGATTGTATATCAATGATACCTTAATAAAAAAAATAATGATAATAATAAAAAAAGAAAGACAGTGAAAATGAGCAGCAGTATTAAATCCTAGCTCACTACAGCTTCTTGCCCTCTCTTGGTTAAAAATGGAGATAATCAAGAATTAGAAAGATGCTGAAGATTAGTACTGACTTGAGACTTTCTTCCTGAGGTTTCAGTGAAAAGGAGGAACTCACGGTTAGTTCCAGGTCCCTCCCTGCGGGAGTCCTACCTGAGCTCTCCTGAGTGCCAGCTACCAAGTGATGGCGCTCCAGGACACACTGCGGGGAAGGTGGCTCTCTGCCTCAGGATGGCGGAGCCGCTGGGCAGTTCTAACCTGAGACGGGGTCAGGTCTGAAGTCAAGAAGTGTCTGCAGACTATGTGTAGATCAGACTGGAGGAGAGATGACTGCAAGTCAAACAAGGAGACTGAGGCAGAAACCCAGCAAGAGACAATGACGACGTAAACCAAGACAGCGCCTGGGAGCAGGGAGAAACGGTCAGGGGAGGGGGAGAGGGAGCGTGCAGCTTGACGTGAGGCCGATCCCCAGGCTTCTGGTCTGTGTGAGTGAGTGGGTGGTCGAGCTGTGCTCGAGGGAGGAAACACAGGAAGGGAAGAGGCTGAGGCTCAGGTGGGGAAAGGACGGCCGCCCAGTTTCACAGAAGCCTCACGGGAGACGGTCCGGCAGGCAGAGAACCACGCAGGCCCTAGACATGGGGTGCCCGGCTTCAGGTCCCGGCTCTGCCACATACCAGGTCTTATTGGGATGACCTTGGTCAAGCTACTAAAACATTTTGCGTCTCAATTTCCTCATCTCCAAAAATTGAGGGTAGTTCTCTCCTCATAGGGCGAGGCACTCTATGCCAGGAACATACCGCTATATGGATGAGCCAGTACCCTACGAGTATCAGCTCTCAGGGTCGTTCCTAGAAGACCCGTTTGCCTGGATGATATCTGCTGAGCAACAAATACCACCAGAGCGACCGATGGGAGTTAGACTCTGGCTGGCCCCTCTGACCTTCACCAACAGTCTCCAGCCTCCCCCTGTGCCCCTCCAACAGCGATGTCCAGCCACTGAAACACCTCCCGTCTAGGGCTTCTTTACAGTCAGGCTGCAGGGAGTGGCTCATGTCCACATCTACCTCCCACTTACATCTTCAACAGTAAAAATAAAAGGAGTCATTCCTGTGTTTCCCATTGCTTGCAAGAGACTTCCCATGCAATTTGCAATTTTGCCAAGGGAGGTGATTCAATTATTTTGTTCTCCAAAAGGCAGAATCACTGGTAAACCTTGCACATTTAAAGCCCCGGATTAAATCAGGACTCTGCTTGTTTTCTTTCCATCGCACCTCCCAAAGGGGACAGCCATGGCAGACAGGGCGCAGGGGCAAACTTGGCACTGGCAGGGAGGCACACACTAACTCCTCAGTCTCGGCCTCCATGAGGACAATTTCTAGCCCCTGAGCCGCCTCTCTCATGCCCAACTTGCTCTGGCATTCAAGGAAATATTTTTCTTAGAGTCCAGCGTCCTCAGAGCCTGTGCTCAGAGTCAGAGTGAAAAGTTTGATGCCAACAACTTCATGTAGAGTAAGTTTGCAAACAAGAAGACTGGTGGTTATAAAATATTTCCTGGGCCCCACCATCACCACTGGTTTACAGAGGCATCCTGTGGGCTACACTGGCCAGTCCCTCAGAGCTTCAATCAAAGGACAGAGAAACTCAGCATCTCAAAGGCACGTATGCAGTGGACAGTGTCCATCCTGGAACTCAGCCTCACTCAAGCAGTGAAACAATTCAATTTGAATTTTAATTATTTAAGTGTACTGAATCCTGGGGACCTAGGCTACCTCTTCTTCTGTCTGTGCCAAATCTCATTTTCCCATTTCCCTTTCTTCATCTTATCTCTCTCTCCCTTTCCATTCCACTCCCTCCCTCTCTCTCTCTCTCTCTCTTTTCTTTTTTTCTGCTTCCCAATATTTGCTAAGCACCTGCATGCCAGGTGCTGTGCTAAATGATTTTATGCATCACTTGTTATAACCTTCCAAAGAGATGAGGTATTGTCTTAATCTGTTTGGGCTGCTATAACAAAATATCTTTTATAAGATGGGATGGCTTACAAACAACACATTTTTTTTTTCATGGTTCTAGAGTCTGGGAAACCCAAGGGAAAGGCACCAGCTGATTCAGCATCTGGTGAGAGCCCACTTCCTAGGGGACTATCTTTTTGCTGTAACAAAGCTGTAACTTCATGGCAGAAGGGGTGAGGAAGCCCTCTGGGCCTCTTTTACAAGGACACCAACCCTGTTCCTGAGGACTTGACCCAACCAGCACACCGGGGAGCAGGCTTCAGCACAGGAGCCTGGGGAAGGACACACATATTCCGTCCATACCAGGTTCTATTAGTACGACTACCATCATCTCTATTTCACAGACCAGGACACAGAGTTTTGGGGATAAGCCAACTTGCCTGAAGTCTCAGAAAATGTGCCCAAGTCTCCTTCAAGCTAAGACTGAAGCCCAGCATGGCTGGCTCTGTGACTGTGACTCCCTTACCACTGAGCCCTCCCTCCTTCGCGTCTGCCTTCTCCCATTCCACAAGCCCATGTGGGTTCAGGCAGCACGGATGGATTTCCAAGACCCTTCCCAGGTTTACGGTTCACAGACAGAAGGGATTCCACGTGGGCTGTCAAGGGCAGACACAGGCTTGGTCCTCCTGCCAGTTTCAATTGGTTAGACCCCCATTCATATGCCATTTGTTGCTTTGCTTTGAACTTATTTTCCTGGAGACAGATCATCTGAGGCAGAGGTCTGTGTCATCTGGCTAGCCAGGACTCCTATTGTTATTTATTTGATATGGGAAAAATCCTGCCCTGGACCTCACACTGTGAGACAAAAAATGAAAATTAGTTGCTTTTCCATTTAAAACTTAATTAAAGTTGACTTTTGAGTGCTGAGAACTTTCTGGTGCTTCCAGCAAACAGGCTACAAGCCACCGCATGGCAAAAATCCACCAACGATCTCTGAACTTTTCATTTTAGATGATCCTTGTTTCTCAACCCAAAGATAACACCACAAAATGATGAAGCAAAACTTTCAACGCTGGATTGCCTACGACCAACTGTCCCAAACTTTTGAAGGGCACCCATTTTTCTAGTTATACTTAGAATTAGTGTTGGGCAACTAACAAAACTCAACACAGTTAAAAAATCACAATATTATAATGAGGTGGGTCACTTTTTACAAGTATTTTATATTGATGTACTAACCTTCTCCATTTAAGCTTTTCCACATGTTTAAATCCATTTGTCTTCTAAAATAAAATAACTTTTTTTTGCCCCAGGCCCCAAAAGAAATAAACTCTATATATGAATAACACTTGTAATATAACTGTGCGGTGCCAGCGACTGAAGGGAAAAAGTTGGCTCAGATCAGCAAATTTATCTTCCTTCCAAAAATAAAAAAGACAGCATCCGTCTAATTACTGGCTGGTTCATTTTGGCTTCTCTGTTGGGGTGTGGTTTTCTTAGTCACAACAATGGCCAATAAAACCAGAGAACACTGATATCAAATTACAGGAGTCCTCAAGTTAGCAGGGGTAAAGCTCAATTAATTTGATGTTTAAAAAATTTCTCCTATTATGTCCTTGACTCAGGACCAAATCATAGGTTTACCCAACACTTACCATGGCAGTCATAAGTCTAAAGACGTTCCCATCCAGAATTCCCATTCTCTGATTATCCAATCAGACATTAACCTTGGGTGTATTTTGCAGATGCACTGACATCTCAAGCCAGTTGACCTTAAAATATGAGACTTGGAACCAACCTGCTTAGCTGAGAGCTTTGGAAGCAGAGAGTTTTTCCAGCTGTTGAGAGAAAGGGAACTCAGATGGATCTGAAGCACAGGAGGGGTCAGCATGCCCTTGAAGGCTTTGAAGATGAAGGGCCGCGTGTAAGGGCCAGAAGGCAGCTCCTAGCAGCCGAGAGCAGCCCCTTGCCTACAGCCAGCTAGACAGTGGGCACTGCAGTCCTATAACCCCATGGAATTGGATTCCCCCAGCAACTTGAACAAGCTGGGAAGTGGATTCTTCCCAGAGCCTCTAGATAAGAACCCAGGCCAGTCAACACCTTGATTTCAGACTTGAGGGACCCAGAAAACCAGCCAAGCCTACCCAAATGTCAGGCCTACAGAATCGTGACATAACACATGGGATTATTTTAAGCTGCTAGCTTTGTGGCAGTGTGTGATGCAGCAGTGGAAAAGGAGCACTCCTCCAGGGTGCACGGCTGTGGGCAAGACGGGGGTGCTCGCTTTCGGGTGGTCAGTTACTGGGCAGTTTGCCTCCCGGGACGTGAACTGCAAGCATCCCTCCTTCCACAGGTCCACAGAGCTGTGTGGCATGAAGTCCCTTAGTGAGAAAGGCCAGAGGCAAACGGACCGTGGGAGAAGGTGACAATCAGATGACAAACAGCAAATGAAAAGCCCTTAAGGACTCAGCCGACTGGAGGAAGGGAGAGCAATACTGTGCAGCGAGCAACCTGGGTGAGCCAGGCACTGGAGCAAGAATTCATCTTACAGAATTTTAAGTGAAAAATAGATAAATAAGGTGGCATCAGTATTTACAGTCAAAGCCCCTAGGTTCACCTGGCTTAAACAGCGGGGAACTGCATCCTGGGATGTAATGGGAAGATACACCCCAGCTAAGGCAGGCCACGGCTGCTTCGGTTAACAGTGACTCTGAGGGCCCGGACTCCCCCCGTCCCTCTGCTCTGCCAGTCGCCGATGATTTTGTCCTCTTTTGTCTAAGACGGCTATGGGTACTTTGGTCTTTGCATTCAGAAACCACGCAGTCCAGGGAGGAATATTAGGATCAAGGGAACATTTTCCCAGAAGCTCACTAGCAGATTTCCCCTCATGTTTCATTGACCAGGGTTTGGTCTCAAAGCCAAGCCTGACCAATCATGTGCTAAAGAAACAGAAAGGAGCGGCTTTCCCCAGAGCAAAGCATACAGGGCTTCCTGGAGGAGGGCTCCCTGGACCGAATCAGGGTTCTGTTCAGATGGAAGAGGCAGGTAAGGTGCGGGGTGGGCAGCCCACACCATCTCGTGTGGAGGCTGTCAGCACGGGGCTGGCACAAAGTACCTGCACGCAGACGTTGGCTGTGATGTTCACCGTCCATGCCTCATCCCCTTGATCCTCAACGCGACCCTAAACGAGAACTGCTCATGTTGTCGCTGTTAAAGATATTCCAGATCGATAAACCATGCGTCAGTGAGACGGAGTTACCTGTCTTCGAGGAAACTCCAGCACCGTGGCAGAATAAGGACTCAGACCTGGATCCAAATGACATTCAATGACTCAGAAAAAGTGCTCGCTCTGCTGGAAAACTATAGCCTCAAGAACTTAGCGTAAATGTTTCTAGCTTCTTTCAGTCAGGCTGGGCGACACGGACCTAGATCTGGGTGAGGATTAGGAATACCAAGCAGAGACGGGACACTGGACAGACAGGCTCCCGCCGAACACACAGCCGCACCAGGGGAGGGGGCACCAGGACAGACTGAAAGGAAAAAAACTGGGCCCAGATCGCCCCAGGCAGAACTCTGGGTTTCCTTACACTGCCTCCACGATCCCACCTTGTCCTTGTAAAACAGGAGGTGTAAAGGCCCATAGCACTAGATGTTTTCTTCCAGAGATATTGTAATGTTTCTTCAAAGCATTCTTATAGCTTCAACTATGCCCTGAAGTAAAAAGATTTTTTTCTTTAAAATGTTTGTGTCGTAGAGAGGGAAAAAGAACTGCTTGATTTTCTCTTCATATCTAGTTCAACCAAGACAGATTTCCTCTTTTGTTTAGATTTAAAGGGATGCATTCGCCCAACATTCTTGGTTTTGATGTCTGTTGAGTACCTATTTTAAACAGTTAAGTTCCAGGACAGTATCATACACTTATCTCCCTCGGATGGCATGCTGTAACTGACAGGAACACTGCAGTTTCAAGCGACGGAGAAGAACAAGTCCAGCTGGTCTGAGCAAAGAACAGGAACACACTGGCTCGTGTAACTGAGGTGTCTGGAAATATGCCTGACCTCGAGGCACAGCTGAATAGGACAGCCTCAACTGTCATCTGGAGTCTGTGTCTGTCAGCCCTACTTCCTTCTTTGTAGGCTTTGTTCTCAGTCAGGAGGCCTCCCGTGGCCCTGGGCTGAAACCTTTGCAGTGGGAGTCAGCCTGTCTTCCCGTAGCTCCGATCACATCCCGGGATTGGGCTCTCACTGGCTCTAGCAGGCTCACGTACTCATCCTGAACCATCACTGTGGCCGGGGAAATATCATGGTTTGAGTGGCCAGACGTGAGTCAATGCATGTACATGCTATGGGCTGACTTGGGATGCGGGCAGTGGGTCCCGAAGGAACAGTCAGGGGTGTGACTGAAAGAGGGAGGAATGGACACTGGGCAGAAGCACCACCCTCGGTGGGACAGTGTCCTTCTCAGAGTGACAGCCCACTCTTTATCACCTCACTGCCTTCCTGGATGGCAACCCAAAACCCCATCACCAGGCATGAAGCCGGATGTACTGAACGAGCAAGGCAAGGGACAAAGAGGGTCCACTCTGAATTCCCTGTGCAGCAACCATTAGGAGTAGTTGGAAGGCTTTTAAAAATTCTACTCTTCTCAGATTGAACCCACAAATGTGCCATTTTTCATAGGCTGGAAACTATCAAATATCAGCAATTCACATGGCTCATCCTAAAATGATAGATTCTGCCTGATTTCACCAAGCCCATCCATACTAATAAAGGCTAATCTTCATTGAGAACTTGTACAGACCTTTAGAACTTGAACTAGCCCTACAAATTTAATACCAGGTACTTTAAAGGATTACAAGACAATCTGGGAGAAAAGGGGAAGGTCTAACACGATGGTGGCTATCAGGCGAATGCACCTGCCGACCCATCAAATTATACACTTAAAACTGGTGGATTTTACTGTATGTAGATTAGATTTCACCAACACCAACCCTCTGAAAAATTACTTTAAAAAAAGCACCATATGATAGATGAATGGATTAAAAAGATGTGGTACTTATACACAATGGAATATTATGCAGCCATAAGAAAAAAACAAATCCTGCCATTTGCTGCAACATGGATGGAGCTGGAGGGTATTATGCTCAGTGAAATAA
>JAQQAC010002837.1:108521710-108540856 GCA_029783875.1 Phataginus tricuspis
GGAAGTAGAGAGGTGCTGTCAAAGTGTGGAGATGGTTTTGGAATTGGGTAATGGGCTGAGGCTGGAAGAATTTTGAGGTGTGTGACGGAAAAAGCCTAGTTCGCCTCGAAGAGACAGTCGGTAGAAATATGGACATAAGGCAATTCTGGATGGGAAAGAGGAGAGGATGGGGGACAGAGCTTCTACCGCCTTAGACAATACACACATCATCATGAACAGAATGTTGCCAGAAACATTAATGTTGAAGGAATCTGTGGTAAGTCCTTAAAAGGAAATTATGAACAGAAAATGGATGTAGGAGGAAAGTCAAACCTTGTTACAAAGTGGCAGAGAACTTGGCTATGTTACATGCTACTGCTCGGTGGAAGGTGTAACTTGTAAAGGATGAACTTGTATATTTAGCTGCAGAGACTTCAAAGCAAAGTGTGGAGGGTGTGGCCTGGTTTCTCCCTGCTGCTCACAGTAAAATTTGAGAGGAAAGAGACATATTGAGAACAAAATTTTTAAACAAAAAGGAACCACCTCTTGGTGATCTGGGAAATGTTTGCCTACCCAGATGGACAAAAAATGAGAGAGCAGGCTCTGGAGAGAAGACAAGGGTATGGGTGAATAAATGAGCTGGAAACATCAGAGTGTGGCTCACAGATCCAATCAGCCATGTAAACAGAAGTGAGGAACAGCCGAGAGATTAATTATCCAGGAAGAATCTGTGAACGACCTTCCTATGTACTGGCTCGGATCCTTGGGCATTCCTGGGAGACTGGCAAGGCTTTTATGACTGTTCTGTCAGTAGGAACAGCCAACCTGGGCTGAAAGAGACAGAGATGGGATGAAATAGAGGAATAATCCCTGCCAGGACAGAGCCACCAATTCAGAGGTCAAAGATGGTGAGGCCAAAAAGGGTCGTAGGGTTGCCACCAGGCCCAGAGGGTGAGGCTGGAACCACAGAGAAGTATTATTCTCAGGCCCTGAAACCGGGTGGAACTTGCCTATGGTTTGTAGATGTGCTTGGGCCTCACACCCCCTTTATTCACTCTGGTTTCGTGCAGTGAGGATTGGGAACATCTACTCTGTGCCTGTCCCACCAGGGCATCTCTGGAGGCAGACAACTTGTTTCACAGGCCCACAGATGGAGAGGAATATTGCCCCAGGACGGAGCATACCTGGCGTCTCACGTGATGTAGATGATTGAGAGCATGAGATTTGGACAACCTTTTGGGTTGATTATATTTTGAGATTTTTTTTTTTTTTTTTTTTTTACTTCGAGTTGATGGTGGAATAGGTTAAGATTTGAGGGATGTTGGGATGAAGTTGAATATATTTATATTTTGTATATGGGGAGGATGTGAATTTTGAGGGGCCAGAGGGCAGACTACTGTAGGCTGAAATGTGTCCCCTCAAAAGGAATGTTGAAGTCCTAAGCACAGGTACCTGGGAATGTGCTTTCCATCCTCAGAATCATAGGATAATAAACACCTGTTGCGGGAAGCCAGTCTGCGGTGCTTTGTTACGGCAGTTCTAGGCATCTGATTACAGGTACAGACTCACCCAGATCCCCACAGCCAGTCAGTATCAAAACTGTGAACTGTGAACCTGATTTAAAGGTTGACTTATCTTACAAAGGCAAAAAAACAAACAAACCTAAAATTACATAGTAAATATTTTAATAACTATTTCTTCCATAAGCAACCGGTTGTTCTGATTATTGCATTTATAGATAGGCTGCCCAAGAAAGAGGACAAACAGAAGAGCTTGTGGGTGTATATTTATTTACAGAGTGACACAAAATTGGCACGGAGGGTATTACTTTGCTTAATACAAAGAAAAGCAAATTTGAAACAAAACTTAAAACACCAAATTAGCAAATCGTTTTCATTGAAAACAGGAACACACTATGTTCATTAAACTGAGTGAAAGTGACGTGCCCTATTTATTCAGCTACACATAGAGACAAATTCCTGTATTTAGCCAATTATTTAATATTAGCCTACAAGAGCAATTCTTTTCCTGTTATACTGTTTATATCAAAAGCCAGAGCTGGCTCCCCTGCGTTTTGTACAATCCACTCAGTAAGAAGCACTAACTGAGTGTGATGAATAACAGCACACGTGCTGACTCTCGCACTTGGCTCTTCTGCTCTGTTTTCCCAACAGGCAGGCAGACCTTGAGGATTCACGACAGTCAAACTGTGACGCTAGAAAGGAGTTTGCGTTGTCTGGTTTTCCACAGACGGGTTGATGGAGTGATGTTGAAAATAAATAAATAATGTAAAACACTATCTGTAAAATAAATAAATAATGTAGCCTATGGTTCCAACGCACCCATTTTAAAATTCACCTCGGGCCATGTGAAGAGACACAGAATAACTGGAGAAGAACAGTCTCCGCAGAGATGATGTATGGCACCCCCCCGGCAAACGAAAGAATACGGTTCTCTGTGCAGCTAGAAAATGGAGACCGTGTAATGGTGAGATGACACCAAAGCACAGCCCTGGCGCATAACCTGAGCTGTGGGACCAGAAGTAGTGGAGTCGGCCTGGCTCACAAGCTCCCTGGAAGCCTGCAGCCTGACACAGAGCTCCCTGGGGACCAGCAAGGTGAAGACAGAGCGCGTTGCTGAGACCACGGGCCCGGTTCACTCGCTCTTCCACCCGCCAGCTCACTGGTGCATCTCTGTAAGGGACAACTGCAGGTTCAGGCCTCTCCGTGTGCCTGGTCGACCTCTTGTCCCAATTCCAGTTTTTTAGTGGAACCAGACCTCTACTCTTTTCAGCTGGGGGCCTGTGGGGATCACAGCTTATCTAAGAGTAAAGACAACGCCCAGGAAGAAGACATTGAGAGACAGTCAAAGTATCCAGGTCCTAACGATGCTGGTCAAATCCCTGGGTGGAGCAGGGTCTAGAATACGGGTCTAGGGGCAGGCCTCCCCCGGCCCCGGAGGAGCTGCAGACCCAGGCCTCAGCAGCCAGCACTCACGCTCCGCTCAGAGCTGGGCATGTGACTCAGGCTAACCCTGTGAGGCCAGACGGAGGCGACGAGCCCAGATCGGAGACCCCCCGTGTTGAGCTCCCAGGGGAGCAGCTCCTCTCTGCCACCCGGCTTTGGGCCCGGGAAGTGGGGCTCACGCTGTGGCATCCTGGCCGGCTTGAGAAAGGACCCGACCAGGAGCGCCGGACTGGATGACAAAGACAGGCAAGCAGGGTCAGGGGCCACGCTGAGATCACCTGAGCCCCACGTTCATCCCGCTAGAAGCCAGATCACCCTTTGAGCCTTTTTGCCAATTTCTTTGTTGCTATGCTTCTCTATGGTGAATTTTCTGTCATAACCTAAAGAGATGAAATCCATAACCAAGGCCTTTTCTATTGTTAAATTCAGAGTTCTCCCTGGAACCCTCTCTCAGAGGTTTTATTGAAGGACTTCAATGTATTACTAAGGCCTCCAAAGCCAAGGGTAGTAGAATTACCTATCCCGGAATGACCAGAAATGTTACCTGAAATAACTCAAAGGTTGCCTCACAGTAATAAGTGTCATTATAAGAAAGACTAAATCCATGTAGCTCAGTGAAGACAAATAGGGACTCTGTGGCATCTCACTACACTGATGGACAGTGACTGCAATGGGGCATAAGGGGGACTCGATAACAAGGGTGAATGTAATAACCACATGGTTTTTCTTGCGAAACCTTCAAAAGAGTGTGTATATCAATGATACCTTCATAAAAAGAAAGAAAGAGAGAAAGAAAGAAAGACTAAATCCTCCTAGCTTTCATCCACTTTTGACAAAGCATGGTTTTCAAAAGTATAGGGAAGTTGGGCTCTCTGGCCGTATCTGCCCTGATGTATAACTGACTCACTAAGAGACAGCCAGAGCCTCACCTGAGTGTCAGCAGGAGCGACCCACGGACGCCCTCCTGTCATCATTCAAGGCCGTGAAGAATCCAAACAAACAAGAGCTCTCTACAGCTCCCAGGCCACAGGGCCCCACCACACCACAAGACACGTAGAGTCTCACTTCTGTGGGCTGGCTCGCCAGCCCTGTATGTTCTGCATGTGACTGACATGAAAACAAAACATTGGAAATAGCTCATTTTCTGGAAACTTCCTCTCACAGTTATTTAAGGTTCTTAGATTTGAACCCGTCGGTACCCCTTCTGAAACAGCCTTTGAAACATTTGATGTTCTCCTTGGACCACTTGCTTTTCCGGGATTTCTCTTATTTTCACACTTTCCCGATTTTAATCAGCTTGGCAAAGAATTCATTGTTAATACGTTCACCCAGCATACTGAATTTCGCAGACTCACTCCCCCCGCCAGATAGATCATTTTTAAGAAAAACAAAACCTGTAGCTGTCGTTCTTGTGGTGGTTTTAATCTATTTTGAATCGGAACAGATCAGCACTCAGAAAAGTTGTGCAACACTGATCAAAGGAGAAAGAGCTTGGAACGTCTGGTTCATAACATTTGAAAACAAGGACAGTCTGGTTGGCTAAAAAATTGGCTATTGTGTAATTAACTGAGATGTCAACGCTCAGCTTGAAAAATGTTCCTCCTGGGGTGCCCTCCCTCCAGATCCCACCTTGAAGGATCTGGAACGTGGACACCCCGTCTGTAGATCAGAGGCCCGCCAGGACGCTCTGCTCCAGGGGAGTCCAAGGGGCAGAGGGCACTTGCATGGCGGCGGCCAGGGCGTGCTAGGGAGAGCGCGCCAGGCCACACGCGGCAGGCACCCAGCCCCGCGGGAGGGGTGAACGGGCATCTCAGGATCCCGAGAGGGCTTCAAGGGCACTGCCAGGACGCCTCCTGAAATACCATTGTTCCGGAATCCCACCCTTAGGGCGGCCCCACGAGTAATGTTTGATCAGAACGACGCAATGCTCCTTAAGGAGACAAGAGGACAGCCAAACAGGCGAGCGTGAGTATCCAGGAGTTCTGGGCGGTAATCTTGGTGTTTGTTCGGCTGCTCGTTGCCCTTTCCTGTAAGTGTTCAAAGGAAAGAGCAGCCCAGCGGGGGAGGGGCCTGACTGGCGCAGCCGGACTTCCTGCCTGGCCCCTCCCCTTCCTGCTCCCCCTCGCCACCCACTTGAGGCCTCGCTGTTCCCACCCTCTCTCATGCTCAGTGGATTTCTCCCCAAGGAAGTTCTTTACCAAACTGGCGAAGGTTGGGAACTGAGAACCTGAACAAGCAAGGGCCTCGATTCTGACTGTGTATGGATGGCAGAGGAAGACAGACAGCTGATCAGTCAGCTTGAAGCATCTTGAGCCCTGCAGCTTGGCAGAGGCACCTTCCGGCAAGACGGGAAATGCGCCCTCTTGTAGGAGCACAGGTGCATGCAACCCAGTGTTGAGGCAGTTTCACAATTAATGCCAATCTGCTCTCAAGTTTCCTTATCAGAGCTGCTCCTGCCAGCCTATTCCTTCCACTCACTCAGCCTCCTCAGAGCCCACTGATGGCCACCTACATGCTGGGGCAGCTTCTACAACAGGCACAGAGATGCAGCAAAAATAAGGGTGTTCCTGCCTCCAGGGAGCTCAGCAAAAAGCAGGCGTGAGGCTTCGTAAACCTGCCCCTATACAGCAAGGGAGCCGACTGGTGACCGCACGAATATGGACTATCAGGCCCTGCCTCCCCACCTCCTATTTTAGTCATAAACTTTTTGTTTCTCTACCAAAGCAAGACGTGTTTATTACTAAAAACTTAGACCTTATAGAAAAGACATATGAAAATTTTAAGTGCCCAACACTCCCACCTCCTTCAAGATATAATCACTGGCAATTATGATGTTGGTTCTCCACTTTCTCCCCATTCATACATGAATGTGTGCATGTATGCATGTATATTTATATGCATGTACGTATATACATATACACACACACACATGTACAGATGTCTACATCTGCATATGTACCTATACCTCTATACAGGTTTAGCTATGGATACATCCCATACATGCATCTCTATAGGTAGATAGATTACATAGATACATAGACAAAGATACAGATAACTTGCATGCTCTTCTGCAAGTTGTTTTTTTCTATGAATTAATATAACTCGGGCTTGGGTCCTAAGTTTATGGAGGTCAAGAATTCTTGAACCCCCAGCCTTCAGATCAGTCTGCAGGCATGTTTTCTTTGGCCCCAACAGTGAAGTCTGCACAATGTTTTCAATTTCAATTCATTGCCAACATTTCTTTTAAAAAAAAATGGGATGGTTCACTTCAAAGTATGGATTTCCAGCTCTGAAAACAGTGGACCTGCCTTTGCACATGGCAGCACTGGCTGGAGCAGAGCCGTGGCAGCCCACCGGGGAGGGGCGGGTGCTGTGTTTGGCCTGCCACCGCATCCCCGACCTGAGGCTCAGAATCACTTCTGTTCACCGTCTGACACCTGGCCACCCCAACTCCTCTGTGCGACCTGCCCGGCTCGGGTGGGTTCTGGATTTGCATCCTCTGGCATGTTACGTTCTGACTCATCCATGGCAGGCTGGGGCCCACCCTGTTCAGGCGGCAGGGTAGGAATGAGGAGAGCATAGTTGCCTGGAGGATGCAGAATCTGAGCTACACTTGGAGGGACTGGCTCTTTCCCAAGAAAGAGGACATCGATCCCTGAAGCAACAGTAAAAGGAACTCAGTTACTTCTAATAAGAAAATCCTAAAAGCGGTACTGAGCAGACAGCCAAGCTCTCAGTAAGGACTTGTCAGCCCCTATAGCCATGTCATTCAGAAATATATATCTCTGAAGGCCTCAACAGCATCTGAAATTCAGTTCAACAATTAAAATCAACAAAAGCAAGAACTGTAGCCGCTGGCGGCTCTGGGTACCTCCTGGAGGGGAGAGGCTCAGCTCTGCAGGGCCCTTGCTCATGTTGCTTAGTCTCCTTCATTTGCTGACCGTCTCAGGGGGTAGCTGCCCATGGACAACATGAGTCAAAAAAGTGCAAGAAATGGAAGAGGCTAGTCTAGGAAGCAGCCCAAGGCAAGTTTGGGAGGTGTGGATTCCTGTTCAAGGCTTGAGGGAGAAGGAAGTAGGACCATCATGGATTTCCAAGTGGCAAGAACTAATCAACATCATGGCCAGGAAACCGACAGAGGGCCTGGGATGTTCTGCTCAAACTCAAGTCCTGGGAGATGCTAAAAGGGTTGGGGCTTCCCTCTGGCGAGGGGAAAGCTGGGCAACTTGGCTAATATTTTCAACCCAGGACATACACTGAGAGAGCATCCAAAGGAAGATAGGAACAGGTGGGAAGCAGGCAGCAGTGCACCATGCTCCTTGTCTCTGTCACACTAAACGTGGCCAGGTCTCCACCGTCCCTGGTCTTGCTGGGATAAAGCGGGCATCACCTGGTGGTTGAAAGCCCACTGCCAATACTGAGCGACACGGCGAGCAAGTACAGAAGCAAAGAGAATCAGGACGCATACAGACGAAATCTCCAGCCTGCTCCCCACCCCGGAACAAACAGGGACATGTTTTGCAAGACATCTCTAAAGCAAAGATGACTCTGTGGCTCCTCTGACCAGTGACCCATGACTCAAATCAAAGAAAGAAACAGTGAAAGTCATTTTCCTTCCCAGTCTCTCTATCTGCCGGTATTGAAGACAAGACATGGCAAGAGACGAACATGAAGGCTGAACACAATGGGACTGACTCTGGGCAGAAAGGATGCCAGATCCCAGCGGCTGGCTGCAGATGGGGAGCTGAGCTGGTGCCAGGTGGCCTGCAGAAGACCTAGCCCTGCTCCCAGGGTCACAGTGGAGGGCGTGTGGGGTGAGGGGAAGAAATCACCTGCCATGTGGACGGACCTTCCTAGTTCCTCCTAGGGAAGAAGCCTTGAAGAACTTGCCACCCGAGCTGTGGTGATCCAGTGGACAGAAAGCGGGGCCTGGCATGTATGAGGTCTACTACAGATTTACCACAGCCTAACACACTGCCTAAAATGAACTGTGCCCCATTACCATGCCAGTCCACCTGTCCCACCACACACACACACACACACACACACACGTAGACCACAAAACTAAACAGCCTGGGAAAAGCAGGCGGCTGGGGGTATGGCAGAATTCCTAGTCTAGCCTGAATTCCCCTGAGACCGGTTCTCTGGCTCTGGCGAATGAAGCTGCCCCCCTCATCTCCCTGATGGCATGTTGTCTCTTCCGCCAGTAAGTATGAGTAGTTTGTTCAAAGTGCTTCTCTTCATCAACTGTTTCCATTTACTTCCTTCCATTGACTTTCCTTCCACACCTGTGTGCCAGGACAATATTACATCTTTGACAGTTCCATACAGCCCTTCCCTGCAGGTAGATATTCCCTTAGGAAGGTATTAACAGCCATTTCTTCAGACAAGGCAAGTTCAGGAGGTGTGGATTCATGTTCAAGTTCCTATGTAGCTAGCAAACAGTGGGGTGGTTTCACGACCCACTGGGACTCCGAACTTGATCTTTGCAGCAACTCATGAAGTGACTGGCTGTTCACGTAAGATAGGAATCCTGCTTCTTGGAGCACCTGGCCCAGGCCCCCTAGTCCATAGATACTGAGTGGACATGAAGTTCGTTGACTGGAGTAATGGATGATGTGTCCATGGATGAATGCCGACTTAGGAAACAGCTGACTTAAACTACCAACCAAGGGACATAATTCCCATCCTTCTTCTGAAGATTTGATACTGTCTGGTGAATGTCAGTCTATGGGCAGTGCAGTCAACTGCAAGGAATGGAAAAGTTACCCAACAATAGCTTAAACAAGAGCTTTGTTTTTCTCAGGAATAATGTCCAGAAGTGGGCCCTTAAGAACTGATGCTACCCACTCAAGAGCACCACTGAGGTACCACGTTCCTAGTCCACCATCCATAGCCTATGATGTTCATCTTCATGGCAGCAGAACGGCTGCTGCATCTCCAGGCACAGCATCTGTGTTCCAGGCAGGAAGAAGGGAGAAGGAGAAAAAGCCTTCTCTTGCAAATCTCTATACATTTAAATGATGGGAGAAACGTTTTCTAGGCGCATCTACCAATATTTCACTGGCCAGAACTAGGCCACACGGACATTCACGGATGCGTGGAAGGCTGACAGATCAAGAAGGCAAGAGAGAATGGGATTGAAATAGGCTCTGTGAGTTACCCTGTAGAATGTACTTAAGTCCATATCAGTAATTTAAGCAGATTCAAGCAAAGGGAACAGTTCTTTGTGGTTTTCTTTGTTCAGGAGCCAATATAAAACCATGCATAATTAGAGACTTGACAGTAAAAGTTTCTGTGTCATTACCATGCCAATCAAATACATCATCCTTCATAATTTATTCACTTCACGGGCCCTTGCTGGGTCAAGGATAATTTTTTTCAGTAAATGATATCTGGCACATAAAAGACACTTAGAAATGTTTATTGAGTTGAACTAGATCACGTATGCCTAGCAATGAAGAAAAGCATTTCCTGAGTGGAGTTTCAAAAGAAACAGAAGACACTATTCCTACCCTAAGGAGCCTGTAACCCAGCAAGGAGCTCAGGAATACCAGCGCACACCACAGAACGGTTCCTTGCTCAACTGGGAGCAAGGCCGGGGCAGCCTGAGCACGGGAAGGCGGAGTGTGGTGAGGGTGGCCTTCCTGGGGCGGATGGCGTTCGATCTGGACCTTAAAGAAAAACACCTGTGTCCCTCCTACGACCACTGTCAGCCCCAGGGGAAGGCTCGGCACGGGCTTCTTTTCATACCAACCCCTCAAGGAAGGTATGACCCTTCCCGTTCCAGATGCTCAAACCCAGGTCTGCCTGGGCTCTGGAACCGGAAAGCTGGGAGGCCAGAGACACCCCCAGACAAGACGCAGGAGCACAGGTCCAGAGTGTGAGTAAGAAAAGGGGGGGGACACAAGCCAGCCCTGCTGGAAAGGTCTACAGGGAAGTGAGGATGGGTTTGGCCAGACACGGTCAGAGGGCCATCTGAATGCAAGGGCAGATCAGGAAGGCCCTAGTTACCAAGTGACAGGGACATGATGTACACGCTACACTGGAGAAGCACATCAGACAGTCAAACGGCAGCGAAGAAAACAGTGAGAGCCGGTTCCCCTCTTCCTGACACAAGGAGGGCGAGTGGAGCGTACATCCCAGAGGTCAAGGGTAGTCTCCCTAGGGATTGGCCAGCCACCAGCCTTCTCTGCAGCCCCCTCCCCTGAGGCATGTTCGATGACACGAACCTCTCCCCTGGCCACGGCTTATCGAGCCAGGGGCAGGCGCATGATGAAAACACAGCCACAGTTTCTGCCTCCATGGAATCTGGGGTTAGGACTCAAACCTTTAGTCTGTGAACTGCCAGCGCTGGCCTCAGAAAGGTGCTTAAATTTAGGGCCAGGGCCTGTGCTCCTGACAAAGAAGAGCAAGCAGGTCTGCAAAGACGCTGCCAGGAAAACAGCACATGCTGATGGGTGGGAGACAGACGGCCGGGGCGTCTAAGAACACCCTCGGCCCTGGAGGCCTGGCTGTTCTGCTGCCCTTGGGTTCCACAAGCTGACCCACTATCTCAACTAAGAAAACATTAATCTCCTTTATGCAGGCGAGCTTGAGTGGGCTTCTTTGGTGTGAAACAGGAACCCAAATGGAGGCAAAGACATTTCAAAGTAATTGACAAGGCGGGCTGGACAAAGGGGACTCTGCACTGCTGGTGTGATGCCACGGGAGGTGGGGCCCTGCAACTGCCGTGGGATCAATGGGGTGGCGGCCACGAGAGCGTGAGATGACCTGCTTTTACAGCTGCTGATCTCCATACACTGGCAAGGTTTCTCACCCGTGGCAGGGGAGACCCAGGCCCCGCCAGCCAGCGGGACACATCCCAGTCAGTGACTGGGTAGCGGTATTCCCACACATCTTATGCAGAGTTAGAGGACAGGCGCAAAACGTATGTTTGCTCACTCATTCCAATATTCAATTCCTAACAGAAGCTACTAGAAAACCAAAACAAAATGTATTTTTTACCAAAGTAGAAATGGCAGATTAATCTTTTTGGTGCTATATAAGGCTTAGATCAAGTACATCATTTGTAAAGATGATCACCAATCTATTAGGCCTCCCTTAATGATTGTCAAATTACCTCTTTAATGGATAATTAATGCACTTAATGTCTTTCACTATTACGATTACTTTATGCAAATTTAGAACGATGATAGCTGAGGAGCACCGACTCCCTTTATCATAATTTAGCCATCTGAATGCCCTTGCTGCAAAAGACAGGTCACCTTAAATGCTTTTAATAAAAATTCAATTCAGTCTTTCCTTTAAACAGAGAAACATGGATTAATTATGCATTAATGTCCCAAAGAGTTTTCCCATCTACCAGGGAGTTGCTCTGAAAAACCTGCAACAAGAGGTCATCCTGATTTCCCAAAGCAACATTTTTTTAGGAAGGTTTCCAGAACTGGAAATTACTTGTAAAAGTCTTCATGTCTCTTATTTGGGAGCTGGTAAAGATGAATCACCCGTCCTAAGGTACACCATCAAACACAAATTAGGAACTAAAATCCCCTACGTGCCAGTCTCCAAATCATTTTACTATCGTATTTGGGAAGGAACCCACGAGGAAGTTAAAAAAAATTCACTTAGAAACCAATAAAGTTTCCTCATGCAAAAAGCATGACAGTGTTAGCAGTCACATTAAGGGTGACACCGCCCCCTTCCCAGGACCCTTCCCGTCGAGTTAACGAAGCCCTTCTTGTCCTCAGAGAAAGTTTAGTTGGCAATTTGATCATCACTGATTTATTATAATTTTGTTGTCTTTAATATTTTCCTTAGGACAATCCCCACAGCACTTACATACCCACTGTACTCCTGCATCTAGGTATCCTCTCCCCACCCCACAACGCTCTGTGGAATACCGGGACTGCCTGCGCGCCTGAGGCCAGGGACAGACAGTGTGCCGATCTGCAAACACTCTCGGTCACCGTGCGTCCGTCTCCCTTGCTCCCTGACTGCAGAGATGGCGCCTCTGACCACCATGCACTTGGCCTCCTGACTCGCTCTGGGTAACCAGCATGGCCGACCACAGAAGTGTAAGGGTTCATGGCCGTCCACACTGGAAGGAATCAAGAAAAGAAAGGAGCAGGTTTCCTAGTTGCCCAGGAATTCTCAAGGACATTGATCTGTAGGCAATTAGGGATCCCAGGACACAATGAAAAGGTTTCTTGAACATCCTGGTGGTCTAAGAGGAGTGATGTGCAAGGCCTGGACCCCTTGGCTGAAGGCCTGCTGTGATGCAGGAGCCCATCTCCTGTGTCTCCAGGAAAGCTGGCCCTGCTAAATGGGATATGCAAGAACCTAGCTTGGCACGTGCGCCAGAGTGAGCCATGGAAACAGTACAGGGGAAAATCCCCAAGGGGCTTTATTTCACTTAGGAAACTTCAAAAAGAAAAACACACACATGTATTCAGGAGCCCCTGATACGCATGTCCATTATGTATTTCTTGTACTGGCTGAACTGGAAAAATCTCTTACAAAAACATCTCTTCATAAAGGAGCAGAAAACTAAAGTGCATTCATATCTAAAACAGTAGTTACGAGGAATCATTGTCAACAGAAAACATATTGAATAAAAAAGCACACTGCAGAGTACCGTGTAGAATAGGAAACCATGTATGAAAAATCCTCAGAAGCCAACACTCCACATTTTGTAAGGAACATGGGCAGGCGTGTAACCGTGTACTGAAAAATGTCAGAAAAGAGAATTATCAATTTGAAGTACTGGTTATGCTGGATACTACAACATGGGTGTATGATTTACCACCGTCTGCTGGCAGTGACATGTAGGAAACTTACTTGCATTTAGGTCCCTTCATCTCCTCACTTCTTGTGTAAAATTGTCCTAACAGCTTCCTTTATGCACTGAGCACCACATTAGATTTTATAATTTTTGCTTCAACCACAAAATCTGATTGAAGAAGCTCATGAATGATAGTCTATTACATTCATCCCTATTTTTATCCATCCTGATGTTCTCTCCTTTCTGAAGTTTCAAGCCCATCATCTGATGGCCTTCAGCCTTCATTTCCTTTCTGTTTAGAAAACTTCGGTCACCCATTCTTTAAAGGTAGATCTCACAGCAAAAATTGTCTTACCATTCCTTAGTCTGAGAATTTCTCAACTTTCCTTTCATTCTTGAATGATATTTTTGCCTCAACCGATAGTTCTTCCAGTACTTAGATAACATTGTACCCCTTTCTCTGGCCTCCATGGTTTTAGATGAGAAATCTGCAGTAATTAAATGGATAATTCCCCTACAAGTAATGAATCAGTTTTTTTCTTTGCCTTTAGATTTCAGAAGTTTAATTTTGATGTGTCTTCATGTGAATTTCTTTGGGTTTATCTTATTTGGAGTTTACTCAGCTTCAGTTTCTCCGATATGTAGGTTTATGTCTTTTACCAAATTTAAGAAGCTTTCAGCCATTATTTCTTTGAATACTTTTTCAATTTTACTCTCTCCTCTTCTTGGTCTCTGATAATATTGATGTTAGTTCTTTTGTTCTTGTCTCACAAATGACCCCAACCAGCTCTATTCTTTTTTTTTCCCCCAAAATCTATTCCTCTCTATTTCTCAGACTGGGTAAATTCCTGGATAATTTCTACTGGTCTATTCTCAAGTTCACTGATTCTATCCTCTGTCATCTCTATTCTACTATTGAACCTACCCTGCAAGGTGTTTTGTTTTTTTTTTAATCATTATTTTGGTGATTATAATTTTCAGCTCAATAATTTCCATTTGGTTCTTTTTTTTTATAACTTCTATTGGTTGATATTTTTTAATTTTCATTTGCTTCAAAAGAATTTGTAGTTGCTTGTTGAAGTGTATTTATGATGGCTTCTTTAAAATCCTCATTAGATAGTTCCAACATTCGATCATTCTTGATCCTTGCTGACTGTGTTTTCTCATTCAAGTTGTGATCTTTCTTAGGTACAATGAGTGATTTTCAGTCGTATCCCGGGCATTGTGGATTTTATATTCTGAGAATCTGGATCCTATGTAATCTTCTTACTTAGCAGTCACCCCCCTATTGGGGGGTAGCAGGAGGGCTGAGTGTGCATCAGCTTTCCACTGGGCCCTGTCAATGCTGTCTTCCCAAATGTGGAGCAAAGGTTCACATCCCCTCATGACAGTCAGGTGGGGTGGCGGCTCAGCTCTCCCCTCAGCCCTGCTGGCACCTTCCTGGGAAACGCGGAGCTCCAGCTCGCATCACCTTGTTGGATCTGAGCAGGCGTGTGAAGGCCGCTCCCCGCTGGACTCTGCTGCTGAGGAGTGGGGGACTGGTCAGTGGCCAGCACCTCTTTGTTGCTGCAGAATGGACACAGAAGCTCAACTCTCCACTGGGCCCCACTCACACTGGGTCTGGAGACGCTGGAATACTGACAGCCACACCTTGCGCTGCACTCACCAGTCTCCCTGATGCCATATAGGACCCAACTGGCTCTGGTGGGGGTAGGTATAGGCCGAAACCAGAGTGCCAACCCACTGAGCGTCACACTGTCCTGTTCAGTCTCGGTGTGGTGTGGCTGGGGTGTAGAGTGTAGAGCTCTGGCTTCCCACAGGGTGCGAAAAAGGAGAATCAGACAGCTCCCACTTGCACCAGCTCATTCAGTTTCTCTGATGCCAGGTAGGGGTGGGGACTCGGCTCACGGTGGACCCCACTGACAGTGCCCTGGGAGGGAGGGAGACAGGAACCCTGCCTGCACCCACCAAGCAGGAGATGGACCATCAGTCCCAGAACAAATACCAGTCAGTGGGAGAAGCTGACATGGCCCACGTCAGTCAGCAGGACTGTGGATCAGCTCGTCGCTCAGTTCCACTGACAGCACCAGGCAGAGGGCTGGAGCACGGCTGTGGGGCTCCGCTGGCTGGGAGCATGGGCTGGAAGGCCCGCTCTTGGTTTGGCCCTGCTGAAACCATAGGGGGCTCGGGGATTATTTTTTCCATAGGTGTTTGGCTGGTGAATATGGTAGCATGAGTATTGCCAAAAAGGTTTTGTGTGCCAGAGTATCCTTTCCCCCTCTCTGTCTAGGGGAAACAGACTCTTCTGCAGTCTGTACTCATTGGAGGTCCAGGTGGGAGGCCTCTGGAGTGCGTTGTTCATGATGTAGGTGAGGCAATGAGGGAACGGGGGACCACAGCCACGTGTCCCTCATGTCTGAAGGGCCTAAGGCTGTCCATCTTCGATCTACCTGTCAGAATTTTCCTACGCCCATTTGTTCTGGGATTTCTAGAGTTTTTTAGTTGTGAGAGGGAGGACTTGAGTGTAATGAGGCTACTCCACCTTTGCTGGAACTGGATGGATCAGCAGTGCTCCAGTGTTTCTTGAGAGTGGATTCAAGTATTTTGTATTGTAAGATCAAGTATTATTTTGTACAATTCAACTTTTAATTGTACAAAAGCCTGAAGAAAATTTGGTCAAACAGGAAACTAACGCAGGGAAAAAAGTACCTGAATATGACAACTCTGCCGTTTCCAGAATATATTCATTCACTGGTTGATTATTTATTAGTGTCTGCTAGGTGGCAGGCACTGGCTAGCTCCAGTGGAAAGCTACAACAGAGACAGTAACAGACTGTCTCCGTACACACAGAGCTCAAAACTGGGGAGATGGACAACAAACACGGACATGAACCCCTAGCTCCTCAGCTCTCATGACCGTCCTATTGAGATGTATTTGTTCCTCCCCTTTCCAACCCCAGACAGTAAACTGGGCTCAACAAAGTCATTTTATAATCCATGTCGCAAGTGGATTTGTGTTCATATTTTTGCTTTGAATCAAAACATCAGCCCCATAATATTCTGATCAAAATGTGTTAGCCTACCCAAATTAAAACCTTTTCATTTTTTTTTTTTAAGAATTCTGCCACTTAATTATTTTGGCTTAAGCAAAAGGTGTGGTGAAAAAGGCTATGACATCAAGCAAGATCCAGTAATCCTCAGTCTTCACGTGCAATTGGAACTCAGGAGATACGATGCAGACAGCATGCTAGAGGAACTTCCCAGAGTGTCAACCATTTCTCCGTTCTCACTGTATATTTTAATTAAGACAAACTGAATCCAGGCAGGCTTTTTAAAAAATTAATGCCTGAAGTGATTCAGGGGAAAAAAACAACAATGAACAGCAACAGCAATATGTGTGTATGCCAAAAGCCCCACATGCCTAATACATACGTATGTTTCAGTGAAAACTTAACAGAAGCCTAACCAAGCCTGGGTGGAAAGAAAGACAAGAAATGGGTGAGTTGGCATGGAATACTCAGAGAAAGTTATTTCAAGCTTCTGTTTTGGGGAGAAAACTTACAGTTAGGAAATGAGCATGTGTTTACTTGGTCCTTCCTTTAAATGATGACAACACTTTGGAGAATGATATATTCTAGAACTCCCTTTGTTACAGAAATGCATCTGCATCTTTTGCTCTAGTTATATTCTGATAACAGCATCTGAAAAACACACAACAGGGAGCTGACAGGTCTAAACAAATGTGTCCTTTGTTGATTCCCTAAAAGGAATGAGCCTCTTTATTTTCTCATAATAAAAGTAATATAATTTTATCACAATAATCAGGAGGCACAAAAGGACCAAAAATTTTTTAACAGATGTAATTCTACTACCCTAGTGATAGAGTCTTTTAGATGTATATCTGTGAATACACACGTTTATAAAAAGAGAACAATAGTACAAGGCATGTTTCAGTTTGCATGTGTTTTGCTTTGCCCGAGAATGCAGCCTGGCCACCTCACTACATTAATGACCATGGACCTTCACAGGTCTTCTGACTGTAACTGTCTTAGTATCCTGTAGGTGGACCATTAGGTTTGAACTACTAATTTTATCAATACATTTTGTAAGTATGTATTTTTATAAAGGTCCAAGGTTAGGTTTACTTTAAGGACATACATTTTAATTACAATATTTTGGAAAATGGCATTATATTCTAGAACTCCCTTTGTTACAGAAATGCATCTGCACCCATCTATCTATCTATGTGTGTGTGTATATATGCATGTGTATGTTATTATACAAAAGAATTCGTTCTTGAGCAAATTTCTGCAATAATCAAATAAATTTAGAGCAATCCTCCACAAACAGTATGTTCATAGATTGAAGGTATTTGCTGCAGTCTGAAAGTTCTGGCCTTGAAAAACTTATTACAGGTAAGGAGGAAACTCAAGGGTCTAGCTGGTTTTGGAACTTACTGCAGTGAGACTCCAGACATTTCTGAAGGACCCAGAACACCCAAGATCCATCAAGAAACCAAACCATATTTAGGACCAGGCCAATTTCTGACTATGTGAGTTGGAAGAAGAGTTTTAATCAAAGATATAAAAAATGGTTACTTGGTAGTTGAAATTCTGTGTCTTGGCTCTGGGCACAAAGAGCTATAAATTACAAAAGTCAAACAATTCACTGGGGATCTTAACATGTTGCACAAGTAATTCTAAATGAGCCCAAGAACTTGATCAAAGCTATATTGTTGACCCATCCTCAGTACTTTCAACACTTCGATTGAAGGGGAGGGAAAATACCAGTAGTTTTCTGGAAGTGCAAAATACCAACACCACATCTTGGTAAATCTGTAGAGAATAATTTGTATCAGAAGGGACACATAACAAATAACAAATTCACATATACAAGCTCATTGTAAAACCTGCTTGGGGCTTGGAAATGTTTTCATATTGTCCTACAGTTTACACAGGAAGTTGTTGTGCAGCACGGACATAATTAGTATTAAATGTGATTCCTTCATACCGTGGGGAAACTCAAGAAGCAGTTTTGCGTTCTGATGCAGAGCGGCAGCTTCTTCCTCCCCATCTCCACCCACAGCGCAGACGAGGAGTCCCGTACAGGCCACGCAGCCCCTGAACTTCTGAATAGAATATCCGATTCTAACCGGGGCGCTTGGGCCTTTGTCTTCCAAGGACCGGGAAATTGAACCCTCTTATGATTACATGATTCTTACTTCACGGACGTTAAATATTCTGCAATAGGATGAAATCCTCAGAAGACTATTTAAAATTAACTTGGGCAAATGCTCCATTTCACCATCCAAGAAAAGTCCACGGCAAAAAACAACTGCTTCCCGTTTCGGGGGCTTCTCATGGCCGCCCACGAAGGCAGGCAGAGGAGACGAGGCAGGAGGGTTTGGCGAGGGGCCATTCACTCTACAGGAGCGTGTAAAGTACCACCAGGAAGTCTCCTAGTCCCTTTCAGCTCTCACTAAATCTCAGCTGCAGCCCAGAAGTGTGAGACGGCTCAGGGACACCAAGGCTCCTGCGACGGCGGATGGAGACCAAATCCCCAGTCTAATACGGGGCTCTGTCACCGGCCTCCCACCAGGCAGTTTGCTGTTTAACAACCAGAGGACTTTACCGCTTGCCGTTATAATACAAAAGAACTTTGCACGGCTCTCAAAGTTTTTCTGAAAATTAGTTTAATGATTTTTTTTTTTGGTTGATTAAAGCTAACGTTACTCCCTTTCAACATTCCTTTTTTAAAATTTGAGGATCCCATCCCATATGAGCTATGCTCTGGGATGGAAAAAATGCAGCTCATTAGGGGTGGAATCCACAGCAGCTGCCAGGCTTCCGGCTTGGCCACGCCCAGCTGAGAACGCAGCCCGCGCGGCCCGGGGACCGGTTCCGTTCGAACCGGACCGCCGCCTTCCCCCCAGAGCGCCTGGGCAGGAATGGCCCACCTCCCCGGGGCTGCAGGAGGTGTCTGTTCCCTCCTACTGTTGGGGGAGAATCCCCAGGGGTAAACGGGGCTTCCCTTTCTGAGAGGAAATCAGGAGTAGATGTGTAACAGGGAAACCAGCTTCACTGGATGCGGGGAATCCAGGGTAACTGGATGAGTTCTGTGAATACACACTAAGCAAATTCATCAAGGAAATGAAGTCTGAGGCGTCTCGCAAAAATTCAAAAAGAGCAACATACACAAAGAGCAAAATGATTTAAAGAAGACAGACTTTCTTATCCTCCTCAGCTTGTTTTTGCTAAATTCAGAAAGGTAGAAAGAGATCATTGAAGGGAGAAAGGAGGCTCATCTAAACGAACACAAAGAAGATATTAAAACGTAAAATGTAAAAAGAGAGAGAGAGAGAGAGAGAAAGAGAAAGAAAGAAAGAAAGAAAGAAAGAAAGAAAGAAAGAAAGAAAGA
>JAQQAC010002837.1:108540866-108574958 GCA_029783875.1 Phataginus tricuspis
GAAAGAAAGAAAGAAAGAAAGAAAGAAAGAAAGAAAGAAAGAAAGAAGAAAGAAAGAAAGAAAGAAAAAGAAAGAAATACGTTGAAGTTCCAGATTTTTAACCCTGGCTTGACATTTTTCAGAACTTTTTTAACATCCATAAATGGGCTCGCAGTTGCACTGGGGCGAATCGTCAGCGCCATCTAGTGGATTTCCATGTTAAAGGACCTGGTGGCCGCTGAAATTCAAATCAGATCTTGGACCTCAATGCCTCACCCTATGCTACATTTTTTGTTTGCAGGGGAAAAAAAGGTGACCTCCATTTACTTTAATTCAATAAGTCTGTCTGAGTTTAGTCTGAAGATATGAACATGGGAGAAACTGTTAAGTTGCTTAGTCAACCTGGCAAGGATCATGCTCGTGAAGAACCTGACAAAATCTGACTGTGGCTGGCCCTGAGACCTGGGTTTTATAAAGCTACGCTGTTGCTCAGATTGATTTAATTCAAGTGGAAGAAGAAAGGGCTGCACGGTAAACAAACACTGAGGTAGTAATTACGTGACTATGTCCAATGCTATTTCACCCCTGTCAAGCACATTACACTTCAGACATTTTTCAAAATGACTTGACATTTTTTCTGCGTGACATGTTTTGGGTTTGATACAGTGAAAACAGCTGGTTGCCTCCTGCTGCCTGGAAAACCCAGCAGTGGAGAAGTAATGTTGAAGGCTCTTCACTTTCAGGCAAGATCTTTAAAAACCTGCAAAAGCAGCTCATTGCTGGCATGTGATGGCCGGAAGGCAGGAAGATATGGGGGGTAAGGATAAGCGTTGGCAGGGAAGCCAGACCTGAGGTCCTGGTCCCGACTCCCCATTCCCTCCGCCCCAGGTGCTAGCCGTCTGAGCTTAGGGATGTTATTAACCTGTTAACCCTCCACTGTGAAATGGGAGAGAGCGCCGCCCACAGGCCAGGGTTGTCATGACGTGTTAAGTAATCGGCATACTGCCTGAGGTCACGAACCTGGAGCTAGGATTACTGGACAATAAACTCAGCTGGCAGGTAGCATGTCTCGTGTGTTTATGACTACAAATGCATTTGCCAGGACGACTGAAAAACAAGACACCCAGTGAATTTCAAATTTCACTGAGTGTCCTATATTTTATCTGGCAACCTACCACTTGCCTACGATGGTCCTGGTTTACCACTGTTGCCCAAGAGTAATTATCAATAGCTCCTCTTTCACTCTTAAAAGTATCTGATTTAAGATAACTGCTTTAGGATTCCAAATTCCAAGCCCACGCCCAGCCCAATGCCATGCATGTAGGAGCCTCTCATGTGCATCTCAACCCAAGGAATGGCTATTTTCTGGATGGGGCATCCAAGAGAAACACATGCCCGAGCTTTTTGCTAAGTTAAAAACTGCTCTGTGGTACACGCTTTTAAAATCCCATTTTATGACCAATGTTATTAATCAAGAGATACGTACTGATAATCCACACGGGCAGGACGAGATGGCACTCTGCAATGCCAAGTGACCAGGCAGGAAGCATTTCCATTTCATCCTGGGCTGAATACAGCTGACACGTAAGGAAATAGTCTCAGTCCTGACTTCTGATGACACATTCCAAAAAAAAATACAGAAATACAGGAATCAAGAGACCATAAAAAAGGGAAAGAAGAGAATAAGGAAGGAGGGAGGGGACCAGGGGGAGAGGGGAAGAAAGGATGGAGAAGAAAGAGAAAAGAAAAGGAAGAATATCAAAAGTGGAGGAAGACACAAAAGTAGAGATGGTACAAGGAGATAGATGCATTGATAGGGAGCTACGCAGCATAGTATCTTTGAGTCAAAAAAGGATTTTCTGATTTAACAGAATGGAAAGCAATCAAAGATAATATTTTGCAAACAGACATCACTGCCAACTGTGGTTACAAACTATTTTGAAAAATGGGGGGAAAAAATCAAAGAATGCATTTTCACACAAAGAGAACTACTGAGAATCCATATTTGACAGTTGACAAATTCAGCTGTTCCTCAGGGAAAGACACTGCACATATCCTCTATCTGCCAGACACACAACTCACTCCTCCACTGACTTCACCTGCGCACACTCACTGGGGCTGGGGTTTATGATGGGTTAATGACAGAGCCAGTCAGGGATGCCAAAACACTATCATTAATATCACCAGGGAAGAATTGCTCAGCAGGGATGTACATCATAATTAATGTCACCTAAGAAATTATTTTCAATATTCAAAATATTTAAGGAAAGAATTGGTGATTATACAATGTAAGAAACAAAAGCATTGTGCAATTGAATCCAAAATACCTGAACCCCTTAAAAGGAGAGGAAAGGCAAATATTATGATGCACATGTCAAGTACGGTTTATAACAAAGATGGGAGGCTGAACAAGATCTAAATAATTGGGAGCTTTAAAAGTTATTGTTATTGTATGGCATTCTTGAAAAATAACTGCATTTTAAGAGTTTGGTGCCTGAAGTAAACTTTGCAAACATCCTGCATCTTTAGAATATTAATACAAAGGTGTCCATCTACCCAGCTCTCTTCAACTAGCAAATCTATGCCACAGACCTCACCCCACCCTCTTCTCCTGCCCACTATAAGCCAGAGATCAACATCTGCCTGAAAAGTCATCCAGAATGCACCCCTCAGTGGAAGTCATTAAACAGAGCGGTCTGACAAGGAGAAACAATTCCATCATTTAAACCAACCAACCTCCATGTGCCCTGAGGTGGCTGAAGTCTCTGAGTCTGGAGATGTTCTGGCTTTAGCTGCTCTGATGGGTGTCCATCACCAGTCCGGCTTTTGGAAGGGCAGCAGAACACTCCCTGGACCCAGCCTCCCATGGCTTTTTCTGCTGGTTAACAGGGAAGAGCTGTGGGATGCCCCTGCCCTCATCCTCCAGGCCTGACCTGTGGCTTGCGGTCTTGCAGCTCAGCACCTGTTCAATGAAACCACCAGGAAGGCTGGATCCCCCACCAGTGATCACAGAGGAGAGGTAAATACATTGCTATTTCCACATTTTAGAGGAAATCCCAAACCCACTGTGCCCTGGCCATTTCTGGGGTCCCCAGAGCTGTTCAGATGGGATAGAGCTGAGGATAGGAGAGGGGATGAAAGGGATCCTAGTGGAAAATGCCAAGAAAAGAGAAGAGCAGCAGAAGGGGAAGGTGGGAAGGCTCAAACAACTCTGAACCTGGTGCCTTAGATTCCTTTCTCACATAACCCTTACTCTGTGGCTCAGGGGAGTTAAATAACTTGCCCAATAACTCACCCAATTATTAAATGGCCACACTGGGCTTTGAAATGAGATCTGAGTCCTCAATTCATGCTTCTTTATTAGCTGAGGCTGCTTCAAGGAGGAAAAGAAACGGTGGTGGGTACTTCTCATCTCCTCCTCCTGCATCCCCAGAGCCAGCTCTGTGAACGAGGAACGAGGCAGATGGCATGCGGAGATGCAGGGACGTGGGGATGCAGGGATGCAGGGAGAGGCTGGAAAGGGTGCGCAGAGACAGTGTGGAGAAATGCATGTGCTATGGACCACATGAGACTAGAAGTCACTGGCGGTGTGGCGGAGGCTGCCTCCTGGCTATCTGCCCCATCATCCGGAGTGCAGAGCCGCCTGATGTCCTGGCTCCATCTGCAGCTCAGGAGCTGCCCGGAGTGCAAAACACTCCAGTAGGATGGAAGCCTCCCCATCTTCAGTGCTCAGGCAGCAAGGCCTCCTTCAGGGGTGCTGTGTTCAGGAGCTGTGGTCATCTAATATACTTTCAAGCACACTTTGCACAAGGCAAAAATGCAGATTCCACGCCTCCTTTGAGCATCATGAAAGTCCATGCTTTCCATGTCATAAAGAGCTCCTTTGGTTGCTTCAGCATCAGAGCTGTCTGCATTTCGTGGAGTCATAAGCCAGAAGCTGCTTCTTCCAGATTCTCATTACCTCTCCTTACTGCCTGGCTTAGGGTAGCCCAATAAATTGCTAACCACGCCCAGCTACATGATTTGTAGGGTCCAGTGCAAAAGGAAAAACCAGGCCCCCGTGTTCAAAAGTTAGAATTTCAAGTAGTGATGGCATCAAGATGGTGACCAAAGTTGTTCCTGACTTCACTCTCCCCCCTCACAGGAAGAAAAACTAACATCTATTCAAGAGGAAGACACCACTGAGAATTCTGGAACATGGGGTGAGGCTGAGGTAGCCCTGCAGGTCAGAGACCAAGACAGGCTCAGAAGAAGGGAAGAGAAGAGGCTCCCTGGTGAGCACATTGCCCCTCCCCAAGGCCAGCACAGCTCCCATGGTGAGGTCTCCTCTGAGCCCCAGTTCCTCCAGTGGGGAAGAGGGCCTGGGGGACAGCCAGCTGGGATGCCACCCCAGCACCATGGGTTGCTTTGCAGGAGCCCCTATGCTGAGCTCACACATGGGGATGGCAGGGGATCTGGAGGCTCAGCCACTGGAAACCTGACTGTGATGGGGAAGCGGGGAGGGGCTTACAGCAACCAGCACATGGATCTTGGCAGGCAGAGTTCCTACATGCAGTGTCCGAGGAGTATCCCAACCAGAGGCTTTGTTCAAGTGCCCAACCTAGTCCGGGCGCCCTCAGACCAGGGACCTCAGTGGGGTGCAGATCTCTCTGCCTGATTTGAGGAGATCTGTCTGGACCCTCAAATCAGGAGTTATATGGGCCCTACAGCCCAGTCTGTCCACACCCCGATAAGGTGCTGGGTCCCAGCCCCACCCAACGTGGAGTGTCTTCTGGTCCTGCATGAATGGAAGGGCTGGTGACGATCCTGATGGCTGTGCGCCCGGCAGCCCTAGAGGTGGGAAGGCAGAGCCAATCATTTGCAAAACAAGGCCAGGGAGCTTGGGCTGTGGGTCAGCTGCAGTGAAGCAGCAAAGAGCTTTACTGACTTCAGGCCTGATTCTCTTTCTGCATGGGCAGGGAGGCTGATTTGTAGCCCCAGGCATCACTCAGTACAGCCCTCAGCCTGTCTGACCAGGGACCCCAGCCAGAGCGCGAGGGAAGCTGCACATTCAACAGGCTGACGTGTGGTGGCACTTGAACAGATCGCACAGCATGGCTTCCCCCACAGGCAGGGCAACCCCGGGGTTATCACCTGACCAGGGAGCTCCAGGCACACTCAGGCCTGATTCGGGTCTCCAGACAACGAGGTGTGCAGGCCCTGGGCCCTGGCTGGCTGCCTGCCAGGGCAGAGATGCTAATCCTCAGCCCCAGCTATTACTGAATGTAGTACCCATCCCAACCATCCAGGGGCTCACCCTACAGTCTCGGTAGGGTAGGGAACCAAGCCAGCACCCCAGGCGACTGTGCTCGGCCAGTGGCATAGGCCCATCCCTCTCCTCAGGGCTCATGCAGCTGCCCCCAAATAGGCAATGACAGGCCTCACCTGCCCGAGGATGTTACCAGCAGACACGGCCAGAAACCCAAAGGAAGCTGACTGGTGAAGAGCTGTGTGTCAAAGCAAACCTGTCAAGTCTGGAAAAGGTGTCCAGTTACACAAATACCAACGTAAGGAATCAAAGACCATGAAAAATCAGATGGATGTTAGCTGAACCTATTTAGTCATCATTTTACAGGGTATGTAAATCATTCTGTATGCCTTACACTTACACAGTGATGCATGTCAATTATTTTTCAAAAAAACTGGAAGAATTGTAGCATGTTTGCCAAAGTATAAAAATTATGTTAATATCTTCAGTATATTTCTATGTAAGTCACCACATCCTATTTACTTCTTTCTTCTATGTAAACTGACATATAATAAAATAAATACAATTCAAAAAAGAAGAATGGGCTCTGGGCTCAAAAATAAATTAAGTTTTTAAAAAAGAATTCCAAGATGTGGACAGCAGCACATTAAACCAAGACCGGGCCTCTCTGGGCATGGGACCCCATGGGCCCACACATGCCGCAGACCCATGAAGGCAGGCCTTGCTCACACACTCGAGGCAGGTCAGAGAAAAGCCTCAGGCTGGAGGGCTAGAAGCCCATCTCTTCTTCAGGCAAAAGGACTTTGTGCTCAGGAAAGCAGAGGCTCATGTAAACCCAGGGCCTGTGCACACAGCCCACGCTCCAGAATCAGAAGCCAGGACACCTCTGACTATAATAATCTATCCCCAGGTGCATGGCTGCAGTACCACCCAGACCACCAAGTTCAATACAAATTCAACGCACATTTATTCAGTGCCAGCTTCATGCCAGGCACCATATTTGGGCCAAGGGTGTATGGGAGAGCAAGATGCCCACAGTCTCACTTGATCTTCACCAGAGACCTAATAAGAAAATGAGAAGGGGTGACTGCAAGTCTTCCGCTGTTGGGGCTCTTGATTTCTAGCTTCCCTTGGAGACTTCTGAAGGCAAGTAGCAGACCTAATGGATATTTACCCACTAATTCATCTCTCCTCTTTTTCTTAAAAAAAAAAACTTTCAAAAATTCAATTTTGATTATCCCAACTAATGACCTTGTAAAAATCTAATAAGCATTCCAGATGTACTCATGTCCTATTGACCCCACTAATACCAGCTCCCCAGAGATGCTACCGACAGACCTTTTCCTTTGTAGTAACGGACATATATAGACAGTCACTCAGTATCTGCAGGGCCACTTTCTTTTTAACTAAGTCATATCACATTGTATAAATAATTCTAAATCCTGCCTCTGCTCTTTAAAGCCAACAGCCTATGCTCTGCATATGATCGTTGCCATTACCTGGGCATCTGCTTCCTTCCTTTGAGCCACTACCTAGAATCCCATTGCTTGGATACAACATGGGCTCATTTGCTTACACAGGTAGACACACAGGCAACTTGCGGATTTTCGCTAATCAAACAATGCTGAACCCCAGTGCACATGCGTGAGTGTTTCTGTAAGCAGGGGCAGGATGTGGATGGTCCGTAGTCCATGCATTTTAGTCTGACAAGCTTCTGCAAGACTGACCTGTGTTGCGGTAGTACCAACGGAGTCCCATTGCCTCGCCAACATGTGATGTCATCACCATTATCACCACTGTCACCACCATCATCGTCACCGTCATCGTCACCACCATCACTATCATTATCACCATTGTCACCATCATCACTGTCACCATCACCGTCATCTTTATCACCGCCATCATCACCACCATCACTGTCATTGTCATCACCATCACCATCATCACTTATTGTCACCATCATTGTCACCATCACCATCACTGTCACAATCATCACCATCATCACCATCACCAATCATTACTATCGTCACCACCATCACCATCACCATCACTGTCACCACTGTCATCACCACTGTCACCATTGTCATCATTGTCACCATCTTTATTACCATCATCACCACCATCACTATCACTGTCATCACCATTGTCACCACCATCACAGTCACCATCATCACCATCACCATCACTGTCACCACCATCACTACTGTCACCACCATCACCATCACAGTCACCACCATCACTATCATCACCACTGTCATCATCACCATCATCACTTTGCCAACTGGTAAGTGAAAATGGTTTTTCCTTGCTTTTTCTTTTCCTTGATTGAGCATCTCGATATGAATTTTTATTGTGATGTTTTGTGATTGATATGGAGGAGTTCCGTCTCTACCGTAGGACCTAGTCCTTTGCTGCCTGCGTTGCAAATACTTTCTTAAACATTTCAAAATTGGAAGCATTTGCTTCACAAGTCCCTAGCACCAGAGACTGGCACAAACCCAGACAAGGTTACTGACATGACTGCAGCTGGGGTCCGCAGCACCAACTCCAATTTGCTGCTTCTTTTTGGAAAATCCTCAGTGTCCCAGCTCACAGGCTGATGGTGCACAGGGACCAGCACAACCCCAGGGGACTTGGGACGGTAATCATTACCAGGTTCAATTAACTGCTTTACAAGAGCAGGGTTCATTCTCTCGAGCCAGTGAGCCCTGACGTGCAAACACTGCAATCAGACGCGCAGAATAAATTAGAAGAACATCTTCTCTGCCTCATGGAATAACGAGCACAAGGACAGAGGCCTAATCAGATTTTTTAAAGCTACAAATAAATTATAAAAACAAAAACAAAGGATAAAACTGAGAGCTGATTCATAGTCTTTCTGTGCAGTGGACTACCCACCCATTGTTAGAAATGTGGGTGAGGGCATACCTCTGACCCAATGCCCCTTGAACAGTCTCTCATCTGTGATCACCTGAAATTCACTACCCCAAATATCTCACCATCCTGAAATGGGAAGTGGCCTAGGGCAGCATGCTGCTCAGTGATTTGAATCTCCTCTTCTCATATGTATTCATTACATCCTTATCACTCACTGGCCCTGGTTCCCAGCCCTCGCAACATGATAACCAGGCAGCAAGGAACATTCTCTCTCCCAGAACAGCAAATGCACCAACAGCTCTCCCCTCCATGCAGTCTGGGTGAACTCTTCCAATCCAGGGCCACACTGGAAAAATACATGTCAATCACATGACTCCCAAGGGGCCCCTAAGGCCTTCCTTGTTCAAGAGTGGGTGTCTCCTGGTCTACCTTCATCCCATCTTTACTCTATTAAACAATAAGATAAGAGGGGAAATGGCAGAGAAAGAGCAGTGTGTCTGACTCACTGTGTCAGCCACCCCCTTTGTGTTGAGGGCTGTCTGCTTGCTGTTGCAAGTTTCAGGGAAATATTCTAGAATCTTTTCCTTTACAGGTAGTTTCAAGAAAATAATGAACAAGTGAATGAATGAATGCTTAGGGCCCTTGGTATAGAAATGCTGCAGATAATAGATGTTCCCACACACCACCACCAAGTTCACTGCACGACCATCTCGCTAAAGATGCCTCTTGCTTCACCTGAGAGCTGGGCTGCCAGCCTCCCAGGAAGACATCCTGGGGTCTGGAAAGGTAACTTCACAAAATATAGGAGCAATCGTATCAAATGATGCAAGAGGCGATGCTGTAGGCCAATGGAGCAAGAGAATAAAAACAACACCTACCTGACTCAATTGAATTCAACCTGTGCTTTTCATGGTCTGCTTTCCAAAATTATGATATTCCAATCACTAATCAGGACCAGATCAAAGACTAGGGAAATAAATATTCATAAACAGAGGCTGCACTCTAGAAAGCATACTTAAGCACTGTTCATGGAATTAAAACCAGTTAGCTTCTGATCCTAGATCCACCATATACTTCCATGTGACTTTGCATAATTTATTTAACTTGTCTGAATGTTAGTTTGATCATTCATGAAGTGGGGGCAATAACTGTACCTACCCCAACAGGTTGGTGTGAGGATTACAGAGTCATAGCTGCCAAAATGCTACCTCACCTGACAGCCTATAAAGTTTAAGATACGGATTCTGAGTCAATATCCTGTAACGCCTCTCAAATTATATCCTGAGACAGGGTGGGGAAATGACTGAGAGTCAAGGTCCAAGTTTGCACACGGACCTGTAAAATCAGATGTAAGTGGCTCCAAAGAGAATTTTGCTGATTTTAACCTAATAGCTAATGTTATCCCTGAAAGTGGAGTGAAACCAGCCCTAGACATCAGACATCTGTCTCTGCTAAGAGCACCAGAGTGTTCTTGGAAACCTAAATTGGAAGGGCATGCTCCCAGAATCACCTGCCCTACAGTTCAAGGTCATTTTTAATTCAGAAGGTCCCAAAAAGATTTGGCACACAGAGCCAAAAAGAGGTGTCGAATATAATAAATGGCTGACACTTAATAATGAAGACAGAATGCTTAAGGCAATTAGAGGAAGATTTCCTCTAGAGCCACTAATGAAATTGGAGGCAGAATATAAAAATGTCCAAGCAGCAGTAGTCCCTTGTTTGTGTTTATCTTCAGACACATAAAGGAACATGTTTAAAACAACAACAAAACTAAACTGAGCAATTAGTTCGCCCCGTCCTCCAAAACTGGCTGACGGGTATGAGGGACGTTGTTCGTCCATTTTTGTTTCCTCTGCCTGCCTAGCTGGGGGCCTCCGCTATGTGCCACCAGCACCCAGGCGTGTACAGACGGCTAGGATTCAGCCACTCCGTGGACATGAAGCAACCATGCCTGCCGCCTGGTCAGAGTCCCAGAGAGGCTTGACGTGCCTCCGGTTCCGAGGCCGGGTGGCCCTGCAAAGTCACTACCCATCTGCCAGCTGCACTGCCTTCCTTTTCCTCTCTGGCAAAGGATGCTTTTAACCCCCTTCCTAATACGTATCTAACTCTTGAGATGATCTTTCCTTATTTCCCTTCAGTCACTCTGTCTTTCTTCAACTATTAGAGTGCCAGCTGTGTGCCTGTGCCCCAGTCACAATGCTGATAAACAGGCGTGCCCCTGCCTCTCAGGGCTCAGGGGAGGCAGAAACGAAATATGCCATTTTAAATGTAATCAACTTCGTAGGATGTCAGGGGTGGTGGTCGAAGGCGTGATCACACAATGATCACGGTTTTCCTGAGCTGGGACCATCCTCTACACCAGCCAGCGCGCCGACTACTGGATTGGTAAGCCCCCGTGGAAGTGTGACACCCCTACGGGGAGAATACCGTCACCCTGATTATACCGAAGGCACCAACTCCAGCCCGGGCCTCACCACTCAGAAGGAAAGAAGGTCAGGATTCACACCAGCGTCTGTCTCCAAAAGACACTCTGACAGCTAATCATCTACCCCATCTAGAACATTAATCAGCGAACAGAAGCAGCCATAATAAATCCTCTTCACTTCCTTGTAATCAAAAAAGCATTGTAACCGGACAAAAGCTGTTTGCGGCCCATTTTTCTCTTGACCTGGGTTTCAGGAAATCTTACTGGGATGCTGCAAATCCTCCTGCTCTCCAGTCTTGCTCCCTTTAATCTGTATTTCAGCCAGTCTCATGTAAAATGAGATTATAAAAGGCTGGCCAACCTGCAAAATTTTTTTTTCTTGGTGGTTGTATGTTCTCTGCCACCTAAAACCTCTTAGGAAGAAGGGTAATTATGAATATATTTATAGGCACAACATAATCACTTCTAAAGAAGTCAAAACCAAGGTTTAATTTGGTTCTGAATTTCTTTAGACAATAAACTAAGGAATAAAGAAGTAATTTCAGCTCCGGAGTTAGACACACACACACACACACACACACACACACACACACACACATACACGTGTCCTCCTGTATTATTCATAAGAGTCCCCTTTTTTTTCACACGGGCTGTTGCACAGAGGATGGATCCAATTGCCAAATGAGGGAGAGGCTCCCCAGTGTGCATATTTCTATTAGTACAAGTAAGCAATGATTAATCATTCTTAATAAATCATTACATCTTAAGAGATTTTTTTTGTTTGTTTTTTAGGTTTCTGGGTCAGAATTCACCATTGTAGAAAATTTCTTCTCAAAGAATTTGATAGACCTCTAAATAACCCATGATAACTTTCATCATAAATTTATTTTCCTATATTTTCTCCAGTGCGAATTAAAGTCAGTGGAACTTACGGTTCTGTGAGGCAACGTCACTTATTGGTCTTTGAGGCCAACAGACTTGGGCACAAGTTCTAGCCTGTCCCTCCACTGTGGTAAAACTGTGGGCCCAACATATGACCTCTCCATCTTCAGTTTCTCCATATGTAAAACAGAGACAATAACAGTGTCTATCTCACAGGATTGTGGGGAGAAAAATAAATGAAATATTGCCTGTGAAGCAATTAAGTTGCTGCCTGTACTTAATATATTTTTGATAATGGTGTCCATTATCATTATTACTATATTCTATTCATATTAAATACCCAGCAAATTCAAATTAAATACCTAAAATTGTTATGAAAGTCACGTTATAAAGTCATGATAGACATTTTAATTTGAAGAATTAGGATTACCATACCAAAGCCTATGTAAACTAACCTTAAAATAGAAGAGGTGAGAATTATTCATCTGTGTACATATCAGGGGCTTTATCAACAGGCTTAAATGAGACTAGAAATTTTTTGTTGAACTGTCTACTTTCTGTATTGCCACTAGGTTCAAGTTTTACTTGAGAAACAGTTGGTAAATCCTGAAACCAGAAGATCCTTGTTAAAAAACCAGCAACCTAAGGACACTCCCACTGCTATGAAAGGCTTTGCTGGAAGATCCCAAGGTAATTTCCAGGGTCTGCCACTGACCTCTGCAGTCAGCCACCTTAATGAGAGACACTGAGGTTTCTGGAAATGTACTGTGGAACTCTGAATATATAATTAACAGAGCTGCTAAGTGTTATTCTAACACTATTGCAGATATAACACAATAGCCCTGGTATCCCAAAATATCCCCTTTCCAAACTGGTTGACGCCTGAAACAACACAATCACACTGTGTACATGAAAACAGTAAAACCGAACTTTAAAAGTATTTGTTAATTGTAATGTTTAATACATTTTGAATAGGTTGTGTTTTATTGGGTTTAAAAGAAATTATTTAAAACAAATGTGTTTTAAACAAATATTTCTTTAAAATAGATATTCCCAACTTTGAGAAAGCCCAAGAGTTAATCACAAAAGAACCAATGATTTTGGTAAGAAAGAAAGTGATTTCTAAAGCAGTAATTCAGACTTCCATACCCACTATTACCTACAAATTGAAATATACATGGTCATGATAGAAAAAAGAATGTTGTAGCAAGAAAGACTAGGAGAAGAGGAATACATGGGGTTTTACCAGATAGTTTGTTATTAATAAAATTAAAGATAAAAGACCCAGAGTTTCTAAACACATAAGCAGCAAAGGAAAAAGAGGGTCATTAATATGAAAATATTGCTGAAGCAAATAAAAGATAACTCTGAAAGGAACAAATAATGCCATTTTCCCTTCTGCACTATAAAATAAGATTGACTGAACAAAACCAAATCATCATTGCTACAACGTTGCACTTTTTATCTTTAAATTTGAATTTAGAACAGAGGATAACAGTAACCTAATTAAGCTGTAGAAATTAAAATCTTTTAAGAAACAGTGTTTATAATTCATGATTATATAACAAAAATGCATTTTTGTCTTTTAGCTGAAAGATGGCCTTGTGTGGTTCTTTGGGAGCAAAGAAGTCAATGTATTCACTGCTTATTTGATGTGAGAATGCAAAAGATAAAACCAGTGGAGGCTGCCCTGTATGTTGTATCATTTTTATCTCTTCATCTCTTTAATAACTGCTTCCCAATTACCAATTTAACTAGAGTCAATAAATTTTGTGTTTTTAGAATATCTGCTACATGGATGGAACTAAGTTACACTGAGGAATTCATAAAAATCAAAGATATAATGTGTAACATACAACAAAAAAAATTGCTAGACATGTGAAGAAGCTAAAAACAAAGTGACTTCAAAAGAAAAAAGCAGTTGACAGAAACAGAAATGACCCAGATGCTGGAATTAGCAGAGAAGGCATTTGAAACAGCTATTATAGGATGTTTGAGAACCTAAAAGAAAACATGAATATAACTGGTGCATAGATGGGAAATTTCATCAGGAAATAGAAAGTATAAAAAAGATTTAGTGAACTTAGAGACCAATCAATAGAATATTGATTGGAAACAAACAAAAAAAGAGCCTCAGTGACCTGTGGGACATTATTAAGCATGCTAATACAGATGTGACTTAAGTTCCAGAAGGAATGTAGAGAGAATGGGACAGGTAACATTTTGAAGAAATAAATGTTAAAAACATTTTTAAATATGGTGAGAATATGCTAAGTCTCAGCGAACTCCAAGCAGAATAAACACAAAGAAAATCACATCTAGGAACACCCTTGGCTTATCACACTGTATAGTATACTAAAAATCAAAGATAAGGAGAGAAGTCTTGAAAGCAGCAGAGAAAAATTACTCACTGCACACACAGGAGCAAAGATAACGATGATGGTTGACATTTCATCAGAAACATTAAAGATCAGAACAGAATGGGACTGTATCCTCAAAGTGATAAAAGAAAAAAACTATCAAGTAAAAATTCTTTATCCAGCAAAATTATCCTTCAAAAATGTGGGTGAAATAAAGATATTTTTAGATGAACAAAAGCTGAGAAAAGTTGTTGCTACAATCCCTGGAATGGAAAAAAAAAATACTATTTATAAGAGGTTCTTCAGGTTGAACTGAAATACAGACAGAAACTCAAATCTATAGGAAGAAATGAAGAGTGCCAGAAACGGTAAATGGTGAAACCACTGTTATAAGGTTCTTACTTCGGGTGAAATGGTACTCCACACACTAAATTAACTCTAGATACACTGCGCACCTAAATTAAGGATGCTTTTTGTATTCTTTAAAGAAACGACTTAAAAAAAGTAGTTTAAAAACTTTCCTGGGGAATCAGGGTCACATCTCAGTTTGTGGAAGTCCCTAGAACAGGGCCTGACATGTACTGACTTCTGGATAAATCTTAAATTAAGCAACAAGTAGACACATATGAATGAAATTAACAGGACAGGAAGTTATAAGCTTCATAAAAGAGGCAAAAATAAAGTATCATTAGAGTTCAGAGGTGAGAAAGATTACTATATGGAAGCAGATAAAATAATTTTAATTTCACGCTTAAGAAAATTAAAGATATTGTGGGTTTCTTGCATTTGGGGAGATTTCTCCTAGCTGTGGTGGAGATACACCTAGAATATCCACTCAATCAAAACTTACCCTTCCAGGATTTGCTCCAAGGTCCCTTGAACTCCCAGACGAGGTGAGGTCTCCTTGTCACGCACTGTGGTAATACCCTGTACTTCTCCCTTATGTCACTGACCATGATTGAAATTCAATAATTATGTCATCATGCCTCCCTGTTAGATGGGGAGCTCCATAAGAACACAGACAGCGCTTGTGTAGCGCACGGCCACGTCCACAGCACAGTGCCCGACACACTGGAGCCACTATTGAGTGAATCATGGTGCAGGAGAGATGGACGGGAGCTTAGAAATAACCGAGGTATTACAAGTGCGCCTTCTCACAGATGAGCAAAGATGCCACAGCAGCCGGTCTCTGAGTACGTTGATGATCCAGCTGGGACCTGAACTCTCAGGACCCAAATGTCCAGACCTCTAGGATGAGCCCTCTCTCTTGGATCAAGCAGGGGCTTCGCCTGCCACCCCTTCTTCCACTCATATGACGGAAAGTCAGGCTAGTGAGCTCCCAAATAATTGATTCACACAGGTTCAATGTCATCGCAACGGCCTTATGAAGAGTTATACCGCTCTAGCCAAACAAAAATGATACTTGATGTGCATAGAGTTCGTGTGTGCGGGTAACGACTGAGCAACGACTGATTCTAGAATACTCACGCTCACCAATTCCTTGGAAACTATTTACACACCAGTCCTGTGAGTAAATGATATGTGGCGAGTCCTAAGTAAGGAACGTCTAATACAAGATCTTAAAGTGAAGAAAATTAATTGTCACATCCCTGCCAAGCTGATAAAAAGAAAAAAACGGAAAAAAATAAGTCCTGCTCTCATAAATTAGATCAGAAAAAAAGGGATTTATTTTAAAACAAAGAGTGTGAAAATTTCCTTATCTTTTCATTTATTTCTCCTATAGGTGTGACCTTATTTTTCTTGTTTACTGTACAAAAGTCAATTTGTTACCTCTATGAAAAACACCAATTCTGGGGCTTGGGTCTTCTGTGCCAACCCCCTCCCTTGGCAAGAAACTCAACACTTTGCTCAGTCAAAGGGACAAAGATGGATGGACTGATAGCAATGCAGGAAAAACCCCATGGGTTCAGCAATTTCCTCCACTCAGGAAATGTTTCTACCAACCCTGTCCTTTGTTCTTGCTCACAACATACCATCCTTCCCCAGGCAGAGCCTCACTTGCCAGAAGGAAACTGTCAGGGTAAGGACAGCTCTGAGCTGCTCTGCGCCCCTCCATGTCCTCTCTAATCCCATCTGGCAAAGGCTTGCTTCTCCCAGTAGATGGTGTTAGACATCCTAACACGGATGCCAGGGCTCCTGAGGGTCCGCTCTCCTCCCCCAAGTCTCCAACACAAACCTGCCATGGCAATGGGCCTCAGCCACGAGGTGGAGGAGGCCGCACCTGCCAGCATCCTAGGCCATCCCATCTTGAGATTTCCCGTTAGCAGCCTTTGCATTCTTCCTTCCAAACCCCTCACCCCGACTCTGAAATCAGGGCACTGTGTTTGCAAGAGACACAACCACAGCTTGGTGAGAACTAAGAGGGGATATTCAGGACACTCTACACCCCCACATACAACACCAGTCCTTTCTAGTCTCACACTTGTGTTATCCCTCTGAATTTAATCGGGCTTTTTTTCCCCCTTATACTTACAAAACAACAAAGAAAAATTATTATAGAAAACTTTGTAATGGAAAAGCCTTTTACAGGATGCACCATTCAAAACCACAGTTCTTTTTTTTTCCATTATGCACCAGCTCTGTACAATTGACACTTATTTGAAAGAGCTTTCAAAGAAAATACGTTTGTATTTCAAAGATAAGCAAGTTCTTAGTAAACTGTCAAAAGTACTTTTTTCTTCTTCTTTGCTGCCGGTGGAGAAACCCAAGAAGAAAGACTAAGTGAGGGAAGGCACTCTGTGAGCTATGCTCCATGTTGCCGACCTAGTGTTCTGGACATTCTTCAATGGCTAAGATAATGGGGCTCGGGCTGCCCCGACTTATACATCCCAGCCCCGAGTTAGGTTTGCTCACCAAAATAATGAAGGTGAAACTCTAAAATAATCACATTAATTACTATTAAACTGTTTTCTTGATAAATAGCAATCTCATATGTGCTTTAGATTAAAAACCTATGTTGACTCAAAGCATAAAATTAAAAAATTGAAGATGCCATTTTAATAAGGCCTCTGTTTACATCAATCGAAACAGAAGATCGCCCTAGTGAGGTATCAGGGACTAAAGAGGACAGCCAAGCGGAGGCCAGTCTGTAACCCAGAGGCCACCATAAGGGGACAAGCCCCCCGGCCGCACTGACACATGTGGACGGGCAAGCTCTCCAGCCAATAAAGACCAGGCACCCCTGGTCCCGCTGCAGGAGGCTGCACTGGGGTGTGCTCCCCTGGGCTGCCCTGCGGAGCCCATGTTTTGCCTCTTGCCCCAATACAGAACTGACAATCTTATGCCACATTTAAGGACCTTACAGGGGGACCACCACGTCAAGGCCATAAGCCCATGAGGAAAATGTTGAAGCCTCTGGAGAGACTGTAAGAGGAAATAGAAATAGAAAATAAAATCCTGACAATAAAGGAGACATGATTCTCTTTTGGTAACTTTTGATGATTCTACCAGTGAAAAGCAAAGTGTTCACTCTGAAAGCAGCGAACGCTACAATGACTCTGACACCCCAGTCTTAGGCGAACGGGAGGTAGACCCATCACCCATCTTCTATTTGGGAACATGGTATGAAGACTATATAACTTGAAGCCACACAGTTAAGGAAGTTTCAAAAAATACCTTTTCTCTGTAGAAAACGGACTCCCAGCTTCCCGCATTTCCTGAGCTAATAGCACGGGACCTCCTTGGCATTATTGCACTGCGAACAGATGGTAGTCTGAAATTTCCTTGATAAAAACAATTCACTGGCAGGGGTTGCCGAGAGGTCAGCGAAAACCCAGATTAACAATTGATCAGCTCTAATGGACCGTTGTAGCAATAAACTCAGAGCCCATATCCAGACCTGCTACGCCAGCAACGGTCCCGCGGCTGACGCCCTAGCCGTTCACAGACTTGCGCTTACTAGCGCTGAGGCTCTGCAGCTTGGAAACCTTGGCCTGCGCAGACTCCCTCTTGGATGCACATCCGCTTTTCTCAAGGGCCCCTCTCCTACAGATTTCCACAAAATCGCACCCAGAGATGCCACCGAAGTCTGAGGTCCACATAGTGAATGACACTGTAACATTGACAGATTATTTCAACATCTACTCTTGTGTTCAGAGCACAGCTATAGCCTCTGATATTTCTCTTCTGCTCATAGCAAACATGACTGGGGGGGCAAATGTGGGCTGCCCATATCTGTTCCCAAGAGAACAAAAACTACACCACCACTCTGGAGACTCGTGCTCTCGGTCTCTCTCTTTGGAGAGGCATGCTGACGCTGTGTTCCTGTTCACAGCACCAAGTCGGATGAGGGAATCAGCTCCACCAGGATTTTATTGTGAAGCTTCAATAATAGGAAGCAAGTAGAAACACTTTTAGAAGATATCAATAGTATCAGACAGACAAAAAGAGTGGCTCTAGGTTAGCTGAGCTAAACTCCAGAACATTTTTTCTCTGGGCAAGGATAAATAATCCCCTGAAGTCAAGTAAGTCATGCCCTCCCTTGCCCACCCGCCTTTTGCAGACTACTGATCTCAGAATAAAACTGACTACGTGAGCCATAAACACCAGATTTTCCAAAACAGTCCTGACTTCCTTTTTCATTCTACAAAGTCACTCCTTCCTGTTGGCCTAACAGATCCAAACGTTTGCTCCAGAAGAACCAAGAACAAGGACATTCTCTTCCATAAGCACACTACAAGGGTCAAAATCAAGAAATTCGACACTGATACAATAGTGTTACCTGATGCACAGTCCATATTCAAAACTTTGTGTGCCATGATCAGGTATAAGACCCACTACAAGAAACTTAGCAAGCAGATGTTTGTATACCATGTCTGTGAATGATTTAATTTACTATACAATTCACAGTCCATTAGTCAAGGTTAGATACATCACAACATTGCCTTTGACACTTAAAATGGAGCCAGGAAAGTGGGATCTGGATATATTCTGCTATCTTATCAGGTCACCATTAAGAGCTATGGGCATTATTGTCAGTTGACTGATTAACTCCAGAAATTTGGTTACACACTTGTGAGTGTGTGTCACCACTCACTGTAACTTGTCACAGTGGTCAATGGTTGGGGATACCGACTCTCTCTGGTCAAGAAATATGCACATTTACTTCAACTCTGTACCAATCTCTCAAAAGTCTTTCTCTCCCAACCACTAAGACTTGGTATTGCCGCTATCCCTAGTATTTCTCCTGTGGCAGCAAACACATAAAACAGTTTAACTCAAACTATGATCAGTTACCTGCAAGTCAGCATCAAATTCATGTTTCAGGTGGGCTTCTTCTGCAGCTTCCACAAGACGCTGAAAAGATAGAAAGCAACGCAAAGGGTCAGAAGTGTGATCTTTCACGAATATAGAAAGAATGACATTACTCCATTGCCCAAAAATGACAGATTATGTCATGGCATGAGTACTGAGACCTGGTGTCTGTGTTCCCCCAAAACTGAAAATAATAACGTCAGTGTCAAGATCTGATTTTTGCCTTCATCATTCACTTATAGTTCTCCCAATAAACATTTGTTATTACACATGTATAATGCACACGTGTTCTGCATCCATTTTTGTAACAATTCAAAGACACTGGTCCCCGAGGCCATATATGGATGCTAAAACCTACCTAGAAAAGTATATTCCTTAGTTACAGAAGGCCCTAAGTCAAAATTTATTGAATCGAATTGAGTCCAACTCTAAGTGGGATACTTTCTTCCCCAATGGTTTGGAAAAGATGACTTATTTAATTCCGTCGGTCATTCAAGGTCAATTCTTTCTGCACCTAGTTCTAGTATGTAATTATCAGGTGAGTTATTTGAATTTTATGGTGCATCTATGCCATCCTGACAATGTGCATCCCAATAAAAAAATCACTGAGATTAAGTCAATGAGCAATACCATAAATACACAGCTCTTGTTATTCTTTGCCAATTAAATTCAACCAATTCCTATTCTTATGAAAACAACTTCATGAAATTCCATTTAAAGACAATTAATCAACTATAAAAATAATTTTTACTGTAATTTGAACTTTCCAACAATAAGTTATTTCCCACCATGAAAATGTAGGCTAGAGCTAACTGGAGAAAACTCATTCAGTGAGGCAACATTTCACTGAAATTTCACCAAACCTTTAGAATACAAGAAAAATTCAGCCATTTCTATTTTTCCTTTGGTTACTCTTGCAGCTTATGCTGTCAGCAACTTGCTTTTTCTTGACATAATACAGACCTGAGTTTAATAGGCTATGTTTGAAACTTTAGGACATTGGTGTTAATATCTAAATGATCACAAATCCACAGGAAAATGTTCCATGGATAATTATTAAATTGGACATGGAAATGAAGAGACTGAAAAATATTCAGGTAACATTGGGCACCAGTACAGACTACAACACCCTTTCTTGTTCCACAGGACATACAGAGAAAGAGACAGGCCAGGCAGAGACAGTGCTGCCTGCAGACAGGAATCTGGGAGGGCTGGCAAATCTGGCTTCCCTTTTTCCTTCAGATGGTAAAGGAAGGGGTTTTTCCTTTTCTGGTCAATCAAAGAACAGATCCAGGAGAAGTTACAGGGTGGGAGCCAGAAGACCCAGTTCTAATGCTGGCCTAACTATAATCCACTACTGCTGTGAGATGCTGGGGGAGCCCTTCCCCTCCCTGGCCTTCCTTTCCTCATCCCAAACACAGGAAAAGGCGATTCTCAAAGTGTAGCACCCATGTCACCTGAGAACTTGTTAGAAATGCACATTTGCAGGCCCCACCCCAGTCTGGCAGAGTCAGAAGCTCTTGGGGTGGGGCCAGAAAGCCATTTTAACCAGCTCTCCAAGGGGTTCTCATGCTGATGAAGTTTGAGAACCACTGGCTAAAAAGCACACACATCCCAGACCTTACCTCACTCCTGGTGACTTGATTAATGAGCTCCAGTCACCCTCCAAGGTTTCTCAACTCTCATTTATCTTTCTAAAATCCATGTATATATGTATTTTCCCTATCAGGCATTAAATGCTTTATAGAGGAGAAGCATACAATGGAGAGCATGAGAAACAGAGAAAAAGAAAAATAGAGAGAGACACTATCTATATAGATTGGATGTGACGGCCCTGAACTTTCATCAGGTCACGGTCTTCATGGAATCATCCTAGTCAAGGAAGCTTGTCAGCCTCCTGAGATCGCATGACATAATTTAAAATGTATCCATGTGGACCTTGACAGATGAGTGACAGGCAGTGATACAAGAAATCTGTGTGTTGTGAGAGTTTTACTCTCCTAATCTTTGTAACAGATTCGGAATTGCAATACATGTATCATGAGATCAGTTACATATTGAGCTTTATAGATTGTGTACAAACATGATGCACGTATGAATACTTACATTATCTAAAAAAGCCATGCATTTTATTTCCTTAATACGTAGAAGTTGTTTTTTAATAATGTCTAAGCACTGAGAATCCACAGGAGAAATGTCAAAGAAATCTACAAATGATCAAAAGGTAAAAACAAAATAAAATTCCACCAGGTCAAAGACAGATAATATTGAAAAAAGTGAAGAATTGAAAATGGAAAAAAAAACAAAAAAGTAGGACAACACCAACTCAGAGAAGATGGAAATAATGGGCGACTTGAGATTATGAAAGAGCACAGCCTGAAATGCATCTCATATATAAAAGTATTCATTTACCTTTCTGTGTATGTATATAAGTATGTATCATACATACCATAAATATATTCATTTATAACATGACATGAAACATTTTAACCACAAACACTGCAATACAAGACCTGGAACATAGAAGGTAGCACATTGTTCTCTGGGTGGGGCAGTGAGTACCCCGCTGGCCAGTTTTTATGTTCATTTTCAAATTAAATTGGCTGCATGCCTTTTTTTTTTTTTTAACCTACCTCACACATCTCTTTTTTCCATGAAGATATGTTCCCTTCATGCTCACTACAAAGCTTGAGGAAGCACGGCTCAAAAAATATAGTCAAGTGGTAGCTACACGTACTAGTTGTCTCATATGAAGCAAATAATATATAACTTCAGAACAGGATGCTTTGAAAGGATACACCCTTCATGCAGCCAGCCACACGGTTATCCCAATCTGCTCCCTGATGCCAATGGAAGACAGGCCTACATTTTATGGGACAACTCAGGGGGAACCTCAAGGACAAGCTCGGCTATTATGCACAAGGGTGATGACAAAGAGCACATGAAGAACCATGTACCTTTTGCAAAGAACAAAGGATAGTTGATCTTTCTTCTGAAACACTGTTATAAAGATAAGTGAGATAAGAGAAATGCTAAGGGGGAAATCATGTGCCATAAATTTACCTAAAATATAGCCCTGGGGACAGGAGTTCTTGCTGTTAATAAAATAAAAATGAATTGACTCACCATTTACCAAGTCCAAGACCATTCAACTTCCAACTCTGATGCTTGCCAGTAGAAAATATCCTATATAATGTCTCTTTCCTGAACAAATATCCTTATCATCTAAGTCAAATTAGGTATGCTTTAAAAAGAAGTTTGATTACTGTTTGCAGGTGAGAAAAGTCAATTTAAATTTGTTTATATTTTACTTATTATATAAGGAACTGCCTTGAGCCTGAGGAAAACTGTTACTCTATCATATCTATTAAAAAGGCAGTGTGCTTTTAATAATAGTGAGTTCATTTTCCCTGCTATGCATTCTTCTTTTGGATTTGCAGATGGGATTACAGAATTGTGAATGTGGTTTTTAATTAAAGCTGAACACTGGAAATAAAAATGGCTTTGAAGACTAGTACTCAAAACAAAGCTTTGAGTTAAGGGAAAATAGAGTCTACAGATTTCTCCTCTTTTAATGCCAAAGCATTCCCTTACTCAATAAAAATGACAACAACTGGAATATACATCCTGGCTTTGGAACAAAGCGCCTACAAGTTAAGAAGTTATATTATAACTCATGAACTGATGCACATTCCCCTGACTTTTCATATTTCTAAATAAGTCTTCTCTTTTAGTGGAATAAATACAGACAAAAGCTACATTGATTAATAAGCAATGCTAGCAGCCATGGGCCGCGGATAGTATTCACAGGTGTGGTAGAAGCAAACCTGCCAACAGGAACGAGGCTGTTAGAGCGTTTCATTCAAAATCACATCTTATTTCCTGTTACACTGACCCCACATACAATCTGTACAACACACGCTCTCCCATCTCCTCCCCAAAGCACTTAAATCAAGACTAGGGTTGAAGACATCAGAGGTCAAACTTCCTGTCATGCTCCAGAAAAGGGAAAATGGGACACAAGTCAAAGTAAAGATTGGATCAGAAGAAGAAAATGACTTTTTTGTTCTATCTGTATTTCATTTTGTTTGTTTGTTTCTGGTCATTTTGGCTTCATAGGAAAAAAGACAGAAACGTGCACCGAGAAGGGGGCAGGTTAACGGAAAATGTGATTCTACAAGCAAAGTAACTTACTACTGGACCCCTACTGATTCTATTGGAGTGAACAAATTATGTACAAATGAAAAGAATATTTAAGCAGAAATCCTTAAAATGGGTCAGTGGGGGAGGGAATAATCATGGCCAGAAATTCTTAAAGGAAAACAGAAATATGAAAAACATATGGAGCAGCAAAGAAAAAAGTTATTTTTATTTCTCATGTTAAAGCTAAAAAAGCTTTGCCTTGTAAATGCTGTTACAATAGGACATTGGAATTTAACAAAGATTTCAAAGCACTTAATATGCTTAGTGGTTTTCATGAACACTTTGCAACAACACATTTAATACTCATACCAGGATTTTTATTGCCATTTTGCTCTGGAATGAATACATGATTCTTTCATAAGGTTTACGCTCAACTGAGGGGAGTCTAAGAAAAAATCCATAATCATTAACATGGATTTCGGCTGCACTGGTGACTGACTTGGAGCTAATCATTGAACTGTCAATAATGCCAGAGTTAGAGACACCATGAATCTTCCTTCAAATCAGCAACAGCTGAGCTCAGCATAGAAAAGGGGCCGAGCTCAGTGGTCAAGAAGTGATGATTACTTCACCAGTGTGACATGGTTCCTCTTTGACTCACACTAGACTCAGTGGCTCTTGTTTTAAGGGCCGGAGTTTTGATGAGAAATTCCACCTCTGCAGATCCGCGGGCGCCCGGGGTTAATGCTGTCCTAGTCCGGGGTCCTGGGGGGCTTGAACTCGACAGGCTGACCAGCCGCAGCTGTGAGGACAGAGGAATCCCAAGTCCCCTCTACATTTCAAACTCAATCGACCCCAGAAATAAAATGAAAACTCTCTATCGTCATTAAATGCTGTCAGCACATGAAAATATGTCTCTGGGAATCTGGACAAAATGAAACTGATTTGGCTCCAGGACTAATTTTAAACACCTCTTCTCTTGAATGAAGAGAATGAACAATTTAAAAACCATGAAGCTGGAAAGAACAAAAGTAAGATGTTCAAATGTAGGTTTTTATCCCTTCTGGTGTTGAAATCCCTTCCCTTTTGTTCTCAGGATGGAGTTCTTCCCACTCTGGAGTGTGTAGATGAATCGTTGCTGCTTTTGTAGCTCAAGTAAAGGGACGACCATTTGCCAGCGTGTACCACCAGTGAGGCACATGACGACAGGAGGTGGTTTGCAGAGGGCGAGGGACAGGCAGGAGGAAAAGCCACAGAAAGGGACAAGTGGCAGAGAATGCTGCCAGCAGGCTAGGAAGCCTGCCCCAAGTGACTTCAAAGCTGCCCCCTAATGGAGAAGAGGGGTCCTGGAGGAAGGAAAGACGCCAAGTGCTCCAGCTCGTGGAACATGGCAAATGAAGCTTAGAGGAAAGAAAATGCTAGAAACAGAGCCCAGAGCCAACCCAGAGACCACATCGATGGATGACCATCAGGCAGTACGCGGAGGCAAAAGGAATCACCTGGCGAGATGGACACACTTAGACAAGAGGAGCCCACGGCATCTTTCCCTCCCGCCCTGAAAGGCTGGAACTGCACCTAGACCCCTGAGAGCTTCAGGATATTCAGTAACCCTTATCGATCTAACCGTTTTTCCTTTTCAATTCCAACAGAAATGGTACATATAAGTCACCAACTATCAAAATGATCGCTTCATTAGAGAAAAACAGCTTTTAAGGAGCCTTCATTATTTCTTTGTTCCTGTAGAAGAAATAAGCTTTGTTGCACACCAACGAACATTTTATATAAAATGACCTTCTGCCTGCAAGCTGCAAAGATTTCTTCTGCTATAAAATGGCAGACATTTCACAGTGGATTATAAAAGCTAATCTATAACGTTCCCAGAGAAAGCAGGTAATGGAACAACAGAGCAAACACATCTTGTGTGTACCTGGGGCGCATTCCCCATCCCCCACGACACCCTTCCTGTCTCAGGCTGTGTAAGCCCGCACCAGCCTTTTACAAGATAAAAGACGCCTAGCGCTTACATCCGAAGATTCAGTCACAATCAATAACAGATTATCTTTGTTGCCACAGGAGATCCCTGTTACCAATTTGAGTCTGATTAAATTAATGCCTGTTATCAACATGAATTTCCAAACCAAAGCCACCTCATTCTACAGCTAAGGAGGCCTGGGCAAAGTGCAATATTTGCAAAGTTATTGAAGATGGAAACAGCCAACTTTGCTCTGGGGGCTGCCCAAGGGCCAAAGCAGCTGGGGAAGAGGTGGGGAGAGGAGACCACTGTATGTTACAGCTCAAGGAATTTTCCCAAATGATCCGACATCTTAAAGAATGGTCTTCTGCTTATATAGCCCTTCTGGGAATGGCCTAGAGCTGATGATCAAAATCAAGGCTACTTAACCACAGACCTTGAAAAGTCCCCTCAGGACTCTTCAGTTTCTCATGATAACTGAGCTATTTCCTTTGTGGGCAATGGCACGGTCATTAACCTCCTGTGGGGACGGTCCAGGATGAACGGGACCATGTCGGTTTAAAGATGAGCATTTGTTTTCCCCAACGAAGGGAAATCCCCTATCACTGAAGGCTCTGGCAGTGGTGAATAAAATTGTTTCAGCCCTTATTACTCCTTTCCAGGGCTTCCTCAGAGGTCTGGGATGGAACCCATGGCAGCAGAGCCTTGAAGGTACTGCCCAGGCAGCTGAGGAAGACGAACATCTGCATAAGATGAGATGGAGCGCAGCGACATTAACAAGGTGGTTGGTCCTGGTGAGAGAGTCTACGTGGCAGAGTTTCTGCTCCCGGATGTAGGAGCGCTTCTATCGCTTCCATTGAATGCAACACGTATTTGTTAAGAACCTGCCGAGTAACCAGAATGGCACCAAGAACTGAGTGAGACACCAAGAAATGGATGACTTAGTCTTGGCCCTCAAGAAGCTCTGGGTCTGTTCAGTATTACCAGCACAGGAGCATGAAAACAGGGCTCAGAGCCAAAGCACAAGGGTTTGAATCCAGGCTGTCCTACTCTGGGAACTAGCTGCTTGACTCTGCTGAAATCCCAAGTCTTGGTTTTCTCATCTGATGAACTGAAATAGTATCATCTATACTCTACTTCAGCGTGTGAAGTGGTTGGGAATATAGACACAAAACATTTTCAGGATCCTACACAAGTGTAAGAAATTATTTTGATGAGGTAAGGAAGACACCAGATTTTCAGGCATAACACAGCTCGACGGAACCAGGGAACTGCACAGAGTCTGTGCCTCCCACAGCTGGCTCTCGGTGGGGAACTTGGACCAGCTCAAGCTCACAGTTACATGGAGGTTATGTGACAGTGGATTCTGCTGCCAAAGAAAGGGCTCCAGGCCTTGCGTTCTCGAACACAGGCTCTGCAGCTGTTCCTTGAGGACCCGTTTCAGGAAGCCCCACTCTCTTTTACAGCTTCAGCAGCACAATCTCTGATCAGCGAGGCTGAAAATGGAATGAGGCAAGGGCCTCCATTGAAAGTTTGACGGATGTCCTCAGCATGGCGCAAACACAGCAAGCCGGCTGTTTGCCACAGCAAGCTCCTTTGACAGATGGCACCTGGGAGACACGGAACAGGACGGCGAGCGGGCAGGCTGCTCGAGCCCCCAGCCCCAACCATGGCCAGAAAAGGAAAATTCCCTTTCTCCTGGAAAGTGGAAAATGTGGAAGAATTTCCATGTCCATCCAGATAACCTACTCAAGATGGATTTTTATATAAACCTGATGTAGGGAAAAAGGCTATGCCAGCTCCCTTTTGACTCTTTTATCCATCCATCCATCCATCCATCTAAGCGTTTACAGGCGACTTTAGTCGGGGTTGAGGGGGAGCAGATCATGTTGGTCCAGAGAGCGGACTCTGGGGCTGCACAGCCTGGCTTTGGGTCCTGGCTCCAGCTACACCAGAGAGCACCTTGGGCGGCAGTCTCGGTACCTAGCAGGTGTCCGCTAACGTCAGCTCTCGCCATTGTTGATGATGACGGTGAGGCGCGAGAGGGGAGTTATCAGGGGCTCAGGCCGCAGAGCTGATGGGCACGTTCATCATCTGGCCGGGGGGAGAAGCGAGTGGTCGGACAGTGTGGGGTGGGCTATGATGGCAGGGCCACACGAGGGGACAACAGCAGGCAGCCATCGGGTCTCACGCCTCCTAGCCTAGTGCAAAAGTGCCCTCAGGGCTTTAGTCAGCGATCCAGGTACTCCTCACAACCTCCTCTAAAGGAAACCCAGATACCATCCCAACTTTACACCTGGGGAAACCAAAGAGCAGAGAAGTTAAAGCATCTGCAGACTCAGAGCAGAGAGCAGCTAACTGTCAGGGCGCAGGCCCCAGGGGGAAGGTTCAGGAATGGTGGGACAGGGAGCCTGAGTCAGGGGATGAATGGAAGCTGGCGAGGCGGAGAAGGAGAAACGACGGGGAGGAGAGGAGGAGCACGTCGGCAGGGCTGCGGGTGGTTTGGACCGGGTGGGGAAAAGGGGGATGAGGTGCAAAACGGAGGGCAACGGGGTTCCGGCGAGCAAGGGCGACGGCAGGCTTAGGAACACTGGGTCTCGTGCACCTGGGCATAAACGCGATATGATCCGTTCTGAACCTGAAGTCGCCTTTAGCTTAATCTGGTAGCCGTGTTGGAAAAACAAATGCAAAGGGAATAACTGGGAAGAGAGAGACTGCAGCCGAGAAACGGCTCACTGTAATGCCACTTACTCCAATACCATATCTACCAGCGAGTCCTACGGGCTCTTCCTCCAAAACCTGCCCCACGCTTGCCACGTCTGCCATCACCTCTCCATGACAATCCCCCTCAACCCCGCCACCATCTCTCCCCGGACACACAGTCTGTACACAGGCAGCTTTAAGAATGATTCTGATGGCATCGGCCCCTATGGAAACACTGATGACTTACCACTAAGCACGGCCTGGCCCCCGGCACCTCCCCTCCCTCACTGGCCTCAGACCTCCACAGACTTGCCTCTGTCACCTGTCCTGTCCTCTGGGCCAAAGCTGTTCTCCCCATCACCATTCCTTCTGCAGCTCCAGGGACCCCTCCTCAGAGACACCATCCCCACCACCTACAAAACAGTGACTCACTTCATGCTTAAGACGGCACTGAGCACATGGCCAATGCTCAAAATACAGCTGCCGGACAAACACAGTATCCATGTTCGGCTGGGGACATAAAGCTCAAAAGACGACGGCTCCTTCCCCTGAAAACCAGACAGTCTAGGGAGGGAAAAAGGCCAACGGGCAACCACAGTCAGTGTGACGACGGCTCCAGCGGGAGACACTACAGACGCCTACGGGGAGATGAACTAGGCCAGCTTACGGGGTATACAGGGCTTCCTGGCCACGTGGACACCAGGAGGACAGGGCTGGCCCAGAAAACACAGGAAGAACCGTCCCGGATGAGCAAACTGCCTGCCCAAAGGTCCCAAGGGAAAGGCGAATGCAGCACGTTCAGGCACTTACAAGCAGTTCAGTGTGTGAGGTTTGCAGGGGCAGGACTGCATGGGCGTGGGGGACAGGCAGCAAGAAAGGCGGCTGCGGGGTTTCAAACAGCTAAATGTTACTGAAGCTATCTAGATCTTTTAAACTATCAGAAGATCCAAGGAAATAAAGAGAAAAGTTGTAGAGAAGGCGTGTTAACACCATGAACTTGAGTAGCAAGTTCCCTGAAATTCACATCCAAATTCACATCCAACTACGGAGGGAACTTTAAATTCCCTATATTAGACCCCTCCTTATTTGGAATACCTAAAGGGATTTTTGCTTTTCTGTTCAAGCCTGACTGGGTGAACCAGAGGTTCAGAGCAGAGGCAGGGGCGGAGTGCAGATAGCAGAAACGTGGGAGGGAGGGATGTTTGGGGAAATAAATCCAGACTCCTCTAATAAAAAAAAACAGGAAGGAAGGAAGGGAGGAAGGAAGGAAAGAATGGCCTTGGGCCAGAGCAGGAGGGAGTACAGAGGAAGGCAGGCTTCAAGGTAAGACCAGCTCAGACTAACAAGCCAGCAGTGAGATCCGTCCTGGAGGTCCAGCTCAAGGTGGCTCTAGTATTCTTTTCACGGACCAGAGAGCCACTGGGTCCAGACCTCTCATTCAAAGGGCCTTAGACTTCCTATACTATCTCCTAAGGAGATGGCAGGTACAGTTACAGAGAAACTGTAGCACTGGAAGGAAAGGTGAAGTTTAAGCCTTTCCTAGACTACACAGCCTATGGTGCACTGCTACTTCTTTGTATTATATCTTTTCTTCCTCGGGAAGAGCTTGCTTACATTCTATAGGTGCTCTTTGTTAAAAAGCAGTAATTTTTTAAATGTAAAATTAAAAACATACCACAATTTTGAACTATGTTTTCTCATTTCTTCATTTCATAGCATTCTGGGAGCCTTGGGGAAAATAAAAAGGGGCCTGGGTCACTCTTGGAAGCGTCCTGGGTATTAGAACCAAGCTGGTGTCCCTTCTCTAAGACAAAGTCTACCTTACGTTTGAAGCTTAATACAAATGAAATCAAGACAGAATCATGAAAAATAAGACTGCTCCTATGACCTTGGTCCCCAAATATTTCACACAACTCCATTGCTTCACTGTCCTCAGAAGCGGCCCTCCTCCTGCCACGTAGAAATAGAATCCTGAAGCCAGTACTCTGAACCTTGCCCTGTACTGCCAAGAAGATGACAGCGTCAACTCAAAATGCAGGTGGCAAGGGGACTGACCTGAGGGCACGCTGCTGTGTGCATGAGCTTTGGAGCCCATGGGAGCTGAACAAACTGAGGCAGGCTCTGTACGAAGTGTGTGTGCCTGAAACCCACTTTTTGTTAGTTTTCCCATCTAACTCTCATATATTCCCCTTTCATTCAAGGAATAATAATTTCACCCTCCGGAACCAGACCTAACATTTTCAAATTTCCACGGATGAGAAGCTGGCTTAAAGGATAAACTGGCTCTCCCTTTTTTAGTGCCCAGGTAATGAACTGAAATTACATATAAGGTTTGAATTTTTATGGGAAGTTATTCATTTACGTCCTCACCTTCAACCCTCTATTCTGTCAACCCTTAGTTATAACTTTGTTTCAAAATGACAATGAAATAAGCAGATACAGGATACATGCTAACGGTAAAAATCTAAGGATTTCTTTTCTTAATGAAGAAAAACAGAGCTAATAAAGGACTAAATCCATTTTACATAAAAGCAAACTAATACCAAAAACTGAAATTCCCTCCAATGTCTGTGCACCATTTGTACACCACACCTGCTCTGGATATTATCACACAAGCCCTGTGGTTTGGAATCTTGTAGCTTCCCAGTGTCTTACAGGACCAGGCAAAACAGAGTCTTCATTTCAGCACAGCATGATGGCCTGCCACAGCCCCCTTTCTGCTGCCCTGTCCCCTTCCTTTACTTAAGTAGACCCACAGAGAAGTAATCAGTACCATCCTATAAAACTTCTACTTTGTGAGTCAAAAGTGACTATTAGCAATTCCATATAGTCTGAGCAAATTCGTAAAATATATTTGGAGGTTAATGCTTTTTTAATTCTAATAATATTCCAGAAGAGCTCAATGATTTGGGGCAAGGCCAGAGTCCTAGGAAGATGCTGAAGGCCCTTCTCTGTGCCAGGAACATTACAAATGTTTATGCAGTTAATCTTTACAATAAACCCTGGGGAGCTGACACACACACTCTCTCTCTCTCTCTCTCTCTCTCTCTCTCTCCCCCCACAGATGGGAGACAGTCTCAGAGGGTGAAACCATTGAAAAGTGACCCAGCAAGGGAGTTATGGGGTTAAGAATGGATCCACGACACTCTCACTTGGTTAGACTGTTAGGAAGACTCGGACCATCCATGCCAACATGGATGTCCATTGCAGTGACATAGGCCGTTGGAAACATGGCCACCAAACATGGCCACCAGCTGCCTCAACTGGTCCTTAAGCAAAGACACTTAAATCTAACAAGCACAGAAACAGGAGCCATGGTGTCTTGACTGTGGCCTGACTCATGAGTATTATACCGTGAAACCTGGTGTCAACAGAGGTGGCGAAAGATCTGGACTGGAGGAAATCATACATACACCATTCACGCCCCATCAGAAAGTGTGTCTGCCATCTGTCTACCTGATGAGGGAAAAGCAGACTGATTTCTGGTTACGTCTTTCTTGCTGTCCCAAAAGCATGGGAGAAAATCTGTCTCTGAAGAACATCTGAAAGACGACTGTCTAATACATCTGAGCAGCGAGCAATCCCCCCTTTTGGGCTGCAGACAGCTTGCAGAATTTCCTGTCTGTGCCCACATGGCGGGAGGAGGCCAGACAAGAGGCAGGACCAGACATTCTGTTTTGGACGCACTGGGAGAGGCGGTGGCCTTACGTCGCCTGATGCAGCCCCTCAGCAGTGTCCTCCAGGGCAAGCCTGCTCCATCCCCAGGGGGGCCAAGCAGAGTCAGCTCCATAGCCGCAGGACACAGCGCACAGAGAGGCTGCAGCGGCCCACGGCTGCTCCTCCCGCCGCACCGCTCCCTGCCTTGGAGGGGCTCCTCAGTCAGTCAACAGTCAGGACCCCAGAGAACATCAGGAGGGCTGGGGCAGTGCCCCAGAACCAAACACTAATATTTTTGTAGTGAGACATCTGATAATTCACATGAAGTAGGACAAATAAGTATTATACAGATTATACAGATCTGCGTGTCAGCTCAAGTTTTTCCACCAAATGAGTTATGACAAATTTTCAATTTTCAGAGCTTTCTGGATTTCGAGATTACAGTATGGGATTATGAACCTACTCAGACTTGAGAAATAAAGTAGGTTGAGAGAAGTTCCTCGATTGTATGTTTGTTAGTCACAAAGTTTTCCCAGCCCTTTGGCTCAGCTACCACTTGGGCCAGCAAATCACACAATTAAATGAGTAAGGACAGACCAAATGCATGGAAATGGGAAGAGAGACCTGACAGAAGGGATGAACATGTGATGTATGTCAGTTACCGCCTTATGGTGATGCCAGGACAATCCGGTAACCTCCTAAGATCACTGAACAGTGCACTCAAAATGAGTGGCTTGCACGGGATGTAAATTGTGCCTCAATAAAGTTATTAAAAAATATCAATGTAAGAAGCTCAGAGATGTGAATTAATGTACTAGTTTGCAAATGTAGAAGTCCTCTTATGAATAATGTAGTGCTATTTTCTCATAGTAAAAGTGTTTTAGTAATGTGATGTGATACAGCCACTTTGGAAAAAAATCTGGCAGTTCCTTGAAAGGTTAAAAACAGACTTAGCATATGACCCAGTAATTCATTCCTAGGTATATACTAAGAAAAATTAAAAACCATGTCCAGACAAAACTTACATATAAATGTTAATAGCTGTGTTATTCACAATAGCCAATAAATGGAAAAAAAAAACCCAATGTCCATCAGCTGATGAAAGGGTAAACAAAATGAGGTAGATGCATGCACTGGAATATTATTCAGAAATAAAAAGAAATGCAGTGCGGATACATCCTGCAACATGGACAGACCTTGGAAATATGGTGCGATGGGAAAGGAGTCAGTCACAAAAGACCACATAATGTGTGACTCCATGTATAGGAAATGCTCCAAAAAGACAAATTCACAGAAATAGAAAGCAGAGTCGTGGATGCTGGGGGCTGGGGAAGAGCAGTGATACTGTCAAATGATGGCTAAAGGTATTAGGTTTCTTTTTGGGGTGATGAAAATGTTCTAAAATTGATTGTGGTGATGGTTGTAGAACTGTAAATATACTAAAAACCACCGAACTGTACACTTTAAATGGGTAGATTGTATGGTATGTGAATTGTATTTCAATAAAAATGTCACCCGAAAAGAGGTTTGAGTATATTAGGATGGAATTAAATATGTATGGTTGCCCGATGTTTCTCAAAGCATACGAGTCCCTGGCATCTGCCAGCTTACAGTGTGACTTGGTGGCCGTCCAACACCATCAACAGAGGCACAGTTCTCATCCCCAACTATGACACTGGGCAAGTCTGTGGAGAAATTTAAATCTCCTTTAAAGATTTACTTGTTTACTTGGTTCTTAGCATCGTTTCTGCACTTTTAGCACAACAACCTATTTCAGATTAAATAGATAAACTGCTGTCATTTGCAATAACTGTGAAAAGAAATATTAAATAAATATTGAGATAAAAATAAGTTAAGTATATTAAAATGATCCTTACAAGCATGCGATATTGTGAACATTAGACCACTGGAGTCTAAGAATTTTAACTCATGGCATCTAGCAGAATTCTAGTTCATTCCAGAAGTAACACACAAATAGCTCTAATTAAACATTTTCTTGCTTCTTGGGAAGGTAAACACCAAATGGAGGAAAAGATCATAGATTAGCAACATTTTGGAAGGCTTGTAATAATTTATTAGCTTATTTATATCCTATCTCGTTCCAAAAAGATTTTCCCATTGCTTGTATGCTATATCAAGAAAACAAACAAAAAACCTCTATTAAATTAATTAAGAGCATCTGATCTTAAGGGACATAAAAACAATTAGTCAACAAATATTTACTAAGCATCTGATATATAAAAAGAACATGGCTGGGCGCTGAGGGAGCTACAGAATACCTGTGACAGTCTCTGCCCCTTGGGAAGCGGTGGTCACATCTAATAATAAATATCTATCTCTGATGCCATCTGCCAGATTTCAAATAAGGGGTCCAGTTAATATGACGTGTAAGAGTTGAATGAGCGATTGCTTCCCACTACCAAGACCGGGAAGGCAGAGGAGACGGGTTTCGAACTAACTTTAAAGGTTCCCAAAACTTAGGCAGGCGCAGAGGAAAGAAGGTGGGCATCCTGCGTGGGAAAGGCCAAGGTGCCCTCCAGACACAGAGGGCAAGAGCCTGGCCTATCAGCAG
>JAQQAC010002837.1:108575458-108612227 GCA_029783875.1 Phataginus tricuspis
GAGGGGGGCGCCCAGACGCTGCACTGTGCTCATGAACCTCGTCTCAAGTGCGGACTTCTGGGCCAGTGGGCTCCTCAGAAACTCTCCCCTGGGAACCTGGAACTGGAGGTTGGAGGTGTTCATCAGCCTCTATGGCCTGAGCACAAAGGCATGGGAACTTGGGAGAAGACTTGTCACCACCATCAGCAACAGTGCAGATCCCGGAGAAAGCCAGCGAACAGCGAAGGGCAGGAACCAAGAGGAGGCAGAGCGGGCGGCAGGGCGGAAGCGAGAGTGGCCTGAGTCAGCTGCCCGGCTCCCGGGCGCCGCCTGGCCCCGACCTCTCGGTCAGGCCGCTCCTGGTTTGCCATCAGATCCTTGTTTTCACCAGCACTGTCTCCTGTGGGTTTTGGTGACTAGTCACCCAAAGGTGACAGCTTTGTCAACTGCCACTGACTGCTTGGCAGGCCAGCCAGACAGCTTCTCCATAAACTCTAAGAATACTGGCAGAGTAATGGCCACTGGGGGCTCCTGAGTACCCTGACCCACAAGGCACCCAAATATCCTTGGAAATCCAGAATATTTTTAGGCTTGGCTCAACAAGAAACAATGTGCAACTAGCCAGAAAAGCCCACCAAAGATCTCCGCTACCAGTGTGACCCCGGAAGCCAGCCAGCCATACGCTCCAGGGGGGTCCGACTCTCTGCTCTGCAGCAAGACGTAGGGGGGCCCAATGCAGCGAGCTTAGGACTGACAAACTGTGCTCTGCACACGGGATCTTCACGCTCGACGTGGTAAAGGACCAGCTTTTGGTTTTTTGGTGTTGTTTTTATTCTACTGTGGGTGTTTTCCCCTCTGTGGGAGTCCACTACTTCCGTAAAACACAAAAGTATAGTGTGCTTGACATCATAGCGAGGCCCCTCGTTAGGACTTCTGAACCCTTGCCCTTGATTGCTGTTCTTATCTCCCTGTAAGAACACACAGTGCCTGGGCCACCGCAGCCCGGGGTCCACACTCTGAGGATGTCTGCTCTATACCGCAGTTGCCTCAGGCTCAACAGACACGGCTGTTGTCTTCCCTGCCACCCCCAGTGCTTTCTTGAAGACATCATGACAGCCCACCTGGTATAAAACAGAGGTGCATCTGCACAACATATCCTGGAAGGCTGTTGGTAATCACATCTCTGCTTTGTAATGACTGGCTCTGCGACTCCGGGCTAGGAATGTAACCACTCTGAGAATTTCTCCCCATCTGTGAAATGGGTGTGTATGATAGGGAGAATCCCAAGATCTCCATTCTCTGGCAAATACACCCTGCATAATCCCCTCCTCTGGGGTGTGGGCAGCTCCTGTGACTATGACGGGCTAGCCGCTCCCTCCATGGGAGTATGTCTATGCCTGGGACGGCTCAGGCTCCACCCAATACCACATGGCCAGTTGGCTCATGGCAGAACCAGACCACAAGCCTAGTCTTTTAAAAACAGTCTACAGCAGCCTCATTTTTAAATACAAATATTTCTTTGGCTGCAATAAGCTGCCTCCTACGTTTTCAAAAAAATAAATTTTACCAACATCACTGATGTCATTGATTATAATGTCGGTCTCTGTCCTGAAATCACCAAGTAAGTGGGATTTTCTGGTTGTCAAATGAAAAAAAATTAAGTGGATATTCCCATAAGCAAATTTCACAAGTGGAACTGGGCCTAAAATTCATCATTCTTAGACATCACCTTTTACAATGGCAGTGGAAAACCAGGCCAGCAACACTGCGGCTGAGCAGACTCGCAGCATATACCAACCGAACCTGCTCTTTTTGACCTGTGCATGACTTCAGAGCTTCTGGCCAGCTATGCGATGTTTTCAATCCCTACCTGGGTTCCACACCAACGTTCACACTTCATTTATGACCACCGATTTTATAAGCTGTGGAATTCTTTGCTGGTACTTAACTTCCCATAAAAACAAATATTGAAATCATGATCGGATGGTGAACATTTGCACTGGCATGGTTTGAAGCTAAAAAACGTAAGAGCTTTTATGTTTTGTGTGCAGCTATCTGAAAATATGGGACTTTTTTTTAAACCCTTGCTACCACAAATAAACTGACAAATATCATCAATTCTTATGCTTTTCTTTGGTGTTTTTTTGCTAACTTTCATAGACTTTCAAACACATCAACATCACTGAAACAATATATTTTCAAATTTTTGGATAGCTGTATGTGTAAGACAAAATAACATAAAGTAAAGCACATACTGGCTGTCGGATAGCCCAGGTCTTGAAAGGACCACATAAATCTGTCTTGTGGGAGAAACGGAGTTGAATAGCTTCACTACCTTCTGGGGCAACCACATACTTTATCATCACAAGACTTTACATTATAAATGGTGTATAAATAAATGTGCCCAAGAAATATGTATAGAAAGTTGCTCTCCAAGGGTGAGAGCAGACAACGTCTGCCAGTATCAACAGTGTGCAGAGGAAACTGGGCTCAGAGGAAGCAAGAACTGTATGGGATCCCTATGGGGTTGGACATAGTCTGCCGCAGCACCGAAGGTAATGATGGACAGCTTACAGGGCTCAAAATTCCAGGACACGAGTGGCCCCCTGATGCCCCTGCAGCCTGGGCCGTACTGTGGGAGGAATAACGGAGCCCAAGAGATGAAGGAGGGTCTGCAGCTCTCTTGGACTTTCTTTGGAGCTGGAAAGGCAGATCATATCTCAGTCTCTGCCACTTTCATTCAAATTTCAAGTGTAGGCCTGACTCCTAGAATTTGGTATTCAGGATCTTGCATGTATATATTTCTTTCATTCATCCTTTTGAAGAAACTGGAACCCAGATCATTCTCTTAAACCTGGCAAAATCGAGACCAGTCACCTGATTGATAGATAAGAAATGTTTCTGCAGAGGGCCAGAGGGTGGATATTTTTGGCTTTGTGGACCACATGGTCTCAGCTGCAACTACTCAACTCTCTTGTTATAGTGCCAAGACAACAGGTGATGGAATGGGTATGTCTGTGTTCCAATAAAACTTTATTTACAAAAACAGGAGGTGGATCAACCTGATTTGGTTCGTGAGCTGTTCTTTGCTGACTCTTGGCCTAGGTCTCCGAAAACACAGAGGCCAGGATGCTCACCATTTTTATAATGGCACAGTCTGCTTCTCATAGTGGTTCCAATGCATGTCCTTCCTGCAACTCCTTCCTCCACTACCACCAAATCTCTACAGCAGACGTCTGAGTGTGTCCTGTCCTGTCAAACCTTATGTATCCCCTGACCTCAGGCAGTGCCCCAAATCTATGCCAGGGATACTCTGGGGCTAGCTCACAGTAATCATGGGCAACACATACACAAAAGGGTGTTTATCCTAAAACACCATGTATCTGAGAAAGGCCAGTTTCTGCTTTGACAAAGCTAGATTCCTTTAGTGCAAGACATTTGAGGACTAAACACTAATGGCATCGTGCAGGCGTGAAGGAGCAAGAATGACTTCTCAAACATGTTTGATCATGGAATCCTTTGTTCCCACGGAATCCAAGTATCACTTGGAACTTGCATTGCAGGACAACATAGAACTTGGGAGATATTTCCACATGATTTATCCTTCAGCGTGACATAAGTTACCCTTTATAATCTAGCCCTGACCTATACAGAGCTCCCATTTTGCATCTGTCAGGAACCCCCCCTGCACATCCTCTACCCCACTCACTTGAGCTGTGCTTCATGTCACCAACACACCAGGTTGTTTATATTTCCACACCGCAACTCATGCCTGATGAATCCTATCCTGCGGGGACCAGCTTAACGTTTAAGCAGTCTCTCCCACAAAGTGTATCTCCCAGGCCTTTGTGCCCAGAGAATATTGGAAATACTTAACTCAACTGTCCCTTACAGTTTCATTTATTCTTAACCTGATAGTGAGCAACATAATTCTGGAGGAGGTCACACTTCCCATTGGAACTCATGGCCTTAGCTGACTAATCTGAGGACAGATCCTGACTCTTTTCCCATTAGTTTCACAGATCTGGTGCAACGCATTCAACTTAACATGAGGTGATTTCTCCCATAATACAATGTTGTGACTATACTAAATATGCTTTCTCATCTCTCAATCCACCCCATAACATTTACTAGGGACTTCCCAAACAACAAAACGGGACAGGTGGGTGGAAGGATAAGGGGAATAATGTTCACGGGAGGAAAGAAAGGAGGACAAGAGAGAAGAAAATGATCCTAAGACATATCCAACGAGTACTGAGGGTAAACTATTAAAAGTGCTTCTCTTATTTGCCACCCACCCTTTGCCCTTTACCTTTTGGTGTTTAATACTGAATACTGGTCTTCTAACTTGCTTCTGGTTGATACCCAATTTGCCATGTTGTTGATTCAGAGGCAGTTTCACATGCTAAGTACCAGAATAGGAATAATTACTGAACGCCAGGGCTGGAGGGAGTGACATGATGGTTTATCAGAGAAAGAAACCAAGGGCCGGCAGGGAGGCGTCTCCCCCAGCAGCTTTCCCGGGGAGGCCTCCCATTTCAGATTGTTCAAGGCCATGAGGCGCCCCTCCTTTCCTACCACAGGCCTCTGATTTTAAGTGTCCTCAGGCATTATCATCCTGATTTTACAGACCATGAAGCCAGGACAAGGAGAAATCGAGTGGCCTGCACCAGCGACTCATTTGAACGCTGAATGTTAATGCCAAATGTCATGATCAGGCCTTTTTATAGCCATGCCTCAGAGGTAGGATATTTCCATTACTTGAATGAAACCACATATTCTTCTTCACCGAAAAACAATTTTATGATTCTGGATTCTGATATGAGTAATACTTTTGTGGGTCAATCCAGTGACAAAAAGCCATGATTAACCTTCTCCTTGCAACCCCTTGTTTCTGTAGCATTTTATGCTCTTAAAACAGAGTTTAGTTTTTAGAGCAGTTTTAGCTTTACAGAAAAATTGAAGTACATATACCACCTCCTCACCCTGCCCCCCCCCCCACACAATTTCCCCTATTTTTAATATCTGGCATTATTAACAGCAGGTACATGTGTTAAAATGGATAAACCCACACTTTATTATGAACCAAAGTCCATGGTTTACATTAGTGTTCATTCTTTGTGTTGTACATTTTTATGGGTTTTGATAAATACATAATGACATGCATCCACTATTACAGTATCATACAGAATAGTTTTACTACACCAAAAATTTCCTATTACTTCACCTATTCATTCCTCTCTCTCTCCAAACCCCTAGGAACCAATCATCTATACTGCCTCTATAGTTTTGTTTTTCCAGAATGTCATATAGCTGGCATCATGCAATATGTAGTCTTTTCATTTTGGCTTCTTTTGCTTAGCATTTACACATTTAAAGTTCATCCATGCCTTTACATAGCTTGAAAGCTCTTTTGTAATCACTAAATAATATTCCAGTATATGAATGTACCAGCTTGTCCATTCACCTGCTGAAGAACATCTTGGCTGCTTCCAGGGTTGGGCAATTTCAAATAAAGCTCCTATAAATATTCATGTGCAGGTGTTTGTGTAGATGTAAGTTTTCAACTCATCTGACTAAATACCAAGGAGCACAGTTTCTGGATCATATGGTAAGAGTATGTCTAGTTTTGTAAGAAACCACCAAACCATCTTCCAAAGAGGCTGTGCCATAGTGCGTCCCCACCAGCGGTGAGCGAGCGCCCCTGCTGCTCCACGTCCTCTCCGTCATTTGGTGCTGAGGATGTCACGTTTCTATAAAAGATGTGTGTGTGATCACCTCGCTTTAGAACGGCTCTCATCAACTCTACCTGTTGTGTTCCAAGGGACAAGATCTGATATTCAATATACCTGAATCCCTAATAACGACTTGCTTATTCCAGGTCTCTACAGGGCTAATTGTGCCCACGGACCCTACCTTGCTCACTTGATAACTATAACCCCTCCTGCGCACTGAGCAACATGGTGGCCACAAGGACAGAACAGCTCTGGTTCCTGCCCTCACAGAGTCTGAGGCTGGGCCCGCAGCAGGGGGTCCCATCCATGGTCACAGCACACGGAGGGAAACGGAAGCTAAGGGAGGCGCTCCTGGTGGTCGCCTTTCACACGGAGCCCTTGGTCATGCAGCCCACAGGCTGGGGGTCCCACACATGTTTCTAGGATGACAACACAAAGGGCCTACCCATCCTGCAACTGTGTTTTTGCAAAGTTGCCAGGAAGCATTTGCTCTGCCAGAAAACCCAGGGAGAAAAGTGACACAGAAGCTAACCTGAAGAGTGAGGGTGGAGGTTTCTGCATCAAGGGTACAGATCATCCCTCAAAGGGCTTTGACAACCACCAAAGCGACAGGAATTATTTTTAAAAATTAATGCCACGGTTACAGACTTTTTAGATTTATACGGTCCATTTTCAATAAAGAGCACTCACAGAAACTGTTCAATATTGCCGGGGGGGAGAGGCATTAACATTCATGCTGAACGCGCCATGTTTCTTAGGGCTACCGTCGCATCTGCCCCTGCTGCTCATGGGCTTTCCTGGGCTGGTAGCCTCTCCGAGCCAGCCCGCACTGCCTGCAGCAGGCTCTGCCGAGACCAGAGCGCAGTGCCCCAGGGGCTGCCAGGGCAGACCTCGCCAAGCGGTGCAGAGGTCAGACCTTGATGCCAACAGAGATTTGCTGGATCACAGAACCTAACCAGCAGTATCTTTGTGGTGACCCGAGCACTCAGGTTGGCACAGAGCCCTGCAAGTTCTCGGCAAAGATAAAAAGTGAAACTAAAAAACAGTTTTTAATTCATAAACAACACAACAAAGATAGGGAACAGCAGCCCACCCAAACCGGATGACCAAAACCGAAAGCTGAAGTGATTTTAAGAAAACACCATCGCGTTAGCTCCGCTCAGGCCCCTTCCATGCAGTGTCCGGACCATGGGCCCAGGCACCACGGAACACATCAGGAGGGCACTCCGCATGTACTCAGGACATCAGGCCAGGATGGCCCAGCCAGCCCTGTGGGGCCGAGAACCGGGCGTTCCCGTGGTCCCGGGCCGCAGCCTCAGGGCAGTCAGTGAAAGCAGGACGGCAGCCGAGAGCTGGGTCTTCAGCCGTCCTCCCACACACGCAGTTTCCAGTCTAGCCAGGGTGAATGGGGTGAAAGGGGACGCAGTCCCCCTGTGCTCTTTTCCTCTCTCCGCATCTGGACAGTGTTGCCAAGAACAGGACGACACTGCCTCCATGCCAGTCCTCCCGAGCCTCCAGCCCAGCCTGGACTCCTGCCCTGGGCTTACGCCTCACAGAGCCAATGGCACCCTCACAGCTCCTCTTCCATGTCTGAAAGACACGTCACACTTAAAGGGAGCCAGAGCAGAACTCAGTCTGTAAAGCAAAGTCTGCGAGTTGCCCTTTTTCTCTCCTTCCCTCCACCTTCCTGCCCACCTGCCCTCGTGGCCAATCGAAGAGCAGTTCCCAATGGCTCTAAATTCACATGTGCCCTGCCCACGCCCCTCTCCATCTCCACTGACACAACCCCATCCCCAGTTCTCTCCGCTGATGAATATAGGCCTAAGTTCTCACTCTCTGAGAACTGATGAGTTCCACTAGCGCACGTTTCCATTCTCGTTCCCTGCAGGCCGTCCGCACAGCAGCGGGGCCATCAGAATGTACATCACAAATCAGTCACTTCTCCTATGGCCTGGAACCCTTCAAGGGCCTCAGCTGTACTTCAAGTAAAATCCGTAGTCCCAGCTTTAGCCTCCAAATCTGCACGGAACCCAACCCCGTCCATCTCCTCCACCCCATCTTTCATTCAGATGCCTGCATCACATTGCCACACCTGCAGACTGTCCCTGATCCCCACCCTAAGAGACCACCACCCAATCACTCTCTGAGCCTGTCGCTTTCATTCTCTAAAGCATATTCATCACCATTTTTGATACACACATGCACACACACACACACATACCAACTACAAAGTCTTTTTATAACAGTGTCTCCACTGCCCAGAAATCTTCCTGGGACAAAGAAGGTCCTCAGCAAACATTTTGTTGAAGGGATGTGAACTGAGAAGCCGACACAGCCATTCTCCTCTCTGCTGCTGCAAATGATTCTTGTTTTTGTTATTGCTGTTGAGTAAAAGATGAAGTAATTGGCTTACACTGATGGACCCTGGTACAAAAGATACGTATCATTAAATACTGGAATCCCACTCAAGCTCAGGGGGAGGCATATGAGAACTGAGCTGCCTAAGGGGTGCAGCAGACGGGCCTTAGATCTCACATTCCAACCACTGAGTAGAATGACAAGTGGAATTAAATTTAATATTTAAATAGTTTTCTCCTCTTTCCTCCTTTTGGCTGATTTTGCATGTGCTAAATTGGTTCTGTTGAGAAGTAAAAGCATTGACAGAAAACCCTGAATGCACAATAAAGAGACTCAAAGACACTCCAGAGGGCTGTCTTTCTGGGACAGAGACGCTGGAACCCCTCTAAACTTACAGCTCACCACAGCACTCTTTGTCACATTTTATTATGCTTGCATTTTTTTCTTTCTTTCTTTTTTTTTTTGGTATTAGGCCTTAAAAAAGAATCCTTCATACTTTATAAACTTTAAAGTAATGGAAACACTAGTCATTGTTGATTTTTGCCCATGTTTCAATTCAGTTTAAAGAGATACCATCAGGGGGGGCTAAGAGGGTCTGTGCTATACTTAAAACAATAGCAAACAGGATCAGGTCTCCTTAATTCCCTGAGTGTGTTTGTGACAGCATAAAGGGCACATGATGCCAATAATTCTAAGGAGAAAAATTCCTCCACTTATAAGATTCAGTCCAAAGCAAACACCACACGCACGTTTGGGCAGGTGTTGAGGGGCTGGAAGGCTGAGATTTATGTGCTAAAATGAAAAGACCCTGAATGTGTGTAGCTTGGCCAAGGAGACATGATAACTGCCCTTAAATATCTGACAGAGTGAACACCAAAGGGGAAAGAAAATAATGGTCAAAGCAAGACCAAGGAGGCGAGTGGGGGGAACGGGGATCACGGGAAACCTGATATGAGCATCCCAGCAGGAAGACCTTCCAGATGGAAGAACAGTTCCTCTTAGTCCAGGACCGAGCAGCACCCAGTGTCAGGGCTCTCCCACCTCATCTGGAGCAAGGCTGGCCGGCCTGACTTTTAGAGCAGGACAGGATGGCAAGAGGCCAGGTCTGCAGGGAGCGGGGCTGGCCAATCGCTCCAGCAGCCCACAGCCCACTCCACCACCCTCCCCGAAGCTGCCAGGGAAGAGAGGAATGTTTCCAAGGGGTCATTTCAGGTTCCGCAGTTGAGGTTGGCGTTTTCACACATTCCTCTGGTCTCCTGTATTGCTGGGAGTAGAGGGTGTGAGAATACCATAAAGCCATTTGTGCCACCTTTGTCTAGAGCTGTGGTTCTCAAACTTGGCTGATGATCAGAACCACCTGCGACATGGAGGCAGGCTCTGGCTTTATAAAAATACCATTCCTGGATACATCACCACACCCTCTGAACCAGGGTCCCGTAGCTGGCAGCAGGCAGAGCTGGAGTTCAAGTCTACCTCCGTCTGACTTCCAGGCTCGGGGCTCGGCTGCTGATCATGGGCCACGAGGAGACAGCCATTCACAACTACTGTAAATTCCAGTCTCGGTGTTTCTTTCCTAGCTGCCTAAGTGTCCTGCTGTTTCTGACTTGGAGGAGCAGCTACATCAGTAAGTTAACTGCGTGATTTAACAGAGATGACTAGAAAGCCACCAGAGCTATTGGCCTGGACCTATCAGGATTCACCACCAGAGCTGTATCTCTGAACTTCTGGAAGTGAATATTTCTAGCATTTACAGGAAATTCCTTACAATAAAGCACTACCCACCATCTTCCTACCCACTCACATTTGAAAGTAACAGATTTGGGGAATGTGTGGCAGTTTCTGGAATAACCCTAAATCGCTGGAGCTGTATGCCCTCCAGGATGGGCCGCACTGCTGCCCAGGGACCAGATGCCTTACCTGACTGGGAGGAGCCTTTAAACACCTGAGTAGCCAGCACTCTGTGACCTTTTCACACACTGGCTTATGCACTGGTGAGCCCATGAGTCACAGAGGACTTTCCCCAGGTTTGTGTCTATGAATGCCACAGACCAATTCGTTCAGGGCCAGATCACTTTACCAAGTAGTCACCGACTATCTTGGAGGAGTAATAGTAATACTACCGACTGGAGTAGTAAGGAGAGCACACCGTCACTGCCGCACCCCTGGGACTCCATCCTCACAGTGTCGCTCCTGTCGCCACAACTTGTAAATGGCTCAAAAGTGGCTCATGGAAGTGAAGCAGCTTGTACAGTGAGGGGCAAAGAGTCAGAGGCAGACCTAGAACTCAGTGCATCTGCTGTGCTCTGTCCCCTATGCCGTATGGCCTTCCACTGTGCCAAGCACAAGGGGAGTACAAGAGCAAAGGAGAATGCCCTGGCCACAAAGGGTGAAGGCCAGCACAGGCATCCATGCACCCGTGCAGCTCAGGGCACCAGGAGCAAAGCACCAAGGTCCACGAGGACCAGGAGGAAGGAGGCAGCTGCAGGCTCTCAGCTGAGCCACGCCGAGGATGGTACAACTGGGAGCACACTGGAAGAGCTGTCTGGGAGCAGGGCCCAGCCTTGAATATGGAGTGGCAGCCAGGGGCCAGTGCTCGGCTCCCAAGAACTGTCTCCCCAAAAAGCCGTGCACTTAGTGGTGACAGTGAGTCTAAAAGGAAGGCTACCGACTGACTGTGGACAGTCTACCTCATAACGCAAAGCAAAGCCACACAAACTGGAGAGGTGAGTCACGTGCTAAGGTTAGTATGGCCATCCAACCATCCTTGGTTACCCAGAATGCTGCAACACGGAGATGAAGCCAAGAACTAAAGGGTTGTAGAAAGTGGAGGACATAAACACGTGAGGGTCTTTCGACTCTCTGTTTGAATACCACTCTAACAGAACAGAAAATGGCAGCGAGAAGCTGCCCACGGCTACTGGACAAGAAAAAGAGAGACAGAAAATGCTGTAAAATCAAACTCCAGAACTCAGAATCCATAGCAGTCTGGAAACACCTGCCCCCAGAAGCACACGACCTCCGCCTTACCAGATGACTGTGTCACAATTAAAGGATGGTAAGTCATTAATGATACCACAAAGGAAATATTAAATTAGAATACCGTTCAGTTAGACAGACTGGTAGAGAATTTATTCAAACACAAAATTCACACTATTTTGTAAGGTTTGATGCTTCAGGCCCCTGGAACGCTCTCTCCTGGAGAACATTTACCGGAGATGTGAGCAAGAGGCTACCATATGGCTAGGGGGATAATAGTGTGGAGCCAGTCATCCTGAAGCTTCTACATGTTTCTCTCTGTGCTCCAGGAAAGCATGCACAAAATGTGAAAGTGTGATTATTGTGCACTTAGCCTAGAAGAATCTAAAATATACCTTTTCAGTAGAGCCTCCGTGCAGTCCTAAAGCAGCCAATTACCTCGACTCTCCTGATACCCAGACCTTAGGCCCATGAGGGAAAATGTCTATCTTGTTCGTTTCTCCTGCTGGGGGCCCTGGCATCACACCTGAAGTGTAAAAGATGCTTGATAAGGGTTAGATTAATAAAAACTAAATAGAAAAATCATTACTCTCAAACAGGAAAATACTACTCTCATCTGGAATATCCATTTAAAGAAATAAAATAACTAAAGTTAAACTGTGCCAGTGGAACCCATTTGGAGTTTCTAGCAAGAGGGCAGAACACCTCTGAGAAAGGGGACAGGTGGGTGGTCCACTTCCCTTTCAGAGGTCTTTCCCTTAGCGCCTCACAATACCAGCTGTGAAGGGCCCCCAACTGGACGGGACAAAGGAAGCGAGCAGAGCAGGACGTTCACCCTAGCACAGAGGCTCTGGGACGGGTGCACAATCCCCTGACAAGCAGAGCTACCGGCTGCCACAGCGGGCGCCTGGGTGGTGTGATTTTTCAGGCTTGGTGGACCAAAGAGGCTTAGACCTAATTAAAAAGAGAAAAGCAGCTCATTGGTGATTTTAAAGATAAGGAAGCAAATAATGAAAAGTTAGACAGACAAAAATTAAAGGAACATAGAGAAATAAAGATAAACACAGCAATGCTCTGGAAAGCTAAGGAGCAAACAGCTGGGCGCAGAGTCAGGGGAGCCATTAAGGACCGTGGTGAGAGGAGTGACAGACGGGCTGGTGCCGCTGACGGGCTCCAAGAAGCCTCTGCTGCGGGATTCCTGAAAGGAGCTGCCTCTTGGGAATGTCTCCTAATGAGAGATGCCTAATGAGAAAACGCAACGTTCAGAACAAATAGTTGCAGAAAGCCCGGTGAGATGGATCCAATCCACAGGCTCGGCGGGCTCCGGGTGTGTGGGAGTTCCCTGCTTTGCTTCATGCCCACCCTCTGAGGCCCCTCTTCTTGAGTCCCACAGTGAAACTGTGTGGTTGAGAGCTCACAAACGCAATGGACCACTCCCCGAAATGCCTTTCTGCTTTGGGCCCCCCACCCGTCCTCCTCATCACCACGGGCCCCATTTCCTCCCTCCTTGCCTAGAACAGAGTCATGAGCCTCTTACTTCCAACTGCAGGATGCTAATTGAAAAAGCCACAGTCACAATTAGGTGGGTTTCTAACATAAGAATCTCTCCTCTTAACAGAAAAGAAACAAGAGCAAATGATTTAAATTCAGTGCCATTTGCAATAATCCACAGAATGAGGAAAACCTGAGTTACGGGTAAAGAAATAGCATCTCTTCTGAGAACAAGAGACTGCTGATAATGTGCTTTGAATTTCCATTTGAGAGGAAATAGATGTTTCTGTGAGTTCACAGTATCAAGCACTTTCTAACTGAAGCATAATATTGTAGACACCAGCGTATTGGCAATAAAATTACCAGAAAATTACCCATTTTGACTTGAATATGAAGATTCTGTCAATTAAAAAATATTTTATCTTGCAGTTAAAATGCTTCAATGAATCATGGATCACAGTTATTCCAGCCACAATGCCAGCCAAGGAAAACGTATCAATACTTACTCAGGCTCAGAATGAGGACCAAATTCCAAAAAGAACAATAATTGGCTACCTTGAACACATTTACTAGACAGCAACAGGGTGTGTGGTTACAGAACTGGATGGCAGTCAAGATTTGGAAGTTTAACCCCTGCTGGCACACTGGACATTCTTGATGGAGCCCCGTGTTGCAGTCAACTCCTGGCTCGAGTGAGCCCAAGGGCAGAGTAGTCTGGGAATTTCCTTTCAAGAAACATTAACTTCTTTGCATTCATACATGGGAGTCAAGTAAATTTAGGATGTAGCTTTCTGTACAGGGCCTACTTTGAAAAGCATATAGCCTTATACATTTATTAAATGAACACTGACAAAGTGCCTACAGGGTGCCAGGCCCCATGAGTGGTTCCTGCTTTCTGAGGGCCACAGCGTGGAAGAGGAAGGTGGGCCCACAGACCACGCATGCATGAAGGGCCCTGAGGCCTGGTGGGCCTGGGCAAGGAGGCACCAGTTCTACCTGGGATAGGGCCAAGGGGGGCCTGAGTTCTCCCCCCAGATCCAGGTCACCTGGCAAACAGACTCCAAGAGAACTAAGGAAGAGGACAGAATTTTAGAATTCAGCCCAAACAAGTTATTTTTGTTCCTGACACAGCCTAATCTCATTGTTTACTCGGTGTCCCACAAACTTCTGATACTTAATGTGGAAATACACAGGTTTGGGGTTTGGGTGCTTCATATAAGGCATCTGTCAAGCCTGACAGAAACCCAAGCAGCCAAAAGACTGGGGCATCCTCTTAAGTTGGCATTGAAAGGACTCCCTAGTCAGGCAGAATAAAGGCCTCCACTGCAGCTGGCCTCCAGTGAAAGGCGGGAAGCCTTACAACCCTCAGAAGAGCATTTACCCGGTTTCTTCCTCAAGTTCCCCCACTAGCAGGAATGTGTACTGGGGAAGAGAGGGAGCTCTGGAGTTGGGTAGATGGCCATTTGACCCCAGCGTTGCCATTCATGGGCTCAGTTCCCAGCTTTCCGGCCCCTTTTCCTTGTGTATAAGGGGACAGGAGGTGATAACAGCATCTGGCTGCCGGTGCTGGCATGCGGAGCCACGGTGGCCCTACAGATAAAGAATGCGACTCAGCACTCTAGGCGCCGCCAAAGCTCCATCGACCTTCAGCGTGACCACAGGCATGAGTGCGGCTCTGCCATTTCCCTTGTCACATGGGTAACCTTCAAAGTCAGCTGCCTGCCCAAATCTAAACCTCATAAAAAATGCATATGAAGAAACTATACACTTAAAACGGTTAAAATAGTAAATTTTGTTATGTATGCTTAACCACAATTTTTTTTTTAATTATAGGAAAAGGCAAATCTACAGGGACAGTAAAAAGGTCACTGGTTGCCAAGCACAGGGTGATGAAATCGTTCTGTGGGAGACTGAAATGGTGGAGGCATAACATTACATACACATTGGTTAAAACCCACTGAACTGTAGGCCACAGACTGGCTGTTTTGTGTCTCTGCAAAATGTGTGTGTTGAAATCCAGTCCCCAGAGTCATGGTATTCGGAAGCAAGGCTTTGGGGAGTGATTGGGTCATGAGGGTGGAGCCTTCATGAACGGGATTAGTGCCCTGATGAGAAGAGGCCACGGAGCCGGCTTCACTCTCTTCCCACTGTGCGAGAATGCACAGAGAAGTCAGCTGCCTGCCACCCAGAAGGGCCGTCTCACTGGAACTGACGCGCTGTCGCCCTGACCTTGCACTTCAGCCTCCAGAACGGTGAGAGACAAACTTGGGCTGCTTATAAACTGCCGACCTACAGCCCTTTGCTATAGCAGCCCAACTGCTGCTACACAGCATAGACTGAACCCCGAGGTAAACTATGGGCTTTAGTTAACAATACCGTGTGGATATTCATTCGCCAGCTGTAACGAGTGCCTCACACTCATGCAAGATGTCCCTCACAGGAGAAACTGTGTGGGCTGGGGAGAGGGAAGAGGTATATCCTGCCTTTCTGCTCAGCTTTTCAGTAAACTTGAAACTATTCTAAAAAATAAAGTGTATTAATGTTAGAAGATGCAGGAGTTAACAATTATACTATGTGAGCCAATCCACAAAGGTCCCAAGTGCAGTGAGCAGCTAACAGTATGAAAGGGGAGCGGAACCTGTGGTTCTCAAGGAGAAACCCCCCTCTGCTGAGCCCCTGAAACAGGCTATTCTGATAGACTGAAGGTACCCCCTGGCGCTGAGCCGGACAGACGCTGTATGAGACCCAGTGCGTGTCACTCGGGAGGCACCTTCCGTGGCATCTCTCTCCACTGTCGTGTATTCTACCGTCATCTCAAGAAATGACACTTACACATGGATTGCTATAAATCATGCCTGAAACAAAAACACCCCACCTCTGAGGCAGGTCTCCAAACCTCTCAAACCAGGATTTGGCGTCCCCCCACTCAAGGATGGGAGCCTTTCTTTTTTAAGCCCTCCTCCTTACCCCTAGCCCCCAGCAAGGGTCTAAGGCAGGAGGGACACTCAGTCCATAGATACAGGGCAGCGCCTTACAAATCCCAGCATGGGGGGATGGGTGTCATAATCCATGTGGCATCTTTCAGACCTACACATTTCATATGTGTTTAAAATGAGAACAGCTGTAAGAGACACCTGGTTTCCTGGGAAGCTGTGCTTCAAATACTGCACATGCAATTTTGAAAAAAAAAAAGTTAATGGCAACAAAAGAGACCCAGTACCTAACCATGACCTACATAAGGTAGGACAGGCCCACAATCCTCCTGTCCAGAGGCACAGGCCAGTGGGGATGGCAGGAGGTTTAAGATGCTTTGGGGAGTGACAGCAGGTAGTCAGTGACACTGGACATCACAGGGAGAAGGCACTGCTTTCCCAGATGGAAACAAGGAGGGTCTCCGGGTGCAGGGCGTCCTGGGCCCCCAACACCCCCCTTCAGTCTGGCTCCCCTCCCCTCTCACCACAGGCCTCTGGCTCAGTGCCCTGCAGGCCAGGGAGAAGAGCTAGAATTGAACAAGCCCATGTGGGGTTCAAACAGCTTCCTCAAGTATCTTTTCTTAAGGCCAGCTGGTTTTCCCTCAACAGTAGTGATCTAAAGGCTTCTTTTAAATAAATTTAAGGCAAAAAAAAGGAAGCCAGTGGAAAGAAAGACATGCTACTAAAGAGCTCTGTATGTGCTACTCAGAGAAGGCACAGATTATGAAGGCAAGACAGGAATGGCCAGAGTTTGGGTCACTCCATGGCCTTTATTTCACTGTGGTGGAAACTGAGACCCCCAGAGGAGCAGCAGTTTACATAAAGGTCACAGAGAGAACCGGCAGCGGAGCTAGAACCCAAAGCAGGTGCTGTGAGTCTCCATCTCCATCCAAGGAGAAATTCCCCGAGGACAGAAACCTTCTGCTCTGATGGCATGTTGGGCAGAAAAGAGGTGTACAGGGACAAATGACTGATCACGGCATAAACACAATTTGCTTTTGTGTATGGTCCCCCTGTGCCAAGTACAATGGCAGGGAGCAACAGAGTGCTTCCCCCTCTCCTTGCCTCCTGCCATCACACCCTCTCTCTCCCGCTCCCCACTCATCACCAAACATTTGGGGAACCAGGCACTGTGATGGGTGCAGATAGAGACCCACTGGCTCTGCCTTGGAGGAACACCAATCTAATCAGAGGTCCAGATATGAGCAATGAAGCACTCTCCGCCGCTGTGAGTCCAGGGAGGTGGGCCCGGGTTGCTCGTGGAGACAGGGGGTGTGGCGGAGCTGGACAAGGCTGTGCGAGCTCAGCTGAGCAGTGCACCTTAGTAACAATGCTGGGTATTCACTAATTAGAAGGGACGCGTAATACCCTACTAGTTCATCCTCTAATTGTCGGTGACATGGCATGCCCGCCCTGTTTCAGCAAGATAAATCCAAAACACTTGCTCTAAACTGTCTGGCTTTTTAAAATGCATATCCTTATCAGCAAAAAAAGCAAGCATATGCCTGCAAATAGGTACATTTATATACACATCATATAAATATCACTGTTGTGCACACTAACATAATGCAGTATTACTCTACCAGGTACATCATAAAAGATACCCAAAAATAGGTATTTTAAAAGAGACATCCTAATATTTCCTTCCTTCACCTAGAGGAGCATCTTATACACCCTCCTTTAGAAATTTCTCTCCGACTCAAGGCTTCTCAAAATGAGGTCCCAAGACCTCCAGGGCTGGAATCTGCCTGGGGCTGAGCTAGGCTGGGGATGGTTTCAAACCTCCAGGGCCCCAGCGCCTCCCCCCAACCCCTATTACTGAATCAACCCTCTGAATGGGGCCCAGGAATCTGCATTTAAAAGCTCTTCTGGTGAGCCTTCAATTCACTGACTAGAGGCACTTCTCTCTGGATTAAATGCATTTTCCCCAGAGGAAAACAACAAAATTTAAGAAACTTCCTTTAATACAGTAAATCTGCTTCAAGTGCTCACTATCCAAGAACCATCACCCCAAACAGCAGGAACAGCAAACTGTCCTGATGTGTGGTGGTGTCCGTCCATACGCAGCTACGCAGGAGAGCCTGCCAGGACCTCATGTTCCTTAGCTCAGAGAGAAGGCACCTGCCCAACCGCAGACAACCAGAGAGCCGTGGCCTGGAAGATCGGGCTTCTACGGGTACCTCTCTCCTTTAGTCGGTAGCCAATTACCCACCCTGTCAACTTCAAATGAGTTCTGGTCACCACCTCCAACCCTCTCTTTACTGACGTCAGTTTTATCTGCTGGGACCAGGAGGTGTTTTCAAAATCCAAACTGGTCTGTACTTTGTTCACTGCTGCTCTTAGCAATGATTTGTCATCTAATCTACCAGTTTGGAGGGACCACAGCGCCAAGTTCTGACGCAACAGTTTCACGCGGGAAGACATCTTGCTCTAAGTCACTGAGCACACAGTCCGCTGCCCAGCCACCTCCTCTCTGTCCCGCGGTGCTCCCGGCCAGCCGGCCTGGCCCCTGGCCTCAGAGCCTCCCCAGACGCACAGACCAGCATCAGCCCCCATCTCCTACACATTTCAACAGAATTCTATGTCTTTATTATAATACTTAGTTTCACTGCCCAAAAGGACAGGACAGCTTTCTAGGTAGATTTCCATCACTCACTCAAGACTATAAACTTCTCTGATCCTCAACCTGCCTCATTCATCTTTAAATCCCTCTAATGCTTATCATTCATGCCTAAGCATGGCTCAACAAACGTTCAGGGCAAAAGTGCCTTGGGATAATCTGTTATAAACATTCTAATATATGTTTAGGTGACAGAATAACATTACAGGACTACTATATTATTTTTGCATATTAAAATATATATTATATAGATACTGATGGGCTTAAGTCCAAGTCTATCCACTCACCAGTCGTGTGCTCTTTGGCAAGTAACTTAATAGCTAGGTGAGCCAGTTTCCTCATCTCCAAGACAGGGAAAAGTACTACCTAACCCCTTCAAACTGCTGTGAAGATTAAATTAATTTATACATGTAATGGAATTAGACCATGCCTGGACATTGTAAGCACGAAATAAATGTTATTTATTATTCAATTAATCTGGCAATTATTGACTATTATTGGCTAAGGCACGGTTCTACCTACCTAGACTACGAAAATAAAAAACAAAATGGAGATGACCTCCCTCTAGCTTGAACAACACAGAGTAGCAGATAATCACATACACTAGTCAAGTGCCATGCCAGGAGCGAGACAGTGCATAGATTTTGAATCTTATATAAGGATCAGCAGATGGATGAATGAAAAATGGTCTCAGGACCTCGGGGCTATTAATTGTTGGAGCTGCTCCTAGACACTGCCGGCCAATAAGGGTTTGGAGCTTAGAGAAGAAGATGCTGGGGATGGTAATACTGGGCCCCCTTTCCCACAGGTAATGTGTCCCATCTGTATGTGCTAGATGACAGGGAACCAGCCTTCCTGGTCCCTTCAGGTTAGAGGACAGGCTGGGTGTCACCACTCTGAATCTTTCCCTACATTCCTCACCCAGGGCTCACAATCTCTCTGCAGAGCCTCTGTTAAATCTCCACAGCGTCACCTGGCTGGGAGCAGAGAGCACTATAGCTCTGACTCCGGCACCAGGTCAGGGATCTGGCTTGGGCTGTACTAGGGGATGCGGGATCTGCCACCAGTGGAGTCGAGGTGCTGGGAACCTCAGAGGACAGCGAAAGCACACACCGAGGGAGCATGAACCAGTGCGGTGTCCTCCTGGGACCTCCTTGGCAGTGAAGAACAGAACCCTCACTCTGAGATGCTTACACAACACATGCAATGCATCAGCTCATGTGACCGTGAAGGCCAGAGATGCTATCTCGGTGCGGCTGACCAGGGAAAGGCCCTGAGAACCGACCTTTGCACAGGGAGCAGAACGAAGAGCAGGAAGCCATGTGGCTGTCTGCACGAAGAGCAGTCCAGGCGAAGCGGTTAGCCAGCCAGCACAGGGGCTCAGAGGTGAGAGCTGGAGCGAGAAGTGAGGTCAGGGAGGAGGCGAGGCCAGAGCTGCTGGACCCCATGCCCTGCAATAAGAACTGTGGCGACCTACTGATTGAACAAACCTTCCCCTCACGTCCACACCTGCCCCATCCGCACCTGCAGACTGGGGGTCAGGAAGGGACAGGCTCCCATGGAAAACCCGGAAGTACAGTAATGGATGTTGTACAGAAAAAATGATTAGGGAAACCACAGCATCCATGAACAGAAACACCCAGCAATCCAAAAGCCAACTTTGGCAGGGACAAGACCCATTTTTCTGACCATGTGACATTTTATACTAATGGCACAGCCGGTGACAGTCTGAGGGTCTGGAATCACAGTGCTAACACAGATCTCTGCGTGTGCAAATCTGAACAAACTCCAATGCCCAAGACAGAAAACGTGGATGCACCCCACGTGCGCGCACACACGGAGCCTGAGAAAAACGACTTAGTGAAGCAGATATTAAAAGAGCACACAATCATTCTGTCAGGCTTTGTTCTCGCATGCTTATAATTACTTGGCAACCCCTTATAAAGGACGGGAAGCAGCACATATTTGTGCCTGTTTCAATTGGGCATAGGTTACTGCATGACCTGACATGGCAGTTTTACACTAGATACTGGAAACAAAAAGGGACTGTGTCTGTGTGTGATCCGAGCCAAGGGAATCTAACAGGCGAAGCTTGGTCGAGAGGACGGTCAGCTTGGTGTTCCTGATACAGCCAGGAGGTAGATGAGGCTCAGACAAGCCATGGGGCTGGGGTGGCCTGTGAGAGGCCCCATGTTTTTCACTGAGCTTCATGCTGTCACAGCCCGCTGGTAAATCCTGAGTGGAGGGGTGTGGAGGGGAAGGGGTTAGTCATCCATTCAAAGCAGACTCAATTTCTGCCATATAGAGCTTATAGTTTCGTAAGGTACTGAAGAGAAAGGTACCAAGCCTGCTCTCAGGGGCCACAGTCAAGGATGACAGCAAACTGAGGGGCAGCAACGTCTCAGTGCAAAACCCATATCCAAGTCCAGAAGGGGAGGCCCAATGTAAAATTACAGGATGGGTGTGTGTGTGTGTGTGTGGTGTGTGTGTGTGTGTGTGTGTGTGTGTGTGTGTGTGTGTGTTTTGGTATCGTTAATGTACAATCACTTGAACATTATGGTTACTAGACCCCCTATTATCAAGTCCCCCCCATATACCCCATTACAGTCACTGTCCATCAGCATAGTAAGATGCTATAGAATCACTACTTGTCTTCTCTGTAAATACTGCCTTTCCCGTGACCCCCGGCCCACTACATTACATGTGCTAATCGTAATGCCCCTTTTCCCCCCTTGTCCCTCCCTTCCCACCCATCCTGTCCAGTCCCTTTCCCTTTGGTAACTATTAGTCCGTTCTTGGGTTCTGTGAGTCTGCTGCTGTTTTTGTTCCTTCAGTTTTTTCTTTGTTCTTAAACTCCACAGATGACTGAAATCATTTGATACTTGTCTTTCTCTGCCTGGCTTATTTCACTGAGCATAATACCCTCTAGCTCCATCCATATTGTTGCAAATGGTAGGATTTGTTTTCTTATGGCTGAATTATATTCCATTGTGTATATGTACCACATCTTCTTTATCCATTTATCTACTGATGGACACTTAGGTTGCTTCCATTTCATGGCTACTGTAAATAGTGCTGTGATAAACACAGGGGTACATATGTCTGTTTCAAACTGCACTACTGCATTCTTAGGGTAAATTCGGGGAGTGGAATTCCTAGGTCAAATGGTATTTCTATTTTGAGTTTTTTGAGGAACCTCCATATTGCTTTCCACAATGGTTGAACTAATTTACATTCCCACCAGCAGTGTAGGAGGGTTCCCTTTCTCCACATCCTCGCCAACATTTGTTGTTGTCTTTTGGATGTTGGCCATCCTAACTGGTGTGAGGTGATATCTCATTGTGGTTTTAATTTGCATTTCCCTGATGATTAGTGATGTGGAGCATCTTTTCATGTGCCTGTTGGCCATCTGAATTTCTTCTTTGGAGAAGTGTCTGTTCAGCTCCTCTGCCCATTTTTTAGTTGGCTTATTTGCTTTTTGTTTGTTGAGGTGTGTGAGCTCTTTATATAGTTTGGATGTCAATTCCTTATCGGATATGTCATTTATGAATATATTCTCCCATATAGTAGGATGTCTTTTTGTTCTACTGATGGGTCCTCTGCTTTACAGAAGCTTTTCAGCTTGATATAGTCCCACTTGTTCATTTTTGCTTTTGTTTTCCTTGCCCGGGGAGATATGTTCATGAAGAAGTCGCTCATGTTTATGTCCAAGAGATTTTTACCTATGATTTTTTTCTAAGAATTTTATGGTTTCATGACTTACATTCAGGTCTTTGATCCATTTTGAGTTTACTTTTGTGTATGGGGTTAGACAGTAATCCAGTTTCATTCTCTTACATGTCGCTGTCCAGTTTTTCCAACACCAGCTGCTGAAGAGGCTGTCATCTCCCCATTGTATATCCAGGGCTCCTTTATCAAATATTAATTGACTGTAGGTGTTTGGGTTAATGTTTGGATTTTCTATTGTGTTCCACTGGTCTGTGGGTCTGTTTTTGTGCCAGTACCAAATTGTCTTGATTACTGTGGCTTTGTAGTAGAGCTTGAAGTCAGGGAGCGTAATTCCCCCTGTTTGATTCCTCCTTCTCAGGATTGTTTTGGCTATTCGGGGTCTTTTGTTGTTCCATATGAATTTTAGAATTATTTGTTCCAGTTCACTGAAGAAAGCTGTTGGTAGTTTGATAGGGATCGCGTTGAATCTGTAGATTGCTTTAGGTAGTACAGCCATTTTGACAATATTAATTCTTCCTAGCCAAGAGCATGGGATGCATTTCCATTTATTAGTGTCCTCTTTAATTTCTCTTAAGAGCGTCTTGTAGTTTTCAGGGTAAGGGTCTTTCATTTCCTTGGTTAGGTTTATTCCTAGGTATTTTATTCTTTTTGATGCAATTGTGAATGGAATTGTTTTTCTGATTTCTCTTTCTGTTAGTTCATCATTAGTGTATAGGAATGCCACAGATTTCTTTTTGTATAAATTTTGCTTCCTGCAACTTTGCTGAATTCAGATATTAGATCTAGTAGTTTTGCAGTGGATTCTTTAGGGTTTTTTATGTATAATATCATGTCATCTGCAAACAGGGACAGTTTGAGTTCTTCCTTGCCAATCTGGATGCCTTTTATTTCTTTGTGTTGTCTGATTGCCGTGGCTAGGACCTCCAGTACTATGTTGAATAAAAGTGGGGAGTGTGGGCATCCTTGTCTTGTTCCCAATCTTAAAGGAAAAGCTTTCAGCTTCTTGCTGTTAAGTATAATGTTGGCTGTGGTTTTGTCATATATGGCCTTTATTATGTTGAGGTACTTGCCCTCTATACCCATTTTGTTGGGAGTTTTTATCATGAATGGATGTTGAATTTGTTGAATTTTGTCAAATGCTTTTTCAGCATCTATGGAGATGATCATGCGGTTTATTTCCTTCTTTTTGTTGATGTGGTGGATGATGTTGATGGATTTTCGAATGTTGTACCATCCTTGCATCCCTGGGATGAATCCTACTTGATCATGATGGATGATCTTTTTGATGTATTTTTTTGAATTTGGTTTGCTGATATTTTGTTGATTATTTTTGCATCTATGTTCATCAGGGATATTGGCCTGTAATTTTCTTTTTTTGTGGTTTCTTTGCCTGGTTTTGGTATTAGAGTGATGTTGGCCTCATAGAATGAGTTTGGGAGTATTCCTTCCTCTTCTACTTTTTGGAAAACTTTAATGAGTATGGGTATTAGGTCTTCACTAAATGTTTGATGGAATTCAGCAGTGAAACTATCTGGTCCAGGTGTTTTGTTCTTAGGTAGTTTTTTTATTACCAATTCAATTTATTTGCTGGTAATTGTCTATTCAGATTTTCTGTTTCTTCCTTGGTCAGCCTTTGAAGGTTGTATTTTTCTAGAAAGTTGTCCATTTCTTCAGGTTATCCAGTTTGTTACCATATTGTTTTTCATAGTATTCTCTCATAATTCTTTATATTTCTGTGGTGTCCATAGTGATTTTTCCTTTCTCATTTCTGATTCTTTTTATGTGTGTAGACTTTTTTTCTTGATCAAGCAAAAATGGGGGCTGAGGGAAATGGGTTCATAAAAGTAAAATGTCCAGGCTAATGCTAGTTTCAGCTGCAGCCAGATTCAGTGTCAAACTGTATTACCATGTACCTCCACATGTGCCTGTGTGTGCCTGCACACATGGCCCGTATCCATGGTGGGCTTTGTTCTCAGAGAGGCACTCCCCTTACAGGGCTGAGGGACAGAGCTGTGGCACCTCCACATTCTATACTAGCAGTTCTGCTACCCTGGATGAGAGAGTGCCTCTGGTCATGTTTTTCCAGACAAGTCCGTGAAGGGGATTTCTCTGAGCTGGCCCAGGTCAAGCACCCATTCTGAGACTAAAGACAAGCCAGAGAGACAAAGTATACAAACTCTCCGGGCCTGGGTCATGTGTCGCCCAAAATCCCCACCCCTAACCCCAGCCATGGTCTAGAATAAGGAAGCAAAGTCAGGGGTCCCACTGGCCCTCACCTGCACGAGGGCCCTCTGCAGTTGCCTGAGTCAGGAGGAGAGATACCTGGGAGGCAGAACACAGTACACATCCATGCCAGCAGAGTCAGGTGCCCTCTGAGCTCAAAGTAGGCATTAACCAGATTGTACAGCTATAACACAGAGTCGTGGAGAACTGTGGGGGTAGGAACTTAAGTCAAAGCCACATAAATGACTTCACAGGGCTCCAGGCCAGACAGGCCAGCCCAGGAAAAACACCTCATGCTGTCAGTCATCATTTCCACTTCATTCTTTTGCATTTGGAAGGCTCCCCATGCTGGCCCCTTAAGAGACCATTTGAAAATGCATAGTTTGGAGAGGCATCATTAAATAAGGTCTTTCTCACCATTCATTCATCACCTAACCAGAAACTTTCGTTTTGGTCAGGGTGGATTTATTAAAGTGCAACATGACGGCACACAAGTCACTAATTTTGATTCTGGACATCTGCAGTAGCAAAATGCTAAACTGCATATAAAAACATAATACATAAATATAATGCATAAAAAACTATTTAAGCAACTGCCTACTTTTCTGGTATAGAATTCTAAGTACACAATTTCTTATTGGTTTCTGATACAAGATTTGGTAAACCTGTTTCTGCCTATGCTTGTGCTAGTGTGCTTGCCCCAGTCCCCCAGAGGCTAGCAGCCCAGGAACTATACTTCCCAGAATCCTGGGTCCAGGTGAGATTCAACCAGTGAGCAGGAGTGTTGCCCCTAGAGCAGGGAGGGGCAGGAGTGGGCAACAGCGGAGGGCAGTGGGAGCTTTGCCAGCAGCTTCCAGCATCAACTCCATCAAATGGCCCACTTCAGTGTTGGCAGGCAGCTGAAACCATAGGTGGCATGTCCCCTGAGATCCCCACACTTCCTGATTTCCTAAAAATTAGAGTTGGCTTTCTCCGATGTTTGTTCCTTTAGCCTTTCTGACTGCTTTGTAGGCCTTGAATTCTCCATGTTAAAGCTCTTCCTGTTTGAAATACCTGGAGGGATTTCTGCGTCTTCCCTCACACTCTAAAAACTTTAAGAATTCATCAACATGTATTTGCCCAAAATAGGACACACAATAATAACAGGTTATGCCAAGCCTAAGCCTAGAGCCCAGGGAGACTTTGGGTTCTGTCTAATGAGGCTGAGATATTCTAACTCCACCTCTAAGTTTTACATTAAATGCATTAGACCTGTAAATCAGCCCAAATTCTACAAAAGAGCTGTTTCTTTTTCAGGGACAAATGAAGTCTTCAATATGAACTTTCTACTATAAAAAAGTCTGCAATTTGCATCAGAAATAACATGTGTTAGTGGATGGGCAGAAGAATGGAGAGACAGACAGAGACGGGATGAAGAAGTATACATAGTGTCAGTGGTAGAAAATGGGTGATGGGCTTATGGGTGCTCCAAGTAAAACAATTTCACTTTTGCTGTGTGAGTGAACATTTTCACAATTAAGTGTCAGAGGTGGGGAGGGGAACGTTATCAGCCCAAACTTACAGAACCATATTGGTGGAAGTAAAGATTTTTCAGTGTTTTTTAAATATCTGTCGGATTAACTTGCCTATAACCTAAGTGTTCTAAAATCATTGCTCTCAATATTGTTACTTTTCTTTGTCTTCTGTCAAGCTCAAGAGGAAGATAACCACTGTGACTCATCACTTAAGGGAACTCTTCCTCCCAGAAGTAATCCCACAGTATCATTAAATAAATGAATATAAAATTCATATTGAATTACTCAATAAATATTTACAGGTCATCTCAAATGTCTCTTTAAAGCCACGAGAAAATTAGGGTCTAACGATTAAATATGCTATTACTCTCCACCCTATGATTACCAGGAACTGGCGGTGTTAGTGGCTTTAATCCCACCCAGCAGAGTGGATCTTACAACTGGCTCACAGAGAACAGCGGGGCTGCCAAATCCTTTAGGAGACTATTAATTAATGGCGATGTATTCAGATGGCTTGAGTTTCCAGTATTTTCATAGGCAAAATATGCTGATCTTATTCCCTGCACATCAGAAAACTACCTCATTCCTTCATTCAACAAACGCTTTTGGGGCATCTGCACTACAGGAGGCCCTGTCCTGGGTGAACACACTGCCCTTCTCCTCTTGGGGCTTACATTCTAGTGGGAGAGGAAATAAAAGTCAGATGTCGAAAAAGGTCATTTCAGACAGTTCCACGAAAAAGGCAGAAACAAAGCCATGTGAGGGGAAGTGAGAGTGTGAGGGGAGAAGGGTGAGGGTGAGGGGATGTTTGGGCCTGTGTTGGGCCAGGTAGCCAAGAAAGGCTGCCTTAAGAAGGGGAATCTGGGTGAACCCTGAACAAGGAGGAACTTTGGCAAAGAAGATGCCCCTGAAAGCAGACACACGTGCAAGGGCAGTGAAGAGAGAACAGGCCTGGCTCGTTCACGGAACAAGTGGGGGCCCCTGGGGGAACTCAGCAGGAGAGGGGCTGGGAGAGGAGGCAGGGCCAGGAGCGGGCGACCGCTTGGCTGGTGAGTTTCGATTCTACTGTAAATGCAATGAGAAATAATGGAGGGCGATAAGCTCTCAGCAATGATAAAATGGACCTAAAGAGCTGACCCAGGTGTGCTGTGGGTAAATTCTGCGGACTGCAGAGGAATTCTCTGCCAGGGAAAATAACATGGCCTCCCGGATGCTGGGTGCCTGTGGTGGCACTGCTCATGGCTGTCGATGGACTCTAACAGTGGAAGCAACATTATAATGATGTTGCACTGTGTGTCCAGAATTGGAGCACACAGTTTCATGGGGATTCATGAGTTAGATAAGTCTTTGCCCTCAGTTTGCAGTTAATGAGCTGAGGCCGAGAGAGAGAGAAAGGACCTCCCCTGCATCGCACAGCTGTCAAGAGGCAGTCAGGATCCGAACCTGGGTGCAGGGAGCTCTAAAGCTCACCTTTACTCCCGAGCCAAGGGCCCTCCTAGCACAGGAGGAGCTTCAGAAAGAGCGTCAGTGAGCTGGTGGTGGCTGGGATGGGTGTTGTCCTCTGGCTCATTTCATCCCAGCCCTTCCTAGTCTTAGCAGACACAGACAGACACACACACACACACACGCACACGGCAGGGCCAGGGCGATGGGGAGAAGATACAGAAAGAAGGAAAACAGAGCTGACGGTTGTCTGCCACCCAACTCTGCCATCTTCTCCTGTGGTAAGAGCAACACACTCACAACCAGCTTGGTTCACGAAGGAAAAAGAGAGCACACTCCGCACAGTGGACTCCAGTTCAAATTTTCCTTTCTGGCCCACAGTAAGCAAGTTATGGTGTTTTATTCCGGTGCACCCATCACCCACACTGGAGGAGAAAAACATTGTTCCCAAATGTTTCCTTACTGCAGCGCCTTTGTGTGCCGGTGATTGCTGTAATTTAACCTCCATAATAAAACAGAATCATCTCTGGATGACAGTTTATAGCACAGTTTCAGAACTGTTTACTTCTTCCATTGTGCCCCATGGTGATTACGATTTACTGGCGTTGTCTGCCCTTGGGGAACACTAGCACAGGCCTGCCAACAGCCATCAGGCAAATGAGGTGCTCACTTCAGGCACCCAAACGCTTTGGATTCAAGAGCCAGACTGCATCCTAATGACCAGGATGGGCTCTGTGGCTCCATCCACTCGTGTGCACAGTGAAATGGATGGCAAAGCATTCTGGTGATTCAGCTGTCCACGAGAGAGTCATGCATCTTCCTGGTAAGTCATGCTGAAGACACACCATGGAGCCCAGTTTACAGAACCACCTGCTGTAAAGAGTGAGCATGAAGCAGCTGCTGGAATGCGGCCACGTGCCTGGCTGGCCCAAGGTGGGGAGGGGCGGGGGTGTGGGAAGGGCAGAGCCAGGGCTGGGGTGTGACCCTGGGAATGAAAGAAAGAGATAAGATGGTAAGGTACTTTAGAGGTGCAAAATCAGGCACCAGGAGGAGTAAAAGGGCCACAGCAACACATCTTCCTCCACTCCAACAGTCCAGCCAGCAGTCCCGACAGGCCCTCATACTAGGCTGGGACCACTCTGTTCAGCTAATGTGGAGCCAATAGAACTCAAGCAATGCCAACACTAACCAGGCGTCAGGGTGTACCCGTTTAACAGAATCCTCAAGCACAAGGGGGCTTCAGGACAACGTAAAAGATGGGCTTGCACTTTGGAGTCAGGGCCCAGGTCTGTGCCGGCTCCGCCATGCTTTCCCTCCATGGCCTTGGACCCGCCTCAGACCACTCAGCTGTGAAAAAGGAGCAATACTACTACACTGCATCAGGCTGTTGAGAAAATGGAACACAGCAGTGCGTGCCAAGCACAAGGTAGGGGGCCAGGGGCAAAGGAAGTTCACCCAAGAAAAGTTTATTATGAATGTCACCACTTGGCCTTTGCGCTACTGTTCCGACCTCACATTTGCATCCCACCATTGCCGGTGGTCGTTTCAGCCCTCCACCCACCCGCACACAGATGCGTCTGTCTATAGCTCACCACGTGTTGTGTGTGCATGTGTGTACACGCCTACCACTCATGCAGAAGGTTGAGTTATTTGCACTCAGCACGCTACCGTCACTGGTCCATGCAGGGCCCCTCTCGGTTTATATTTGCCCCTTCGGCCCTGACATACACTATTCCCCACCGCCTTTGGCACCCGCTCTGATGAACTAGAGAGACATCCTTAACTGTGCATGTGCTTATGTAAAATGCATGTTGTTTTATATATGCTTTTAACTTATATAGGTTCTATTTTGCCATAAATATGATTTCATTTCTTATGCATTGTCTCACTCAAGATCAACATGGGTTGTTTTATATTCATCTAGTTCATCATTATCACTACTACATCCAGCACAGGAGAGCTGTCCCCTCCCTAATGATGGGGTCCCAGGGAGTCTCAAAGCACCCCCAAAACATGCTGCAACGGGCCATACCCCACTCTTCCTCATTACAGCTTTTTAAGTCAACTCACATAACACAATTTTTCTCTAAGGGTAAGAACATTTGCTCTAATATAGACTAAAATGCACAAATAACCATGCAAACCACCAGGCAGCCGCATCTGTGTGAGCCCTGGGCTTCCCCAGGCGCATCACCCAAGAAAGGCTCGTCTGACGCAGCCCACACTGGACCCCATCCTGCCCTTGGCTGAAAGGCTAGGCTAACAAGCTCAGCTTATCGGTCTTTCTTGTTTAAATGTCCTCTTTGATCTGCAGCTTTGCTGCCTCTCAGAAAAGCAAGGGCAGCAACAGGTGCAGGGGAGCCTGGCAGCACTGCTCTGGGGCCCGGGGAGAACACTGCATGTATGCGGGCTTGTCTACCACAGGGAGTGTGCCTGGCCTGTCCCCCACCGCAGGGCCCCGTGCTGACGGCTCCTGTGGAGGCTGGCCGGGTGGAGCAGGAGGCTTCACGGCTGACGAGAGCCAACACGACGGGAACTCTCCCCGGGCCACTGTGACAGCCCTGCAAACAGGTCCCCTGGGACTCCGACGAAGTCTCCTGAAACATCAGTGAGGCCAAGAATTGAATTTTTAGAACTTCCTCCAATGTTATGATTAAGTGTTACATCACGTCCATTCTTCTGTCCAGTTGATTTACTAATAATTAGAGCTATAATAACAGCAACTGATTGTGAAGAAGTATGTGCCACTCAAGGGGCTAAAATGCTTCATGTAAATTTTCTCATTTGACCCTCAAAATAACTGCATTAGGTAGATAATATAACCCATATTCTACATATAAAAAAACTAAGGTTTAGGGAGTTTAAGTAAATCGGGCAAGATTAGTCAGCTATTAAATGATGGGGACGGGATTTGCACTGCGGGAGGTGGTGCCATATGTTTATGTAAAATGTAAAAGTAAATTTACAAGCCTGTACCCACTCTGGTGGTTGTAGCAGATACATACGTGCATATGCAAATGAAATAAGTTACTATTTTTGAAGTGTCAGCCATGTCCCGGATGTAGGGCTGATGGTACACCCGTTTCCCACGTGACCCTCCCATCAGTTCTGAGGTCATGGTCATCACTGCCTCCATTTCAAGGAGGGGGAGGCCAGAGCTCAGAACCAAGGTGCCCTGGAGCCTCAAACCCAGCCCCGCCCCTACCGTGCGAGTCATGCACCTGATATGAATAGGCGGTCTGATCACCGATGAGGAAATCGGGGCTGGGGCAGTGAAGGTGCCACGCCCAGTAAGTGGCGGCCAGCCCAGGTCCCAGGGCTCCAAAGCCCAGGCGGATAACCCACCTGCCAGAGAAGACATGAACCCATCTCCCAAAAGTCACCTGAACATCTAGAGCATCAAAATTCTAGGGGCAAAGCAAACGATGTCGGCAAAGGGCTTGTGCGCCCAGGCCTCCAAGAGGTCATTCCAAAGCCAGCTTTCTCAGCTGCTAGGGCCACCGAGACCAAGGCAGCTTGCTTCCAGAAGCCACTGCTGAAGGGAAGCAACTTATACACTGTCTCTGTAACACCGCCTTCGGAGAGGTGAGACCCAACGGGAGGTCAGCTTGGGGAACTAGGGGTGACTGTCCCTAGAAGGCACCCCCACCCACTTATGGGTTAAACTCCCCAAAATAGGACAATACAGAATGATCCATCTGCTAAATATAGCTGAAAATGAAAAAGCAGGGCTTGCGCTTCTGAGAACAGACCTCCTGGTGTCTCCAGCACAATAGTGCTGCTGCGAGGCTGGGCAGCTGTCCTCCCATGGGTCCCCTAGGGGATCCGCGCCCCCAGGCTGTACAGAGGATCTGCGCTCAGCTGGAGGAGGGAGCTGGCGATAAAGGAGCCAAGCCTCCCACTGATTCGGAGGGGGCCTCACAGCCAGCTTCTGATTCCTGAGAGGACAAAATGCTTTCTGAGCGGAGGGACAGATGACTGCAAATCAAATGGGCAGAGCAAAGCTGGGAGCATGGCAGCACTGCCCTCAGCACAGAGGCAAAGGGAGGCAGCCAGCGAGCGGCCGAGACAAACACAAACCCCGTGCCCTGTGTCCTCAGCCTCAGGGCACCTACTGGCGCCACGCCAGGTGTGCAAGCGCAGGCGAACCTGACCGCCACCCTGCTCGCGTGCAAACCACCACAGGAATGGACATTTGTCCCCCCCGCACAGGGCACCCCACATCTGCAGCCCTCACAGGCCCGGGTCTGCCTCGTCCTCTCCAAGCCCTCTACTCCATCCTCCTTTCAACCCTCCATGCTGGCCCACTCTCTGCTCCCTCTCCAGCTTCAAACATGCTCTTCCTCCCGCCAGGGCCCCTTCTTCTTCCGGGTCCTGGAGCATGTCCTCATCAGTCCTCAGGCCCCTGGGGGCGCCACCCGGACAGCCAGGCCTCCTTCCTCCACGCCTTCCCCACTGCTCTAGCTTCAGACCCAGCCTCCATCTCCCGCAGCAGCCTACAAACTTCACGCCCAGAGGGGTGGGGATGCCCACGCGTCTTCCTCATGGCTGTGAACCCAGCTCCGAAAGAAGCCAACCCCGAATTCTCCAGGCTGTCACACAGTCCACAAGTGAACAGGAGAGTAAAAGCACCCAAGGACAGACAGGGTCTGTCTAAACATTCACACTCACACACAGGCCTTACAGGGAGGAAGGTGGCTCAGGACTGGAAGAGAAGACAAATAAATGGCACACCACTCTCAAGCTTTCATATTTGCCTCCTTGAAATGGCAGGAATTCTCAAAGAAATGGGCACTTCACTCCACTCCCAACAGGCATTAGTTCATGATATCGCTCACCCCAGTAAGGAGGCCACCACAGGGCACCACGCAAGACCTGGGAGCTGGACTTGGAATCACAGTTCTGTTTTAAACCTCACACGGTAGATAAAAATTAACTCAGAATGGATCGAAGACCTAAACATAAGAGCTAAAACTATAAAGCTCTTAGAAAAGAACATAGGTGCAAACCTTCCTGACCTTGATTAGGCAATGATTTCTTAGATAGGAAACCAAAAGTACAAGCAACAAAAAAGGAAAAATAGTTTGGTCCTACAAAGGACATCATTAAGAAAGTTGTCTTTTGTCTAGTTTCTAGAACATACAAAGAACTCTTACAACCTGATAATAAAAAGAAAATGACGTTTGAAAACGGACAAAGGATCTGAATAGGCATGTCTCCAAGGAAGATATACAAATGGCCAATAATGAAAAGATGATCAGTGCTATTAGTCATTAGGAAATGCAAGTCAAAACCACAGTGAGATGCCCCTACACACTCACTAGAATGACTATAATCAAAAAGAAAACAAGTGTTGGCAAGGATATGAGAAATCAGAATTAGTATGCACTGCTGGTGGGAATGTGAAATGGGGCATGCAACCACTTTAGAAAACAGTCTGGCAGTTTTTCAGAAGGTTAAACACAGAGTTACCAGATGACCCAGAATGCCTTTCCTATATATCTACAGGAATATATATATATATTCAAGAGAAATGAAAACATATGTCTACATAGAAACTTGTACACAAATGTTCATAGCAGCATTAGTCATTATAGCCAAAAACTAAAAACAACCCCAGTGATCATCAACTGAAAAATGGATAAACCAAATGCAGTATATGTATATACAGTGGAATATTATTTGGCCATAACCAAGAATGAAGCATTGATACATATTATAAAATGGATAAACCTTAAAAACATTATGCTCTGTGAAAGAAATCAGTCACAAAAGACCACACACTATATGATTCTATTTATATGAACTGTCCAGACCAGGTAAATTTATAGAAACAGAAAGCAGAATGGCATTTGACTATTCTCCTTGAAGGAAGGAGGTTTTGGGGGAAATGGCACATGACTGCTCGTGGGTACAGGGTTTTCTCTTGGAGTTGATAAAAATCTCCTACAGTTGATTGGGGTAATCATCATATAATTCTGTGGATATATTAAAAAACATTGAATTGTATCCTTTAAATGAGTCAACACTACTGTATGTGAATCATACTTTGGTAAAGCTGTTAAAAAATTGCAAAGGTAACTGGGTGCAGTGTTTTTGGGTTGGACCAATGATTATATAACTGTTTTTCAAATGCTAATAACTCAGTTATTAAGACACGTTATACACATGACAAACATCAGAGAGGGGATGTGAGAATCTACTTTAAAATCATTGACTATGCAAATGTAAAATTTCAATATATGCAAATGCACCATACTGTGATAGAAAGGAAGGCTATGTAAGGTTAATTTCTTCCTGCTAAAATAACGCCTTTCTTGTCCTACTCCTACCACGGTGAGCACTTGATGTTGTTGTAATGCTCTTTTTTCCTGAATGAAGTTTGATGAATTATTTTTTCTGGAAGATGCCTGCAAAGAGAGGTAAGTGCCACATATTCCAATGTAACCAGTTTGAGCATGTTTCATTCCATTCTCCTTGTGAGAGAGATGGCCGAAATCATCATTCTAGGAAGAAGTGTGTGCTGGGGCAGGAGGTTGAGAGAGAGGGTATCGCTCTGATTTTTTTTCCTGATTCTATGAATGAGACCAGATTGGCAATTATCTGCATAGATCAGATGGGAGAAAACTAACAGGACTTCTTATTGGTAGGAGCCTAAATCCTAAAATGTTAAGGGTGAAGAAAATCTCAGAAACAATCCCATCCAGGGTCACGAACTTAAAGGAGAGAGAGAGAGAGAAATCCCATAGTCCCCTAAAATGCTTTCTTACCCTGTGTGCCATGAACAGTCTGCCCTCCACCCCCAGCCACAGATGTTTTTAATCCAACTTCCCAGGTGGTAACGTAAGTAATATCTGTAAAGCATAGCACAGCAGCTTGGCAGATGAGGGGCACCCCACACATGGCGGTGGTGATGATGAAGATGATGGTCACAGTGAAAACAGTGACAGTGACAGCGGCTTCCTCTGCAAGAGAGTGAATTAAAGCTGTGGGGTCCCTGTCTAGGCGCTTTCAAACATTCTGCGAAGTTCCAGAACAGAGGTTGTAGCCCTGATCTAATGCAGGGGCTGTAGACTCCACCCTCTTTGGGGCCTGGCTGGCAACACGGATGACCACATGGAGATCCACAAACTGGGTAGTTCACGCTGATAGCTGCTGTGGGGGAATGGGGGCCTAGGGTGGCCACATCTCTCAATTTCATATGCTCTAAATCTAAATGTTTTTACATTGCATCATATTTTCATACGCAATTTCATTTTTTTCTTTTCTCAAGGTCCACGTGGATCAAGTAAAGCCTGTCTATGGACAGGACTGGCCCGGGGGCCGAGTGTTTACAACTGTGACACCATTGATTCTTTGGGCCTCCCCATCTCCTGAAGCCATTCCCGTGAAAGTGGGCAATCACGCATCAGGCCCCTCCCCCTCCTGCACACTCAAGTGTGCACACCCGCACTGCACATACAAACACACACACAGCTTTAGGAGAACAGCCAGTGACCCCACTTTGTGCTGAGTGAAGACGACAGAACGCACTTCCCTGGAGTGAAACCATCACCCCATCTGGCCTCAGACACTACCTCTGAGTTCCAACATAGCCCCTGCTGTCCACACACCATGGCCATGGGGAACACAATGAGACTCCCAGCCCAGCAAGGGAGGGGTCCCAAGAGCCTTTGGGGGAAGCACTCTTGGAGACAGGCCGCCTGGCTCAACAAGACTCCTCATAGAGGCCACTGCTGCCACCTGCAGGCCTCTCTGCCTCCCATCTGGGCCCTGCGTGGCTGGGGCCTGTTGGCCCACCTCTCAGTAAAGGCTCTGTGGGCCGGGACCTTTGCCCAGCCCAAAGTCCTTCCAGAGCCATCGGCTTGAGGGGGGAAGACTCCTCCTCACCGGCTGGCATCGAGATGTTGATAAGCAACCCCCCACCATGACAGAGATGAGGGTCTACTTTCTGAGGGCCACCATGGCTTCCTAGGGGCCCCTAGAGAAGCTCTCCTCTGCGAAGCCATCAAACAGCCAGGAATCCCTAGCTATACAGCAAGGGAGTGGATTCCCAAAGATAGGATTTTCCACCCCAGCTGACACACAAAAAATGAGCTAGAAAGCACACAGGAGAAAGAAAAAAGTCCCCATTTGCCCCCAGTCATACAAAGCATTCTGTGTTGTCTGTGCAAACAGCCAGCCCAGCTCAGGCACATAGTCAACGGTACCCAGCTGATTGCTAACAAAGACTCTGATTACTCCAAAGGGCTGTCATCCCGCCACTGAATGCAATGAAAATGAAATGCCAATGAATTCCTAACCACTTCTTCGTCTGCCCCTCATAACGTAATTTAGGAAACAAATAACCTCACTGTGTTTGTGGGACCAGCTGGTCCTTACCTCCATATGAGAAACTGAGCAAACACCGTAGAGACAGCTCAGGCCACCAATACCTCCATTAAACCTAAGAAAGACACACTCAAAATAGTTCTCCAAACCTTTCATTTGTTTGCCAGTAATTGATACAATTATAGCCAGTGGTCTTTTATTATTGTTGTTGTTATTATTATGATGGCTTTATTCTGTCATTTTGATCTATTGATGGTGACACTTCAGCGATCTATCATAATTTCCTCCCACCCACAAACCTTTTAGGATTTCTTTTGCCTCGCCAGAGTATAAATTAAGTGGCATTATTTCCTACCTGGTCTGGTGTGTTGAAACAAGGTAACACTTGGAAGAAATGAAGAGGACCCAGCATCTGGTACCGGACTGCTGTGTTGAGCCCCATGCCCATCCACACGGGGGCACCGGGCCCTATCTTCCACCTGCAGATGACACCTGGCTCTTGCAGGTCTAGAGGGCAAAGCAGTCACAGGGCCCAGTGGGTGGGCTTGGCGGCTCTGCATGGGCTCCCTGGGGGGACATAATTGGTACTTGTGCTAAAGGCAGGGACCAGCGGTGTAATTTCACAGGGGTCTCCATGGCCACCAGCCTCTCTTCACCAGGATGTTTGGTTCACACAGTTGGACCAAAGTGACAGGAAATCTTTCAAAACTTGATTTTGCAAATGGGGAATAAAAACAGGCAATGAAAGTGGGAAATATGATTTTAAATGATATTTCACATTGGATGAGAAAGGAATTTTTCTCTTTTATCACTGCACCACATAAACTAAATCCAAACTTCACGGTGACACAGGAGAGAAACGGTTCATTTAGTGGGGAGCAGGGATCAAGACAGAGGCACAGACACACAGCAGGCGCTTGGGACCTCACCCAGCCCCATGTCCTGATGACCAGATGGTCTTCCCAAACGTAGGCACTTCCCCCCGAGGTTGGGGAGGGCTGGTGCGGTGGTTCCACCCACAAGAACTCCACACGCTAACGTCCCCAGAACAAGCAGGACAGTAAGGATACAGTTTACCAACCCCACCCAACTTCCAAATGGGGCTGATGGAACAAGAGCTAAGGAGACAGGCGATGAAGTAGCACGTACAAAGGCAGCCCTTACTTCTCTCAGCAGGAGGCGGGCACGCTGCCCACTGTCACCGCGGGTGGGAGAACTGCCTTCTGGGCCCCGCTGTGAGGCTTAGGCTGTTAACAATCTGAGGTATGTCAGAGGAAACACCAACCCTCTTCGGCATGAAAGCCATGAGGACCCCGCGGTTCCATGCAGTTTTGCCCTCGACCATTAACCAAGGACACTTCACTGACCTCATCAAAACTGGTGAATCCAGATTATTGT
>JAQQAC010002837.1:108612237-108743872 GCA_029783875.1 Phataginus tricuspis
ATAATAGTCTCAAGATTGGCTTAAAGATGGCGTGAGAGGTGAGACAGAAACCTCTTCCCAAAATCACATATAATATGAAAATATAGCAAATACAACTAATCCTGAAAGCAACAGGAAAGAAGGCTGTGACAGACTGTCTACATCTGGGGAAAAAAGCAGACCTCATGGAAAAGGGTAAAGTACCAAAGCCACAATCAGGTGGGACCCAAGCCCATCCCCCACCCCAGCTCACTGGTGGGAGGAAGAGAAACAGGTGGGAGGGGATGAGGCCTAGGACTGCCAAACACCAAGCCCAGGAGATCTGCTCTGGGAGCATGAACCTACATTACATGGTGCTCTGGAGATTAGTGGGGTTGGAAAGCTAAGACAGGCAGAATATTTGGAGAGATTGAGATTCCAGCTGCTTGTGGAGAACAGACATCCATAACCGGCCACTCTGAGACAAAAGAAAGGTGGGCACTCTGAGAGACATCCCAGCAGTGAGACAGCTGCTAAGGAGACAGGGATTGCAGAGCTTGCTGCTCAGGAGAAGAGACAAGGGGACAAAATTATCCCAGCACACTCAGCCCAGGAGGTTGGGAACTTTCAGGGGTTTCAGGCACTCCATACCCCTGGCTGGCTTCACAGCTCTGAGGACCCCCACCATGATAAGCAGCCTGCCACTCCTTCATCCCAGCCAGCACTGGCTCACAAACCTGCTGCCCCAACCATTGCACCATGCTGGCCAGAGGGTGACCCTTATGGCAGCTACACAGATGTAGCATAGAGGCTCCTCCCTGTGTTCTCAGCCCACTAGCCCTGGCATGGGAGGCAGGCACTGCAGCTAGGAAGCAGGAAAGAGCTCTTTGCTCCCAGCAGGCACCAACACTGTTTGCCTGTGACCCCACCATTGCTCCAGAGGCTGAGCAGTTCCAGAGAGAGTAGAGCTTCTGGGCACTAGAAAGTGCCACTTACACCAAGTTATTATTACACATATGAAAAGTCAAAAGAACTTGGTACAAACCAAAATCCCACAAACACCAGAAAGAAGACCAAGTGAAACTGAACTCACCAATCTTCCTGAAAAAGATTTCAAAATAAAAATAATATACTTGCTCATGGAGCTACAGAATAATATTCAAGACCTGAGGGAGGAATTCAAGAAAGACAGAAACTTTGAAAAATACAATATCCAAAATGAAACATACTATTTGAAGGAGGGATTAAACAATTTCCAGATAAGCAACAGTTGAGGCAATTTACCTTCCACAAACCATCTCTACAGTATATTTTGGAAGGACTGCTATAGATGGAAGTGTTCCTAAGGCTAAATAGCTGTCACAAGAGAAAATAAAACCAAAGTAAAGGAAGTACACCAATTAATTACGAAGCAAATGCAAAATTAAGTCAACTACCCCCAAAGTCACTCAAGGGATACAAAAAGAGTACAGAATGTGATACGTAATATATAAAGACTGGAGGAGGATGAAAAAGAAGGGAAAAAAAGAACCTTTAGATTGTGTTTGTAATAGCATATTAACTGAGTTAAGTTGGACTGTTAGATAGTGAAGAAGCTACCCTTGGACCTTTGGTAACCACAAATCTAAAGCCTGCAATGGCAATAAGTACATATCTATCGATAATCACCCTAAATGTAAATGGTCTGAATGCACTGATCAAAAGACATAAAGTCACTGAATGGATAAAAAAACAAGACCCATCTATATGCTGCCTACAAGAGACTCACTTCAAACCCAAAGACATACACAGACTAAAAGTGAAGGGATGGAAAAAGATATTTCAAACAACAAATAGGGAGAAAAAAGCAGGAGTTGCACTACTTGTATCAGACAAAATATACTTCAAAACAAAGAAAGTAACAAGAGACAGAGAAGGACATTACATAATGATAAAGGGGTCAGTCCAACAAGAGGATATAACCATTATAAATATCTATACACCTAACACAGGAGCACCTACATATGTGAAACAAATACTAACAGAATTAAAGGGGGAAATAGAATGCAATGCATTCATTTTAGGACACTTTAACACACCACTCACTCCAAAAGAAAGATCAACCAGACACAAATTAAGTAAGGAGACAGAGGCACTGAATAACACATTAGAACAGATGGACCTAACAGACATCTACAGAACACTCCACCCAAAAGCAGCAGGATACACATTCTTCTCAAGTGCACATGGAACATTTTCAAGAACAGATCATATACTAGGCCTCAAAAAGAGCCTCAATAAATTCAGGAGGATTGAAATTGCACCAAACAGCTTCTCAGACCACAAAGGTATGAAACTAGAAATAAATTATGCAAAGAAAATGAAAAATCCTCAAAACACATGGAGGCTTAACAACATGCTCCTAAATAACCAATGGATCAATGACCAAATAAAAACAGAGATCAAGCAATATATGGAGGCAAATTAAAACAATAATTCACCACCACAAGATCTGTGGGACGCAGCAAAGGCCATGCTAAGAGAGAAGTATACTGCAATACAGGCTTATCTCAGGAAAAAGAACATTCCCATATGAACAGTCTGAACTCACAATTAATGAAACTAGAAAAAGAAGAACAAATGAGGCCCAAAGTTAGTAGAAGGAGGGACATAATAAAGATCAGAGCAGAAATAAATAAAATCGAGAAGAATAAAATAGAAAGAATCAATGAAAGCAGGAGCTGGTTCTTTGAGAAAATAAACAAAATAGATAAACCCCTAGCCAGATTTGTCAAGAGAAAAAGAGTCTACACACATAAACAGAATCAGAAATGAGAAAGGAAAAATCACTACAGACACCACAGAAATACAAAGAATTATGAGAGAATACTATGAAAAATTATATGCTAACAAGTTTGATAACCTAGAAGAAATGGACAACTTCCTAGAAAAATGCAAACTGCCAAGGCTGACACAAAAGAAACAGAAAATCTCAACAGACCAATTACCAGAAATAAAACTGAATTGGTAATCAAAAACCTACCTAAGAACAAAACCCCTGGACCACATGGCTTCACCACTGAATTTTATCAAACAGTTAATGAAGACTTATTACCCATCCTCCTTACAGTTTCCAAAAAGTAGAAGAGGAGGGACTACGTCCAAACTCATTCTATGAGGACAGCATCACTGTAACCAAAACTAGGCAAAGACACCACAAAAAAAGAAAGTCACAGACCAATATCCATGATGAACACAGATGCAGAAATACTCAACAAAATATTAGCAAACTGAATTAAAAAATGCATCAAAAAGATCATCCATCATGATCAAGTGGGATTAATCCCAGGGATGCAAGGATGGTACAACATTTGAAAATCCATCAACATCATCCACCACATCAGCAAAAAGAAGAACAAAAACCACATCATCATCTCCATAGATGCTGAAAAAGCATTTGACAAAATTCAACAAATTCAAAATCCATTCATGATAAAAACTCCCAACAAAATGGGTATAGAGGGCAAGTACCTCAACATAATAAACGCTATATATGACAAACCCACAGCCAGCATTATACTTAACAGCAAGAAGCTGAAAGCTTTTCCTTTAAGATAGGGAACAAGAAAAGGATGCCCACTCTCCCTACTTCTATTCAACACAGTTCTGGAGGTCCTAGCCACGGCAATCAGACAACACAAAGAAATAAAAGGCATCCAGATTGGCAAGGAAGAACTCAAATTGTCCCTATTTGCAGATGACATGATATTGTACATAAAAAACCCTAAAGAATCCACTCTAAAACTACTAGATCTAATATCTGAATTCAGCAAAGTTGCAGGATACAAAATTAATACACAGAAATCTGTGGCATTCCTATACACTAATGATGAACTAACAGAAAGAGAAATCAGGAAAACAATTCCATTCAAAATTGCATCAAAAAGAATAAAATACCTAAGAATAAACCTAACCAAAGAGGTGAAAGACCTACACCCTGATAACTACAAGATACATAGGAGAGAAATTAAAGAAGCCACCAATAAATGGAATGCACCCCATGCTGATGGATAGGAAGAACTATTATTGTCAAAATGGCCATCCTGCCTAAAGCAATCTACAGATTCAATGCAATCTCTATCAAAATACCAATGGCATTCTTCAAAGAACTAGAGCAAATAGTTCTAAAATTCATATGGAACTACAAAAGACCCCAAATAGCCAAAGCAATCCTGAGAAGGAAGAATAAAGCTATGGGGATTACTCCTTGACTTAAAGCTCCTTGACTTCAAGCTCTACTAAAAGCCACAGTAATTAAGACAATTTGGTACTGGCACAAGAACAGACCCATAGGTCAATGGAACAGAATAGGTAGTCCAGATATAAACCCAAGCATATATGATCAATTAATGTATGATAAAGGAGCTATGGATAGACAATGGGGAAATGACAGCCTCTTCAACAAGCAAAACTGGACAGCTACATGTAAGAGAATGAAACTGGATTATTATCTAACCCCATACACAAAATAAACTCAAAATGGATCAAAGACCAGAATGTAAGTCATGAAACCATGAAACTCTAGAAGAAAACATAGGCAAAAATCTCTTGAATATAAACATGAGCAACTTTTTTCTGAACACATCTCCTCGGACGAGGGAAACAAAAGCAAAAATGAACAAATGGGACTACATCAACCTAAAAAGCTTCTGTACAGCAAAAAACACCATCAGTAGAACAAAAAGGCATCCTACAATATAGAATATATCCATAAATGACATATCCAACAAGAGGTTAACATCCAAAATATATAAAGAACTCACACACCTCAACACCCAAAAATGAATAACCTGATTAAAAAATGGGAGGAAGATACGAACAAACACCTCTCCAAAGAAGAAATTCATATGGTCAACAGGCACATGAAAAGATGCTCCACATCACTAATCATCAGAGCAATGCAAATTAAAACCACAATGAGATATCACCTCACACCAGTTACAATGGCCAACATCAAAAAGACTAGGAACAACAAATGCTGGTGAGGATGCAGAGAAAGGGGAACCCTCCTACACTGCTGGTGGTAATGTAAATTAGTTTAACCATTGTGGAAAGCAATATGGAGGTTCCTCAAAAAACTAAAATTAGAAATACATTTGACCCAGGAATTCCACTACTAGGAATTTACACAAAGAAATTCATATTCAAAAAGACACATGCAGCCCTATGTTTACTGCAGCACTATTTACAACAGCCAAGATATGGAAGAAACCTAAGTGTCCATCAGTAGATGAATGGATAAAGAAGATGTGGTACACATACACAATGGAATATTAATCAGCCATGAGAAGAAAACAAATCCTACCATTTGCAACAACATGGATGGAGCTAGAGGTTATTGTGCTCAGTGAAATAAGCCAGGTGGAGAAAGACAAGTACCAAATGATTTCCCTTAAGGAAAATGATTTCCCTGAAAGAAGAAAATAGCAGCAGACTCACAGACTCCAAGAAGGGACTAGCGGTTACCAAAGGGGAGGGGTGGAGAAGGGTGGGTGGGGAGCGAGGGAGAAGGGGATTGAGGGGTATTATGATTGGCACACATGGTGTGTGTGTGGGAAGTTCACGGGAAAGACAGTGCAGCACAGAGAAGACAAGCAGTGACTATAGCATCTTACTATGCTGATGGACAGAGACTTCAGTGGGGTTGGGGGAGACTTGATAATATGGGTGAATGTAGTAACTGCAATGTTTTTCATGTGAAACCTTCATAAAAGTGTATATCAGTGATACCTTAATAAAAAAAAAGTCTCCTACTCTCTTTTGTGATTCAAGGCAGATATTTTTTTCTGAATTAATTTAATCCTCTTTCAAGGAACAAGTTTTGAAGTTTTGAGATGAGGTCAAGAGTGAGCACAGGGCAGACAGTCCTTTAGATGTTTACAGCCACCTCTGCTGGTCCGGAATGCAAGGCCATCCTAGCAATGTTAGTTATGTGTGGCTCCTAAGACCTCCTAACTCATTTTGGCCTTAATGTGTGAAGAGTCCTTATGGTCTAAGTGTCATTTTATTCAGGAAGGTTCCTGGTTTAGGAACCTTCCCCTAATTTAGAGATTCAGGAACAAAATGGTTGATTTCACTTGCAACCTAATGGGTATCCTTTTGAAATCACTTCTGACAATTTTCACGATGCCTGCAGACACAGGTGAGTTCTTAAACCAGAAGTGTTTGTATAACCCCTAGAGATGCTAATCCCTTATAGAGCATATATTTTTGGTGCAGATCATGCTCTCCTTGGGTACATCCTGCTCTCCATGCCTCTGTGTATGTATTTACATAAAAACATAGATGTGTTTTATAGTCATACATATGTAGATACACACCAGTCAAAAAACAGCTAGAGGAAGTCGCTGTAATAGTACCCTCTAGCTTTTTGGAAGATTGGTGTAAATCTCTTCTTTGGGGGGAAAAAATCCATTTTTCTGAGAAGGTAAATGTTTATTAAATGCAAATACTGATATTCATTACCTAGGAAAAATGTCTTGCTGCATGTGGAATTTCTTGATAAAAAGCTTTCAAATCCCAGGTTTCTCCAGATAAGCCCCTATCGGTGAACTGAGCCGTGAATGCACCGAAATTGAATTACTGTACAACAGCAGTGACTTTCCACAGTACAGCTATAATGGGAATCAGTTCCACAATGAACAGCAGGTAGCTATAGGAAGTGGGGAAAACTTAATATATCATCTAGCCTCTCTGAGCTTTTCCCAAGAAGCTAGGATGTTTATTTTTAAGCAAAATACTCTTTTTCAAGTGCCTGATTTATCATTTTATCAATGTAAATCAGAAAATAAGTGAAACAGGATTAAGTTTATTTACAGATAAGGGCTTCAGAGTGCTTTCAAGATTGTTTATGTATCTTACCCAAGGTATGAAAACAACAGGCTCTTCCCTCAGTGAGCCTAGTTACAACTTGCTTTTTATGTCTCTTCACAGTTCCCAGCAAGTTTGTTCTTTTAGATACTTTAATTGTTTTGGGGAGAAAATGAATTTGAACAGCAAATTTAATGCTTAATGTTTTGCCCCCTCTGCTACCAAAATAGATACCATCCTACAATCCTCCCCCTCCGTCTCTCTCTCTCTGAAATGCGTTCATGGCCATGTGCTCCGCACAGCCCAGCAAGGAGGGCCGCGCCGGGTCGGTGCCTGGCCCTGAGCCCAGTGCACCGGGAGGAACGAGGAAGTTACAACTCGGCCCAGATCAGTGGGCGAAGGCAGCGCCTGCACCAGAGCTGCTGCACACAACCCAAGGCAGTGGCCGTGCTGGAGAATCCTAGTACAAGCACATGAATTCTCCAAAGTCCTACTTTCAGTCATTTCCTGGTTCATCTACTGTTTTCAGGCTGTGCTGTTCCTATCAACTGCATGGACCATTCTGAAGTCACAGGATCATTACTTACCCCGGGTGTATTGTAAACTGTCCTAAAAACAGAAAATATATTCCTGTAAGCAGAGCTGCCTGCAGTAACTCTGGGTCACCACCTGCACTTCTCCTCCAGCTGCAAGTTAGCTGTCGCTCAGAGTTCCCTGGAGCCTCAGCTGCTCCTTCCTGCTGCAATGGTTTGTGCGACTCGGAGTAGAGGGTCACGTGTTAAAGACAAAGGAAAGACTGGGGCAGCCTGTCCATATAACCAACGCCATGCACTGCACATCCTTTGACTTCTCCCTCCTTTCAAATCAAGGAAAAGAGTGTTGCCGCCAGAAACTCAGGAGAGAGGGGAGCCCCATCACACGTGCCTCCCACCGACATTTCAGAGGAGCTCTGACTTGTGACACAGCCGAGCAATTCCAGATGTGACTTAGGAGTGGCCCAGCGGGCATCTATGGCTGGCAGAGGACTGATGCCTGCCACTTCTTCCATGTCCGGCATGTGACAGATCCCCCTTGAGATGTTAATAAATGAAGAGCAAATTAATTCTATTTCTTGTCCATTCATAGGGTCTTACAACTTGATAAACTGCTTAGCAACACTGACTGAGGGGTTGGCGGCATGAATATATTTGAACAAAAAGGTTGGAAGGTGATGTTGGGCACAGTCATTACACACAAGCCAGCAGCCACAGAGCTGCATCAACCCGATTTGGCTTTAAATTAAAATAATTTACATCGCACCTCTGAGTGGATTTGAACAATTATTTAAACCACCAATGGTATTAAAAAGTGCTGGAAAACATTAGTTAAGAAATGCTACCATAATGATGGCACCATTATGTTAGTGGCAATTAGTGAAGCTGAGGTTAGCTGTAATTTGTTAGCCTGCGAAAAAAGCTTACATGTAGTCCATTACCAAGCAGATGACAGAGGTTATGTGATGGGCAGGCCACCTTAGGTGTCACATTTACTCAGACAACTGACGGGGAGAAAATAGGACTTTCTGAGATAGGATAATTGCATAGCAGAGAGTAACTCAAATAGGGGACGGGTATGATAAAATCACTCTGATTCAACTAATCACTGGAAAAGTGATGGGGGAAAATGATGAAATCAAGCCAGAAGAGACAGAAAAAGATCAGCATTGTTTAACAGCCCAGCGATGACAGGCATGTTAAAAGACTGGGGGACTCCAGCAGTCCTGTTTCTTCCTAGCACTAACTAACTGACAGCCCACACCAACGGTGTCACCGTGCTTTTCTAAATTGCTATGGCCAGTCTCATAAATATTTTATATACATCCATGGAAATTTTCACAATCAGTGTTGTTTCTGAGCCCTTTTCATATCTGTTCTCGTGTCCTTCCAGCTGCTCACCTTTGTCAAGCACTCAGTCCTCCATCAGTTCTTGGCAGGAAGGTGTCAGGCCCTCTGACACGCCTCAAAGGCGGACGGTGATGGAGACTTGGAAATGCAAGGTTCCTAGGCTCAGCGCCTGCAGGGATGGCGCACACGCTAAAAGGTGTTCTTTTCCTGGGCCCTTTGAGAAAGGGTCTCTGCTTGGTGGGTGGCAGGGACAGGCAGGGAGGGCCCCACTGTGCAGAGGGCATTCTGGGGCAACATAGTGAAGAACGACTCCACCAGAGCCACAACACATCTGGACTGGAGGTCTACACTGACTGGATGCTCACAAATCCCAGGGGCAAACAGCAGCCTTGCCTAGTCGCGAAGTGAGGAGTCCTTATATGAAAAACAGCCACGCCTGATGCTCGCCCGACCTTAGTGTGAACTCCAGCAGCCTCTTGGCAGCCCCCTTCTCTCATTCCAAATGCTACATGTGAGCGGCCCTGCTCACAGCCCGGCCAGGCCCATCTCCGCAGCAAAACCGACGCCAGATCAAACCCCGACTTGTCGTATGAGCCCTGTTTCCTGTGGAAACGTTGGGAGCAGGGCAGAGTCACACATCACTGGACCAGTTAACCTAGATTTTACAGCATCAGATATAACCTACATTGTGCTTCTAAAGAGCTTTGTCCATCTATTTAAAAATACATAAAATACACAGTTCAGAGAATCGTGGATGTCTTTAGTGTGGGAACATTTCAAATCAAATAAAGCAACTAATTTTTTACTTCTCCATGGGACCACACCAACCATATTAGTCTTTTTTTTTTTTAACTTCACTAAAGGTTTCAAAATTAGCTTCCCTCCTGTCATCATCCATGGGCCTCCTGAAGCTTCAAGACTCTCATCATTAAATGCTTATACCCTGAGTGCCCCGTAACCAGCAGCACTTACTGAATGTTGTGTTTGCCAGGCCCTGTGCTAGACTCCATACACAGACACACACAGAGGCACCGCCATCCTATCACCTGTGTCAGAAGGAACTCCTCTGAGCTGCCCATGAGACCTTTGCCCTGCTGCATCCGTGTGAGCACCTCTATACAGTAACGAGGTCTCATGGCCAGGGTTGGTGCCAGAATGAAATGTGACATAAATAAAGTGCTTAGTGCGGGGCTTGGCACACAGTGAACCCAATAAACCTAAGAACAGATCAGTAAGTCATTTTAATATCTGCAGCAAGGTGAGTGAGGAGAACAGGTCCCCTGGGGACTTGGCTTTTCTTACCCGCCACATGGAGCCCCTGCCTTTGGGCAACCAGGTCCAGGCTCTGACGCTGGCTGGCCCTGTATTACACAGGCAGCAGCACAAGCCCCCCCACCCCCCGAGCTTCCTTCCCCGCCACCTGCACAGGCGGAACCTCAGGAGATTCAGTCCCTTTCTACTCTAAGACTTTGTGATTCACAAAGAAATCTAAGCTGAAACAATAATAGCATTTCCCTCTCTCAAACTGGTGTTCTTGTTACTAGTATTTAAAACAAAATAAAACTATTTTTTGGCAAGGATTTAGGAAAATGAGCACTTGTCTACCATCCTGCTAGAGGGACCGTGATTGTACAGCCTGACCTGGACACAATGTTTTCATTTGCATAAGTGCCCTGAAGATTGGTTTGGAGCCTCTGAGCTATTCAGAGGGTTCAGGAATTCATTTTAAGGAAATCAAAGTACACTGCAGGGTGCTGAGGTCACGGAAGGGGTGAGGAATGTGGACTCAGGGTCCGTGTGCCTGGAGCCCATCCCTCAGTCCCAGAGTGACCTCGGAGAAGAGACTCAATTTCTGCCTCTCAGTTTCCTCCGTCGTAAAAGGGATAATAACAGTAACGTCTCTCACAGGAAGGATAAGTGAGTTCGTGTAAAATCCACAGAGGAACACCCAACATGTAGTAGGTGCTGAATCAAATAGCTGAACTATTTATAATATACAAGATGATTCACTGCAGTATTACTTATACCAAAACTTTCAAACAACTTAAATACCTAAATCTAGAGGGACAATCAAATCAATTATGATACACTCATAGACTGGAATGTTATGCAGCCATTTAAGAAAACCACAAAACACAGTGACACAAGAAAATGCTCACACTATAATGGTATAAAGAAGTGAGAAGAAGCTAGAATCAAAAGCAAACAGGCAAATACAATTGCAAACACGAAAAAAAGAAAAAATAATGTGCGTAGAAATGCAAAGACAAGACTGGATGGAAGAAAACTCACAAGGACCAGGTGGTGGGACTGGTAGGTGATTTTCCCTTCTGTTTGATGCTTTTTCATATATTTTTCAAATTCCACCAATGGGGCACTCATTTTATAAATAGAAACCAGCAAATTGGGGTGGAGACTTTTTTTTTTTAATTTTAGGTTCTGTTAGATTTGAATGGCTACTTGCTGCATGTCTATAAAGATGCTGCTTGCTTCAAGGTGGTGAAATAAACACACCCCAAAGGTCACCACGCAGCAAGCGGGGTTGGCTGGCAGAGCAGAATTTCTATGGAGGAAAACAGGTTTTTTTTTTCTTTTAGGGCATTTCAGAGTTTCCACCAAGAAGTCTCAGCTTCTTGAAATTAATAATCATAGTAGCAGTGGAAGCCTCCATCCCCTGAGCATTGTTTATGCACCAAGGTCTGTCTCAGTCGTCACATAGTGTGTTTTTCCCATTTGCAGATGAGGAAACTAAGACTCACGTGGGTTATTTTACCAAAGGTGAAAGCTTAATAAGTGACAAAGGCAGCCACTGACCCCAGGTCAGACACATGCTCTCACCTACTAAACCACAATCCCTCCTCCCCCAAAACAAAATAGGACAAGAATTCTTACAGACTAGCACATACATGGGATTATCAGGTCTAAGGCAGAAATATTTACAGAAATTTCAACTGGCCAATTAAATGTGAGAGAAGCTAAAGTAGGAGGTCGTCTTTTATAGCAAAGTGATTCCGGAGATGATTGTTAAAACAGAAGGTAAGCAAACTACACATTAGAAATAAAGAACTCTCCAGGTTGCAGTTGTTCTTTCCTATAATCCTGTGCCAGTAGGACATTAACACAGGATATACTGCAACATTCACATGTCCTACAGTAAGAACATGAGAAGTAAGGACGTAAGTTACCCCGTTTAGTGGGCAAAAAGGAATCAAGTGAGAAACCATCTCGGAAATCCAAAACAATATCCCTGTGCACTGCTGTCTATTCATCCTGCTCGTAACGTGAAGTTTCAGGGCACTCTTACTAGTCGAGACAAACATTGTGACTTCAGTAATATTCCAGTAGCAGTAAAGAGACCCTCCAGCTTCCTCTAGACTCACTGACTCCGTGGAGATGTTCAACTCCACATTTTGGCAAGCGATGGACACATGTTTCAGAGTGGCTTAACTGAACTGGCCATGAATGAATGTATGACACCATCACAAGCCATTCTCTGTGGCTGTACAATTAATGACACCTCCGTTGAAGGCATAAAATTACACCACAGAAACTGGCCTCTGGACCCTACACGGAAAGAGGTATCAGGCCCGTCGTAACTGCTTTTCCTGGGTTACTGGACTTCAGAACATTTTTAAGTAATAGTTAACTTTGATCTTTTGAGCGTTGGGCTCCCGAACGCCAGCGCCTTGGGTCCGCAGGTAACAGAGAGCAGAGACCAGAGGCACTTACCCGCACAGCCTCAGACTTTTTGTGGAACATCTCTTCCATGTTCTTAGCCAGCTTTTTCACCAGTTGGAGGCCATCGATTTCTTCTATGGCAACGTCTTTCTCATACTCTTTGTATTTCTGTAAGGAGGGAGGGCGACAGTAAGGGCACAGGATACCAAAAAACCATGCACATGATGGCAGAGCACATCCACCTTCAAGGAACGAGAGTAAAGTTATAATATGACCGTCTCTGCTGGGCTTGGGAATATGGCTGTATTTCAAAATTATTAAACCAACTAGAAAGAAATGGGAAAACCGGCTCTGGCTGTTCTGGAAACTTAACTAGCACCCAGGAAAGGAATAAGCCCTAAAGCAATCCTTATCACCTGTCCTCTTCAGTTCTTGAAACCAGCGCTCTGTGTTTCCAGTGTGACCACAGCCAGCCCTTCTTCAGGAAGTCTGCCCAGCTTCCTTATTTACCCAAAGCCAACACCACTGGAAACTCGCTATCCCAGATGTTTCACAAAGCAAAAATGAAGAAATCCAACTTTTCTGGGTTTTTTTTTTCCCTTGGACATTACTTAATTTTCTCATGGCCAAAGACTGAGGACTTAAGGAAAAATAGTTTCGAGGCTGGGATTCTAAAGAATAACTACAGCAGGAGTTGGAATCTGTAACCCTTGGACCAAATCCAATTCATCACCTATTTTTCTAAATAAAGTTTTATTGGGACAGAAACATACACAAAAACTTTGTTTATATATTTAATAGAGTTAAGTAGTCACAACAGAGACTGGATGACCCACAAAAACTAAAATATTTATTCTCTCACCCTTTATTGAAAAAGTCTACCCAGCTGGAGTAGGAACTAAGCAAAGTAGCACGGCAGAGCATCTTTTAACCATTTGATAATGGGAGAGTCCTTGCCATGGACTTTAGTACTTCAAGTTAATTCACTAAATGTTTACTGAGGACTTCCTAAGGAGGGCACAGAAAAGAGAAAGTACAGTAAGGACAAAATCCACGAAAACAACGTTATATAAGATTTTGCAATTTGTTAGTGTGCTTACAAGGGATGATGGGACCTACAGTTTATTCAAATTCTTAAAGAAAGTTTTTTATTTCAAACCCATCACACACCCTGGTAACTTATCTGTTAAACCAGCAATTCTCAAAATGGTCCAAGAATCCCTGCAGGGTCTCTGACCCCCTTTCAGGAGTCCATGAAGTCCTTCTACCCAACAGCATATCTAAGTGAAGCCAGATCTTCTTCCCAGAGTCCAACAAATCCTAACAGACATTACACAAAAGCAGATCTGAGAAGCCACCTGTCTTCCCTTAAGCTAAACACTAAAGAGATACGCAAAAATGAAAAACAGGCCAGTCCTCTGTTTTTTTGATTTAGGAAATAGTTATCTTTTATAAAATATGTTTTCATAAAATGAGTTTTTATGTTTTGAATTCCTTAATTTGTATTTTTTCCTTTAATTTTTAAATTTCTTTGTTTTAATTTATCATATGACAAATATCCATAGCTTACAAACCCACATAAGCAGAAATTCTTAGGGGTCTTCAATATTTTTTAGAGTGTAAAGGGGTCCTGAGACCAAAATGCTTCATTTAACTGAACATTTAATTTTGTTCCCACTGGAAAGAAACAGCTTTTTAATGAACACCTTCCAAATGGAGTCTGAATTACTTATAATGTCAACAGGAATCCCTTACATGTATGTAGCTATCAAAAGGCTGGGTAACTGAAAATACGGAGGGATTTCTATTTACCCTTCTTTGTGGGGAAAACCGGAATCAGTTACCCCTCACCCTAGGTTCCTACTTAGGAAAAACAGGGATTCCACATCTTATCTAGGCTCAAAAAACCTTGACAGCCATTTTTAAAGTGGACAGTTTAATGACTTTTTAATGGCAGGGTAATTTTTGAGATAAATTTGTATCTTTTCCCTTTTCCCCTGCTTTTACCTTTAAAAATATAAACTGGGAGGACACTCAGTCTTGTCTTGCTCCAAGAAAAAAGGAGTGTGTGTGTGTGTGTGTGTGTGTGTGTGTGTGTGTGTGTGTGACACAAAACACTTCCCTTCCTAGCTTAGATTTCAAAATCCTTTGAGGCAATAATACGGGGTGTCCTAAAAGAAGAAGATTACAGTGTGGGCACAGAGGGGCTGACTCTACAGAAACGAATGTAAGAGAGAATTCCTTGGATCCCTAAAACCAAAATGAAATCCCTGGAGTCCTTGGGCATCTGGCCACACAGAGAACCAGTACCCACCACGGGACATCAGCAGAGCAGGAGGTGAGGAGGGCAGGAAGGGACTCCCAGACTGGACATGGGGGCCTCTGACCTGAATGTCAGCCCAAGGGCTTGGCATTTCTCAGAATTAAGGTGATCCTCAAGAAATAAAGTGTTCTTCGGGACCAGCTGGGTCTGGACCAAGACAGACATCTGCCACAGTGTTTGTAAGATGCTCTGAGCTGCCCTCCATGGTCCACCATGACCATAAATTATAAGGGATGTGCTCCTCCCTATTCCCTGAAAATACCCATGAAAATCGTAGGTATCTATCTTGAGAGTCTCCCTCTTATATCTCATCTGGAAAACCAGTTCCTTCTTCTTGCCCCCGCCTCCTCCTCGACAAAGCTGCCCTGGTTCCCCCAGACAAGGAGGCTGCGCGCCCCCTGGGGGCCCCCCAGAGCCCTCCACGCTTCTCTCTCCTGGCACCAAAACTGATGTGGCCCCGGAGGTAAGGACAGGCTTTCACTGTCCCCCCGGCCCGCAGCAGACGCTCACAGGGCTCGTTTAGATGGAACTTGTGACAGAGCAGTGTCAGGGTTACAGTTCAAGGGGCACGTGTGGCTGTGCTGTCCTGTGGTTCTGTAGGCTGGCCGACCACCTCATCCCTTGGGAGGCTACTGGGTTGGCCTGGGGTGTGGGACCCCAGCCAGCCCCACCCTGGCTCAAACTAACAGTCCTCTGGTACATGAATAAAACTCTAATCAGTGGAAACTTTCCCTTAAGTTCAAATGCAAGCCAATGTCTTTGGGGCAAAAAAACCCGGGGTTCCTCTTCTGCCTGTCAGATGTGCTCCAAAAGCCAACAGTGGAGGCGGCTTATACCCAAGGCTGTTACACCACCAAAGACACAAAGTTCAGAAGTGAGTAAAACCAAACCAAACGAATGTCACTCTACTATTTACAGAGTCAGTAAAACAAATCTCTGTCTTAGTAATTCTGTAACTAAAGGTGATCTGGAGGCTTAAGATAAAGAAAAATAAAATGGATTTCACAATTAGCCTTTATCTGAATCTTTTAGGTTTTACATAGGGCCCCATTATTCTGGTCATAGCTGCTACTTGGATATGTTTCTTTCCCTACTGGGAGAGACTTCTAGAAGAGAATCGATTTATTAACTCCTAGCAGCCCCCATGTTTCTAGGGAGATGCACCTGCCTCCTCTCTTCTGAGACACTCCATGAGAAGGAGCCACTTGCCTTACAGAGGCTGTCAGCCTCCCAGACAATTTGCCTGGGGACCTAGCTAACAAATCTCACTCAACATGAAGCTCTTTGCAAGCCAAGGGCTCCAGATTTGAAACAAATGTAGCAGTTCACTGGTTCCATTTATCTGGCAGCCTAAGTCCCCTCCCCTCAGGACCCGTGACAACAGGCCCTCCGTGCCAATGAGCAAAGCCTGAACTACTTTCTCACCACCCTGGGGAAATTATCCCATAAGCAAAAAGACTCTGCCTTTCAAGATGGGTTAATGCAGGTTGGAATCAGGTCAGAACAACGTAATGCCTTCTTCTTACTGGGAAACGTCACACTTTGGTGGAATCAAAGGAGTTTGAAGAACAGAGAGGGTAACCCAGTGATAGTCATTAATCAATCACAAGCTCTTAGCAGCTCGGAATGGTGATCTGTGTCAAAACCATTAAAAATGCTCCTCCGGTATGAATCCAAGCAATTTGACCTCCAACAACTAGATAGAGTAAGTTACAAGAGGGCGACAGGATTCCACATAGCCGTCCTAAGCTGTGTAAAAGACTGGCAGAAACATACACGCAGTATGTGACCATATGTTACAGACAGTAATCAGCATTTTTTTGTTTTAAACTACTGACGTGCACACACAGGCACACACACAGACATACTGTTAGGAGGACAAATGCCAAATGCTCACGGCTGGCTGTGCAATTACAAATTATCTTTTTCTTTCTTTTCTTTGCTTACCTGTATTTTCTACTTTTTATAATGAATGTACTATTTTGGAAATAAGAAAATACAAAAGTCATAGTTATGTGCAGAATAGCATATGGGCACGAAATAAACAGATTTCTTGCAGGAAGTGCAGTTGCAATTAGAATCTGTGTAATTAAGCGGCGTGTCTTCATTAGCAGAGCCTAAGGAAGTCAGTGAAATGAGTCCTCTGCATATCCCAGGCCCAGCACGGTGCCGGAAGCTTTCGCATATTAATCTGTCTAATCCTCACGGCGACCCTGAGAGGCAGATATATCCCCATGTTGCAGATGGGAGTCAAGGCACAGAGAGGTTTAGTCAGTTGTTGGAAGTCAAATGGCTGAAGAGTGAGCTTTAGACCCAGTGAGGTGTAGCTTCTAACTGCTTGGTTCTTTGCCCTCGAGTGTAAAGGACCAGAAGTCTGAATATTTGTATACTTGTTGAGAGGGCCCATTTCATTGCCATAACAACCTGTTTCATCACTTTTGTAGCCAACAGTGGCTTGGATTCCCCAAGAAAGTCAAATACCAAAGACCAGAGACATCATCCAATGGGGGCTGCCTCAGCTGTGCTTAGGCTGCCCCCCACCAGAGACCTGGGGGCAATGCACCCCAAGCCCTTTCCCCAGGGCGTCTGCATCCCCACCGCGCTGTGCAGGCAATGACACTCTATTTCTACGGCTTCTACGACTGCACTAGCCGTCGCATTTGTTTCAGAAAAGGCAGAAGTCCTTCAAAGGGGAAAAGGAGTTGGCAAGCATCAGCAGGTCCCCTGTAAACTCACAAAACAAAAGCAGGCGTCTGAGAAGCTGCAGCCCAGGGCCTGCACAGACCCAGCCACCCCAAACCCTCAGGCTCGCCTATCTTTTCCTCTGTGGTTGTGCTTGGGGATTCCGAGAAGTGTTGTATTTTCATATGAATGCCTTCCTGAACTGCAGCGCTTAATGTAAGAGACAAATTCCACCACGCTGGTTGATGATTTAGATGCCCTTTGCTCTGCCACCCAACCTCTGGGCACCCCCTGGACTTGGGGCAGTGGCCAGAGGGACCTGAACTACGCAGCCCATAGCTTTAGCCATGACCAGGGTCATAGCAGAAAACAGCCCTTCAAAAGGGCACCTCTCAGCCTTCAGACACAGAAGGAGGGCAAGCCTAGAGCTTTCCGTGCCCTCTGTCACAGGAGAAATCTGAAGCCTCCAATCCTTCTGTTAGCAGAATCAGCGCTTGGCAAGAAATCTCACGATGAGGCAAGAACATTTATCATCTGAGAAGGGAGACCCAGAAATGCATTATTTCTGCAGCATCTATTTTGCCAGATCATTTCCCACAAACACCAGGAAGAGAAAAGCACTACTTCATTGTCAGAACACTTAACGTTCTTCATACATTTGGGTCATTTTTTTTCCTACATGGTAACTGCATATCTAGAAGTGAGTCACCTGGAACAGCCCCCAGAGAGGAGCTCCAGTCAGGGGAGAGCAGACCAGTCACAGCTAACCGGGACAAGCCAAACAAGGAAGAGGGGCTCTGAGCGTGCTGGGCACCAGCCAACGGCGCCCTCTGCAGAGGGTGAGCGCAGTGGGTACCACCAGCCAACATGCTGGGGCATCTGCACGTGGTCTCTGAACCAAACTTCCTCATCAAAAACTAGAAGCACATCCCTAGAGTCAGCATAATTAAATCACTAGATGAAGCCAGACAGAAGGCCCAAGGGAGGAGACACAGAGCCAGGACCTGCCCACCCCCGGGTGAGAAGCCGGGGGGCTCATCTCAAAGCCCATGACTTGAGAGAAATTGGTGTGCTTCTCCATCCCTCCGCTAAGCGCCCAGCACTTCCCTTGCCACACCCTGACCTGATCCCAGTAAACCTGTCCCTGGATATACCCTAGAGATAGGCTAAGCCCAGAACCCTGAAAGGTGGCTTGTTAACAGAAGAACAGACGACACCCCACATTCCTACTTCAAGGATCAATTTCCAGCCTTACTCGCATCCCTTCAAGCTCTGAAATAGGCACAGTACAGGAGACAGATTCATTAAACCAGTCATTGACAAAGGGTCACACCAGCACAAAAAGGAGCCTAAGGGGAATCCCGAAACTGCTGCCATTTTCATTCCTGTGGCAAACACTCACCACAGCCTCCCTGTGCCGCCAGGGGTGCAGGGGGCCGCTGGCACGTATGTATGTTCCCTTGGGGCATAAGGAAGCTAGTTTGGGGTTCATTTTGTCAAGCAGTGAGTTGAGCTGCATGGATCATTCCATCTAGCCTTGAGCGCTGATGCCCCACACGGCCATGCTGTGTGCGTCTCCTCCCAAGGTCACGTCTGCCTGAAGTGCAGGTGCACCAGGCCTGCCTGACACAGGAGGGTGGTGTGGGTCCTCCGCAAAGCAGGCGATACAGCAGACGCATTCCTCCCTCAGGAGAGGTGAATACCAGGGACTGTGGGCAGCCCGACAGTCTGGGAACACAGAAAACCTGGCCACGAACAGGCAGGACATCAAGTCACCAGGGAGAGGTATAAATAATGAACCCGCCCACAGCCATAGAAAAGGAGATGCCTGAGCAGCACGTGTGATTCCTGCCTACAGGGAGATACAGCCTGTGAAGTACCCCATTAATGTACTGAGGTAGTCAGGAGCCATCACAAGGTGGCTGGTAAACAGAGGCTTGATGGGCAGTGGAAACAAGGAGGGGGCAGGGAACAGTTTACTTAAACTGCATGTAAGCTCCTCTATGTCCCACTGGAGGACAAAAGTGACACATTCCTGCTCTGCCTCTGTCATTCTAGCAAAGAGAGCTGACCATAATGGGAAGGGTGGGAAAGAATCCACATGGATTTGGCTGGAACGCTATGGATTTGGAATTTGAAGTCCCAGGAAGACCAACACGCATGCCACATGCCAGGCAGCCTAGCATGGTGCTAAGGCCAGGGACTCTCCACAGTTACTAAGTTCAACTTATTGATGTCACCACTTACTAACCATGCAACAAGTTGCTCAGGCCCCATCAGCTGCCTTTCCTTCATCAGTGACCTGAAGGATACCAGACTTTTTTCTGGTCCTGGATGATCAAATGAGGTCAAGGGTGTCAAGTACCCAGTAGAACGTTGGACACAGAGTAAAGCACTCGAACAGTAGTGATGGAGATCACAGAGGTGGTAATAAGTGCTGACACTTTTCCTCTGTCTTCTGAAAAAGGTCATGCTATCACCTCAACAATAGGAAGAAACTGTGAACCAACATTCACAACCTAACAGATAAACTAGCTCTGGATGCTGGTCTGGGCGACGGCATTTCTCAGATATATTCACAAGGCATTGGGGTCCCGCAGTAGTACTTCTTGGGAGATGTCTCCATTCTGGCAGGAACTGGATGCTGGAAGGCTGTATTTGTGTAGGGAGGGGATGACAATTTTTAGATATGTGACTTGAGATGTTGTAATAAAAACTAATCCTCTACAATTTCTGGATTCTCTTCTTATACAGGCAGTGTCATCTTCTTATTATGACATAAATGGATTTTGCATTGCTCTCAACTCAATGATAGGACACAGAAGTGTCACTACAAAATACAACACTCCTTAGCAATTATATTTCCAAGTAAACCTATTTCCAAATCCTTTAAGCTGGTGTTAGGAACACTTCTTTTTAACCATAACAGGGACAAACCTAACTGAATTCATGGAACTCTAAGTCATGGAAGAATATTTTTCTGTTTGAAAATGGAAGGTGCCACTTTGTCCAAATAATTGTTTCACACAGGAACTCTGATCAAGCGTCTCCAAGGTCAAAAAACACCCATTATTAGTGCAGTGCTCTACCAGATCTAATGAAGTTTGAAGAAAATACTTGAAAAATGCCATTTTTCTCTGTCTAAGCCATCAGCACAACTTTTCTACATAAGAAGAGACTCTTCAAGGGTGACAGGAGAGAGAGGAAGCTGGGGCAGTAAATTACAACCCAAAGAACAGAGAGCAGGCAGGGAGCAGCCGGGCTCCTACCTCTGCCGGACTGTGGGAAATGGAGACCCCCAGGGGAACCTGGAATAGCCACTGGAAGCAGCTCTTGGACATGGATGACCACGGAAGGCAGCATTTTCCTCAGTGTGTCACTCAGAATGTACAGCTTTGGGGAAAGGGGAGTGCAGTCCAAATTATTTCTCAAGGTGCCTCCTGGTGCTCCCCAAAGAGAGGCTTATCACAATTATCACAAGCAGCAGGGTCCCCAGCCCTAGTGTCCCTGGAGCTCTTGTTCCCAGCTAGCTGTTTGGAGTGCCTTCGTCAATCAGAGAACTCAGGGGAGACTGCCCTTTTGCGCAGCTGGTTCTGCAGTGGGTAGTCTCTGACAGGTCCTACGGCTTTCATGTTGTCAGGCCCTGAATTAAAGATTGAGATCTCTCCTCTCCCTGTTTTACTGTCTATCTTCATTTTTAAAAAAATCTTGATAAGTCCCATAGGCTTTTACTGCTCAACACAGTCAACTGGACAAATGACACTGATAAATTTTAGATCTGTGGTGATAAACCGAGTGCGAATGTCACATTAGATTTCTGTTTTATATAAGGGAAATTAAGTCAGATGCAAGCTACTTGTCACAACCATCCTTGTCCTAGCCTGGGAGCAGAACACACTGCTTTAAAATGGGGAAACTCATCTGCCTGTGAACAAAATCAAATGGTCTCAATGCTTATAAAAATATCCAATTCCTGGGTATTTTCTGGATTACCTCATGGGGAATGAAGGCTCTGAAATGCAAATGTTTATGCTGTACAGACATCCTCACAACATTAAAAGCCAAAATGATGATTACAGGTCCATGTATGTCATAGAAGAAACATCTCATTGTATGCACTTGTGAGTTTCTTTAATGTATACCAACAACTATAACTATAGCCAAACTGCAAATAATAAAATATTACAAGGCCTGGACTACTTGACATTGATTATTTTCTGCAGTCCCCTTTTGCAAATACATTTTTCTGATGTTCCCATTTTAACTCATTCATCGTTTCTCTCCTCGGGGATCAGCCAGAACAGCAACAACAATTTATTACTAATAACACCAGTTAGCATTTATTGAGCACTTACTTTGGGTCAGATAGATATTATTTCTTCCCATTTTACAGGAAATTTCTATTTTAGGGAACTGAGGCACAGAGAGATTAGGTAATTTACCCAAGATTACACCACTTTAGTAAGTGGTTATATTAGTTAGGGGGACACTAGCTACTATAATCAAAACACCCAAAATGTCACTGGCTTAACACAACAGAGGTTTATCTGTTGTTCATGCAACCATCCCATGAGGGAGAGCCTTGTCATCAGACAGCCTTCCACACAGTGACTCGGGGGCCCGGGATTCTCCTGCTGCATGTCTCTGCTCTCCCCTCAGGCCTTGGAGTCTTCTGCATGCACCCAGCAGAAGGTGGGGATGAAGGGAGGAAGGCACACCTCCTTCTTGAACTCCTGAGCCTGGAAGTGACCTGTATCGGCCCTGCTCCCACTCCACTAGCAGTGACCAGGCACAAGGCCCAACCCAAGGTAAGAGAGACCAGGCAATGGGACCAGCACCTGGGGCACCATATCCAGGCTCTAAGTCAGCACTATGAAAATGGATGCTTAAACCATCAGTGGTCTGTTAGCTGTCAGCACCACTGTCCTAGAGCCATGATTCGAACCAAGGAAGCAAGTACCCACAGTCTGCTCTTCACTGCCACACTTTAGCATAAAAGCTTGCTGAACTATAGATAGATAAGACCTCAGATTAAAACTTGGCTGGGAACCATCTGCAAGATGGACACTTCAGAGCTGGCACAATCAAGTCAAAATCTATGGAAAGGATAATATGACCCAATCACTTGTGTGTGTAATTACGGTCAGGCTCAGATGTTAAAGGCCCAGATACTAGAACACATTATAAACAATTCTTAGACCTTTTGTCTGATTTCCTTAATCCCAGCTCAAATAAAACTGCTATTTGAATAACATCAATGACCTTCTCTAGCATATGATGTTTGTTGCCCAAGCGCCACAAAAGTTAATTGGCTTAACTAAAGTCTTTTTAATTCTATATCCAAGATGTCCTGGAAATCGAAGGCAATCAATGAATGAGTCTGCAAGATCCGTAACAAGCTTAGAGCTAATACTACTTGCAGCTGCTCAAGTGGTTTCTGTACTTACAGAGCCAAAAGCTGGAATGAGTGTTAGGACCCTGTGCGTGAACAAGCCTTTAACTCCATCAAGTCCGGGCTGACTGCAGAGACCCCGATTCCTGGCACAGCCAGACCCTGGCTGTCTTGGGGGAGTGCTGAGAACCTTGGTGAGCTGGTGCCAGTAGCTATGAACCCGCCTGCCCTCCTACTGAAAGGAAGAGCTGAAGGCTAAGTCCCTCTTCTTGGGCTGGGAAGCTGCCTTTGTAAAAAGGTTGGGAGATACTGTTCCCACCTAGTGATGCAGGAAGCTAAGGAAAATGAACCACGGCCGTCACAGCTTCCACATATCGTCTGCCCACCTCACATTTGCCTGCAGGAGTTCATGGCAGGTGACCCCTCCCGCTGTGCCCTCCGTGGACAGCATCAACGTGCGGCGGTGTGCCAGCAGGGCTGCCCTGTGCTCAGATGCCAAACGTCACCTGGGATTTAGAGGTCACCTACTTCAGAATCAAAGATTTTCTGACATCTTTCACCTGCCTGGCACACGGGACTCCGCAGTATCCTTAAAATCACAGTGTCAGAATCTGAAAGGAGCTTAGAAATTATCCATTTCAGAAGCCACAAACTGAAACGCCTCCAGAGGCCCCACAGGCCCATCCCGTCCATGGAGGGAACCAAGCCAGTCCGGCCCGTGGCAAACGGCAGAGCTTCTGTCCTGTCCGGAAGTGGTGGCCACGCTTGGGGCTTCCACTGATCTCTGTCAAATGCAGGGCATACTGGGGCCGCCCAGTCTCCTTCCATTGTTAAGAGAAGCCCGAAATCTGTCTTTATGTCAAATCTGCCTGTGAACAAAATCAAATGGTCCCAATGCTTATAAAAATATCCATTTCCTGGGTATTTTCTGGATTTCCTCATGGGGAGTTAAAGCTCTCAAATGCAAATATTTATGCTGTACATACATCATCACAACATTAAAAGCCAAAATGATGATTATAGGTCCATGTAAGTCATTTTTTGAGCACTCTGGGGCCCAGATACAAAATGCCTCTAGACACCTTTCCTTCCTGTCCACCTTCACAGGAAGAGCCTGAGACACAGCGCCAGGGGATCTTCCTCCCACAGGCAGACATGAACTACACGGTGTGCAGACTACTTCCTGGTATCCACACTAACTCTCCACCCAGGCAGCATCTGAGGCTTGGAGAGGGCAGCGGCCAGCCCAGGCCAATAAGAGACAGAAGCCCAGTTGGCTTACCAGGCTCCAGCCGGTGTGTGGGGCCTGAGCTAGGGTCCCCCTCAGCATTCGGGTTCCCCAGCCATGCAGGCGCTCAGCACCTGAGGCTGTCTTCCCAGAGACCCCGTGTGCAGCCCAAAGCACTTGACACCTAAGGAGTCCGTTCCTAGGCGTGGAAACAAGACCACGGAACTGAGGGATCTCAACAGGCTGACAGAAACCCGCACAGTACTCTCAAAATGAGGGTTTTTCTATGGTGGTTCAAAGAATCCTAGAGTCCTAGGAAATGTGAACTAATGTCGGACTGCCTCTCCCGACTGCCCCCACCCCCAACACACACACAATCACGATGCTACCAACATTTTCTCTCCTACAGTGTATTTAGGAAAATAAAAGGAAATTAGTCCATAGGTCCATCTTATTCTTATCATGCCCTGCTATGCCCTTAAGATGTGGGTTTGGGGGCTTGGGGGAGTGGCTGCTCTGGCATCTGGTGAAGCACGTGGACCCTTCTCAGAATATTTTTAAATGCAAAAAAGAAAACACATAGGAAGAAAACCACTATTGAAATTCAGCTTTCAAAATGTTTACAGCATAACTCTGTGCTGCAGTAATGTAGTTTCTTCATCAGGCGTTAAATAACACGCGTACAGCGGCCATAGTCACTGGTGTCCAAGATGAGTGGCCGCAGCAAGGAGATACCTGCACCGACTGTGAAACGATATGCAAACACCTGTCGTTTCCAGGGGTGACAAAGTCGCAGGCACTGTTGTGGCCTGTCACCCACATTTCTAAGATAAAGTAACACATTTTGGTTATATGTTAATGAAAATAAGAAGGTCACTTTTTTCCCCACCTAAGTTCATAGTCCCGAGAATTCTCTCCAAGGCACGGGCACAGGTTAAGCCGCTCTCTGCACCACCCAAGAACAGGTCACCCGCTGCCCCCAGTTCACAGGCGGTATCAGGACGCCTGTTGATGACTGCTGGTCTGTGTCACAGGTACTGTCTGGTCATTAGCGTATATTCACAATCCCATTTAAGATTTCTGAATATTAAGCATACACAGGTAGGCATTTCCCATAACACTTAACTCTACCAGACGGCTTTGCTGTCTATGGAAGCGTAGATACAGCTTGTGAGCCTCTCTGGATGCTCTGCCAATAAATGAGAAGTCGGCAAATGCATCAGGGAAGGGCAAACACTAAACTGGAAACAAAATTCATCTGAGGCCAGGCTCTCAGCACAGAATTAGTGGGAACTATAAATCTTTTCCCTATATATCACCGGGTTATTGATCAGACTTCTTCACAAAGAGCATACGTTCATGTATATCTGTGTGATTAAAAATATATAAAGCGTCAAGTTCAGAGAAATTTAGTAGTCACTGATATAAAAACCTAATGAATGCCTCATAAGGTGCAAAGAGCCATGTGACTGAGTCAGACGGTTTACTCTCAGGATGTGCAGGAAATGGCCCACCAGACAAGCCTGGCCTTTGTCCACAGCTACATGATTATGGTCTCAAAAAATAGCTCACCCAGTGTATGCACACCAGTACTGTCACAGAAACCAGCTCCTGAAGTGATGCTAAGGGAAGTGCATTGCGTTTATAATTAAGCCACGTAAAAGCACAGAGGAAAAGAACAGGGAGAGGGAACTCAACAAAACTCTCACCGTGGCTGCATTACCGTGGCAGAACTCTGGATGAATTTTTCCAGTTTTCCAAATTAGTTATCAATGCTGCTTATCAAATGGGAAAAGTAATGTCTAGGATGGAAAAAAATGGAAAGTGGAGTGTGGGGTTCCAACCAGGCAGGCTGGTTCTAGAGCCTGTGTCTTGACTTCCCCTAAAACTCTCCTGAAATAGTTGAAGGTAAAACAAGACTCTTCCTTATTCTAGAAGCAGTACATTCTCCCTGTAGGAAGGTCAGTCAGAAGGTAGAGATAAGCAAATAGAAGAAAACAAAAACCCTGAATCCCACTTCTTCAAAACACCTTTGATTTATATCCTTAAGATTTCTTTTTAGTGTAAAATTTAACTGTTCCGTTGACAATCAAAGTGAGGTCATCATATACATGTCAACGGCACGTATTTTCTATTTCCTTGGGAAGCTTAAGTACCAAACAGTTCATCGTCCAAACCACCAAAATGAAGAAGGATCTGACAGCCCTGGGGCCCTCACACACATATCCTGGGACCCTGGAGTGGATGTGGTCAAGATAGTAAAATATGGCTTCTCATGAAAAGTAGTTCTCAACCAAGGACCACTTTGTCCCCAAGAACATGTGGCGGTGTCTGGAGTCATTGTTGGTGTTCATGACTAAAGTGGGGAAGAGGATGAAGTTGCAGTGGCATCTAGTGGGTACAGGCTAGGAATGCCGCTCATAGTCCTACAAAGCACAGGGCGCGACAAAGAAGAGCCAGTCAAATATGCCACTGTGCGGAGGTCGCCAAAGCCCAGCTTAGAGAATCGTGTGTGATACTGAAAACATACCAAACAAATCCTGAAGACCCTCAATCTCCCCCCAGTGACCAAATCTGCCCCCAGAAGCTGAACGTGTGTCCAGGCATCTCAGACACGTGGGCCTGGGCTCCTCTAGGGGGAGCCTCTCGTAGCCCCACTGCCGGGCAGCGTTGAACAACAGAAAACATGCTCAACCGGAACTCTCCCCATCCCACTGCACAGCTGCCCTCAGAACCCAGTTATGCAAGCTGGTCACACAGACCAAGCCCCATCACACCTTGAAATATTTTTAAAGAGAGACAAGAAGGCCATCTGGCATCAGGGGTAAGAGCGTGGACTGCCTGGGCAGAAATTCCAGCTCCATCGCTTGCTCTCCATGGGTCCTCAGAGAAGGTGTCACACATATTCCCTGCCTCAGTTTCCTCATCTGAAAAGTGGGGGGGGATAATAACAGTGACCTCATGGAGCCGCTGTAAAGATGATATGTGTTTCTGTATATAAGTGCTGAAAGCAGTGCTTGGCACTATCCACTGCCTGGGTCACCTTTCCTCTCAGGCTAAATATACCCACTAATCCCTCAGGGGTCACGGACACTAAACCCTTCAAGTCACCTGCTGGCCTATGCTAAGCATTTTCATCTGTCCCTGTTCTTCCTCAAACCTGGAGCCCACCATCCAGTCACAGCCCTCGGGTCTGGGCTGATGGCTGCAGGCCCAGTGTGGCTTCGTCCCCGCTGCACCCACAGCCGGCACCCAGCTCTGCACCCCGGGCAGCATTCACTCTGGGGCAGCTGCTGGCCCTTCTGGGCACAGAGCAGGCATGGGGGCAAAGACTCAAGGACTCCCTAGAGACGAATAAGTACTGAGGTCAAGGCCTTGCGGAAGAATCTACGCTTCCAGATGAGATCTTACGGGAAGGACCAGAGAATGGTGGAAAAAAGATAAGGGGTTCCTGGATTCCTGGAGCAGAGAACATGAAGTCACTGATGAAGCGGATGCTGACTTTCCACCCCAAGGCAATCACCTCAGCAGCTAACAGCTGAGCACCGCCTCCAAGCTGGGCCTCCTGCCGACTGCCCTCATGTGTCATCGTCCCGTGTAAACCACCCAGAATCAGATGCCAGAGGAGCTGAGACCCTGGCACGGGTATCATCATTCAGAACTTCAGAAGGTCCACCAGACTGCACAAACTCAGCAGCACGGTGTGTGTGAATACACTCTGCTCTCCAATTAGGCTCTTGGAGGTGGCCTCCCACGAGAGATTGCACACGTGTAATTCTTTACCGGGACAAGGAACTCTGAATTCATTTCTTCTCAGGAAACAAACCAATAAAACAGCCTCAGGAAACCAAGTGTAATTAGAGGAAAACCATCACTTTCAACAGGGTCACAGTATTGTCAGGGAAGACAATCAAATATCAAATCAAGCCAACTACAGATGATCTTAATAAATATTTATGAAATACGATGCACCAGATACCGTGCCAGGGGACGGCACTACTCTGGGGAGCAAAACCAACATGCCACCCACCTGTCCCCAGAGCTGGGAGTCCATGGGGAGGCTAGTAAGCAAATACAAGCACCGAGCACACGGCCTTTACACGGCGCGACACAGAACTCCGAGCGCTGATGACCACCAGGGAGGCCCCAGTGACGGCGAAAGGGAAGGCCTCTTCCAGGAACTGCCATCACAGCACAGAGTTAAAGCGTGAGTCCAAAGGAGGGGGCAGAAGGAAGAGAGAGTCAGGCAGAGAATGGCCTGTCTCCGCCTTAAGCCCGGAGGACCATGGAACCAAGACAGCCCCAGGAAGGAAGGAGATCACACACGATGACAGAGGGCGGCAGACGAGGAGGAGGTGGGGACAGCAGAGGAGGGAAAATGAGGCCCAGGAACAAGGCCTAAGTACACCTGGGTGGAGGAGGAAGGGGAGCAAATGATGGAGGAGTGCACAGGAGAGGATGAGGCTGTGGAGGTCAACCACAAAGGCCGTCCCGACCTGAAGCTCATGGGCCCCTAGGCCTTGTCTCCTCACATCTAATTAGATGTTGGGAAGGCAGGTCCATTTTGAGAATTTAAAGTTATGAGGAGGTTCTGGTGAGTCAGGGAATGTGGGTGTGGGTCAAGATTACATGCACAGCTACAACGATGCTGTCGGCCAACAGCCTGGGCAAACTAAACTCAAGCTCGAGAAGGTGAAGGGCACCAAGTGCTGTGTCCCTTGGGGCCCCCCAGGATTTTTCCATGGATGCTGGGGAACACTCTGAAGAGCACGTCCTACTGAATGTGTTATCTACCTCCCAAATGCCTGGAAGACATGGTAGAGAAAACACGCTCCACAAACAAGTCATCTTCAAAACAGACTCCTAACCAACCACTTCCATTCCTTAGCACTCATGTACAGAATGAACTCTAAGGAGACCAAATTTACTGTACCTCATAGATGCTGGAATTGTTCTCGGCAGAGAAATTATAAGGCTAGAAGCCTTGAATGAAGATTATACCAATGAGAGGAGAGGGTGCTGTTCAAGAACATGTTTGGTATAAAACTGAATACAATACTGAGGGTTTTCGGTAAATCTAAGCTTGCTGTAGTGAGACACAGATGCTGACTCGTACATCATAGATGGGAATCAAAAAAGCAACAGAGTGAGACCAGAACTGTTAGGGCTGCCTGCATATTCACAGGCTTTTGCAGTTCAATTTCAGGGAAGTATTTTCTCCTCTTCCCTTAAATTGCATATTCTGTAATGAACATCACATCTACATAAGGAATCGCGAACAACGGTCAGGTGGGAGACATACGTCTGCTTGAGTCATGACTCATCTTTTCCAAGCGCGGACTGATCCGAAAGCAATGTAGTTCCAAGGGCATCAGCCCTCTCTCCCCTCCCCCCCAAACCTGGACTGCATGTGTCTGCGCATGCCCGTGCGTGTGCACGCTGTGTTTCATGGGCTGTAGAGGGATAAGCCAAGGGAACACAGAGAACCAGAACAAGTACAGGAAATTAAGGCCTACTTTGATGGGTAGAATGACAGGTCTTGTTTGGAAAGCCCTAACCAATAAATGCAGTATCTTTGCAATTTTAAATGGGGGATATGTTCTAAGACCCCCAATGGATGCCTGAAGCCACAGACAGTACAAAACCCTCTAGATAATATGTTTCTTCCTATACATGCATACCTATGATAAAGTTTAATTTGCAAACTAGGCACAGTAAGAGATTAACAACTGTAATTAAATAGGACAATCATAACAATATACTGCAATAAACAGTATGAAAATGTGGTCCCTCTCAACATCTCATGGTGTTCTACTCACCCTTCCCATGAGAATGTGAGATGATAAGAGGCCTCCATGAGGAGATGAAGTGGGGTGGGTGAAGGAGGTGTTGTGCATAGGGTCAGGCTGTGATTGGCCTTCTGGGGATTCTTCAGGGGGAGGATCGGCTGCTGATGGACCATGGCTGACACAGGGAACTGGAACCTCAGACTGGGAAACCGCAGATTAGGGGAGCTACTGTATCGTTAAATCATTTCCTATAAAATTATTATATCTGTATAGTCTTTGTATCAGTTATTATGGCTACAATTATAACCTGTTTAATGTTCTCCTTTCCCTTTTTCCTACCTTTGAACATAAATACAGCTAACCCTGCAGCAATGCAGGGGTTAGAGGCACTGACTCCCAGGCAGTCAAACATCCACAAACAATTTTTGACTCCCCAGAAACTTAACCACTAATAGGCTACTATTGACCAGAAAGCCTTACTGATAACATAAAGAGTCCATTAACACATTTTTAATGTTATATGTATTATACACGTTATTCTTACAATAAAGTAAGCTAGAGAAAAGAAAACGTTTTTCATATTGTCGCAAATCTCCAAAAAATTTTCCAATGTATTTTTATTGAAAAAATCTGCTTATAACTGGACACATACAATTCAAACCTGTGTTGTTCAAGGGTCAGCTTAACTGTAACATAGTGTAAAGAAATACATTCACTCAACGGAGCATCAAAAATAAGAAGTTATGACAATGATATTATTGGTAACACTTGTACCCAGGAAACAGCAGAATTAAAAGCCCAATATATAACCAGATTCCCATTTCCTACACTAATAGAAAGAAAGAGGGGGAAAGAGGCACGAATAAACAATAACTGGGCGACTGGAACTAGGTCTGAGCCGATGCATACTCATCTCTTCTACCAACCTCCAATCTCCAGTCCCTCCTCTGAAGGTGAAGAAGTTGTAAATCATCAGAAAATCAATAATCCATTGTGAATTGATGAGAAAACAATCCAACCAAACATTCTCTGGAAGGGTGGGACAGGGAACACAGGCAAGGACCATCGGCAGAGACCGCCCTCAGGGGCTCCTACATCAAGTCCATCTCCCGGCGACAGGACATCACAGCCCATAACGCCTCCATCAGGCAAACTGCCGTGTCCTGCTGTCAACAGGCAAGATGAGCCCCCGGACACTCCCCTGAAACCAGCAGAAGACCTTTCGTGGAATTTAAGAGAAGTGCGAGAGAAAATGAATAAAAATCTAATACAAGGTTCTTATGAGAAGAACTTCCCCTGTTTAAAAAAAAAACGATTTTAGCTTCTGGTTCCAAATTATTCTAAGTTTTTGAACTAACTCTTTTGATTAAAGGGGAAATCCTTTAAATTACTAGAGCAGAAAAAAAAACGCATCTGAGATATACAGAGATGAATGCCGAGAAAGACAGAGGCCCGGCAGCCTTTGTACAGGAGCTACAACATTCCGTGTCCCTCGGCCTTAGGGTTTTCACTGCGGGCATAGTTTCACTGGGTACAAACCAGCAACAAAACACTTACAGGTTTCAATTACCAAATATTTATCTTCCAAATAAATCTCATGTCTTCTAACCCTTACAGAAAATCAACTTGTTAATTTACTTCTATTTCATTCTATAACGTCTTCTTTTGTTAATCCTCTTTCCCTGGTGGCTCTTTCAAATCTTGTCACTTATCCTTTATGGAAAAAGTTCCCTTTTTCTGAATTCAAGGTGAATCATACCTAGTAAATAAGCCCTGAATTTACCTGCCTTTTCTTGCATTCACTTTGTGTTCTGTCATTCCCGCTAACTGAATACTTTCTTAGCTGTTCCTATTTCCTTGTTATCATCACACTTCCTTTAATCCATTCATCCTTCCTTCAACACAGTGGCGGGCTACATAGGGTTAACCAGGAAAAGGAAAGCAAAGGGGAGAAATCAGAACATCAACCCAAAATGGAAAGCGAAAATTAACTTTAAAAATGTAATGTACACATCAGATGAAGAAGGCAGCTATCCCACAGCCCCAGACCCCACCTGCCTTAGGTCCAGCTAAGCTGTAAAGCACTGATGCAAAAATACATAAGAAACCACATATCCGAAGGTTACGAAGCATGCACTTCATGACTTTCATTACAAACCAAGTTTTTCCAACAAGCCAGTGAAATAGCCAACACTCCACATCACAGATGAAGACTCAGAGACTCACGGAGGCTGTAAGTGGGCCAACCATCTTCCCACAGTGGCCGAGTTCAGATCCAGACTGAAAAGCAGGACTTCAAAGCCCACCCATAGTCTTTCCTTCTTATTCTCCAAGAAATCATTTTGAATATGGGTTCAACTCACTGCAAAGTGGTAGTACCTCTCCATCTGTCTGTCTGTTCTGCAAATCCACATTTCACATATCAGAGTTTTGGAAGCCAAGTACTTCTGGATTGTTCAAAAGTCATTACCCATGACCCAAGCGCAGGCCCTGTGTGAGCCCCGACAAGGATCCAGGACACGGTAAATCCCAAGTCCAGGAGAGACGACCCTGCCGGCATTGGCTTTGTACATTGTCCTTTCTTTTAGAGACCCCTCCACCATTTGCCTTCACCCATGCTCTCCCAGCCAAGTCCTACTCCTCAGCTGTCCCTGACCAAGGGTCCACTCCTGCAGGAAGTCCCCTCATGCCCCAGGGGAAACTTTGGCCCACCTCACGGGGATCTATGCTTCGGCTTACTATGGGTCCACCCTCCCCAGGAAGAGGGAGATGTCACAGCCCTTGACATACATTCATGTGCATGTAAGTCTCAGAGGGGGTTTGCTAAAATGCAGGTTCTGGTTCAGGTCTGGGGTGGGCTAGAGCTTCTGCATGTCTAACAGGCCCCTGGGTGACTTTATGCCAGGGCCCACAGAGCAGTCTGAGTCCTACGGAAAGGCACCGTGGGTTTCACCTGCACGCCTGCCATCCACAGAGCTGTGGGGTAGGGGAAGGGAGAAGGGGAGGCTCACTGAGGGAACGACTAAGTCCCGCCTAGGTCAGCCACAAAAGCTGTTGAGCGGTGCTGCCCGTTGTCCAGCTGCTTTGGAAACAGTCAGCATTAATCCATAAATATTAATGAGAAGATACAACTGAATTGAGAAGACAGAACTTATGAACCAAGGAGCCCATATAACACCAAAGTCATTTCCTACCACATTCGGTGGACTGAAAATATGACACCACCTCTGGCATCTCGGGGAGCTCAGAAGTTAAAAACGACAGGTGAGAAAACATACCACTTGGGGGTAAAATAAACAAGGTTGTCAATGTTCTCTGTAATTTCTGGCTGCAACATGCCGACGCCTTTCCCTGAACTGCAGGCAGGGTTGTGAAACGATAACACTGTGTCTGTCCTGCACCCCCAGGACTGTCCTTCAGAGGCGACTAGCAGTCACAACAGTGGCCACAGCAGCCATAGCAGCCTGAGCCTAACCGGGCATCCACCCAGCCCCACACGCTGTTGTAAGGGCTTCACGTGAGAATCAAGTGGTCTTATGCCCAGACACCCTGTGAAGGAGCCACTGTTAGCTCCCCATTTTACCTGGGGCTCCAAAGAAGGCCCTGGTTTGCCCAAGGTCACAGAGCTGGTTCACAGCAGGGCAAGATTCAAACCCAGGCTGTTCGACTAAGGTGTGTGTGTGTCCAAGAGAGGCCCTGACAACATCATTTCAAGGCAGAGCGAAGGAATAGGTCACCCTAGAGACAAATTCGGAGACCTGGGTCACAACTTCTAGATAGCAAGCAGGGGAGGTAGTCCCTAGTGTATGCACAAAGGTCTCCTGGCCTTGAAAAATGCTGAATTCTGCCCCAATACACAGCGTCCCCCTCCCCTGCCCCCCACTCCCCAGTCAGCTTGATCGCCAGAGCGTCCACTGCTTTCCCATTTCACTCGTTTGCTCTTTACTTTGCATGGAACACATTCCTCTCCTTTCCCCCACAATACAATTTGTCTCTCTCTCTTGGCTTTTTAGTTAAAAACAAGAGAGATGAAGCTTGAAACCTAATTAAGGAAATGGCCCGTGTACAAAGAAAACAGCCAGGGATCATTATTCAAAGCCAGCCTCTTTATTTTTCAGGGAAAGCTAATGACTGCTCTGCAGCCCAGCGGCCTCTGTATCACATCCTGTACACATCCCGTTATTAGAGGATAATGCCCACAATTGGAAAACAGGGTGAAAGAAAGCAGGCACAGATCCCCATTCTCGCATAACTGCTGTTTTGATGCTTTAAAATAGAGACAAATGTTATCCTGGGCAATGCAGAATGCCCTGTGGCCAAACCCGTTCATCCTCTGTGCCTGAGATTCCCCCTCTGGCAGACCTGGGTCTGCAGGCACGAGGCCAGTGCACCCACAAGATCCTGCACCTGACCCCTGCTGACCTCTCCCACAGCCACATCAAACCATCCTGGGCTTACGCTCCAGCCCCAATGAATTCCTGCCTCTGCTGTCAAAGCCCAGGAATTCCCTGAACCTGGAGAGGTGCCCCCACGTGCCCGGCATCTGCAATGGTCCCCATGTTCCACGCTGTCCTATTGCCTGCCTGTCTCCTACAGGTCAGATCCACCCTGGCACCACCTCCTTCAGAGACCTCCTTGCATAAGATGACGCCTCCTTGCACCTGCACACCATGGCCATGCACCCCTGGGGACTCCACTCTTCCTGTCAAGCCCTTGGTGCCCTTCCAGGATTCTCGGCCGTGAATGAATAAAACTGCCACGGCTACACAAGTATAGGTATTCTCATGAACTTAAATTTTCACTTCTCTTGAATCAGTGTCTGGGAGGAAAAGGTTTAGGTCATATGGTAGGCATGTGACTAAGTTATAAGAAACCAGCAAACTGTTTCCAAAGCGTTTGCATCATTTCAGTGCCACCAGCAACGTCTGATAGCCCTGTTTGCTCTGCACCCTCACTGGCGTCTGGTATTGTCAGGGTTCATTGCTCTGGTTTTGGGGGTCTGGGGGAATAGGGGCCATTCTCAGAGCTGTGTAGCAATATCTCACTGTATTAACAACCTGCATTTCGCCAATGAGTCACGATGCTCAGGACCATTTCCTATGCTTATTTGCCATCTGTGAAACTTCTTTGGTGAAGTGCCTGTCCAAATCTTGCCCAGTTTTATTGGGCTGTTTATCTTCTCATTCTTGAGTTTTGAGAGTTCTTTACATATTTGACACCTAAGTCTTCTGTCATCGATGTGAACTACAAATACTTCCTCTCAGTTTGTGGTTTATCTCCTCACTTAAGTATCGATCACAGAGAAAAGGTTTTCAATTTTGATGAATTCTAACCTATTCTTTTTTAATGGATCATATTTTTACTGTCATGCCAAACACCTTTGTGCCTAATCCATGGTCACATAGATTTTTCTCCTATGTTTTCTTTTAGAAGTTTCATACTTTTACATTTTACATTTAGGTGTGTGATCCATTTTAATTTAATTTTTGTAAAACATGTGAAGGTCGAGGTTCATTCATTTTACATATGGTATTTGATTGTTCCAAGCCTCATCTGTTACAAACTAATGCATTTTTTTGGGGGGGCAGGAGGTAGGAATGACTTTTTAAAAAATTTACTGTTAACACATTAGTAATATCAGCAGCTCATTTTTTGTTAGAAGATAAAAATAACAAAAATTCTTGTAATTGCCAATAAATTCAACATATTACGTAAAGAGGAGAGAATTTGAGACAAAAATTTGTCTTGGAAAGCTCATGGTTCCTCTCATAGTCCCCTTATTTGAGAGAGGAGCTTATGGGTTATTGTGTGTGTGTGTGTATGTGGTAAAATATAAATCATACAAAATGTATTGTTTTAGCCATTTTTAAGTGTACCATTCAGTGACATCAAGTGTATTCACAATGTTGTGCAACCATCACCATCACCCATTTCCAGAACGTTTTTATCATCTCAAACTGGAGCTCTGCCCATTCAACAACAAAGCCCCATTCCCACCTTACCCCAGCCCCTGAGAATTTCTGTCCTACTTTCTGTCTCTGTGAATTTGCTTAGGCTAGATACTTCATATAAATGGAATCATACAATCTTTCTTTCTGCACCTGGCTTGTTTCACTTAACATAATGTTTTCAAGGCTCATCCATATTGTAGCATACGTTAGAATTTCATTCCTTTTGGGGGGTTGAATAGTATTCCACAGTGTGCATAGACCACATTTTGTTTGTCCAATAATCTGTTGACAGACATTTGAGTTGTTTCTACCTTTTGTCTACAGTGAAAAATGCTTCTATGAACATTGGTGTACACGGTTCTGTTTGAGTCCCTTCCTACCGTTCTTTTGGGTCTATATCTAAGTGTGGAATCACTAGGTCATATAGTAATTGTATGTCTAATTTTTAAGGAACAGCCCAATTATTTCTCATAGCAGCTGTGCTATTTTACTTTCCCGCCAGCGATGTATAAGGGCTCTGATTTTTCCAATCCTTGCCGACTCTCATTACCTGACATTTTGGTTATTGTCATCTTAGTGGGTGTGAAGTGGTATCTCGCTGTGGTTTTATGTTTTCCTGATGATTAATGATCTCAAGTAAGTTTTCATATAATACTTTCTGTGTTTATAAACATCTATAGGAGAAATGTCTTCAGATTCTCTATTTTTAATTTTTTTTTGTTTTTATATTATTGAGTTGTGAGAGTTTTTTATATATTCTAGAGACGAGTCCCTTATACATGATTTGCAAAGATTTTCTCCTGTTATATGGTTTGTCTTTTCACTGTCTTGAAAATGTCCTTTAAGCACAAAAGGTTTTTATTTTGATGAAGTCCAACTTAGGTATTTTTTGTCTCGTTGCTCATGCTTCTGTTGTCCTATCAATGAAACCCTTGCCAAATCTGAAATTATGAAGATTTATCCCTGTTTTCTTCTAAGAGTTTTATACTTTGAGCTCTTATATTTAAGTCTGATCTGTTTTGAGTTAGTTTTTTTATTTGGTGTGAGGTAGGATCTCACTTCATTCTTCTGCATGTGGCTATCCAGTTGTCACAGCACTGTTTGTTGAAAAGACTATTCTTTCACCCATTGAATTATCTTGGCACCCTTGTTGAAAATCAGTTGACCATATATGTGAAGGGTTTTATTATGGCCACTCTATTGAATTAATGCTTTTACAAAACATTACCTTTTTGTTAATACCCACTCTCCTTCATTGATTATCTGCATGTTTATCTCCCTTCCCAGATTGTATGTTCTGCAATTTCTAGCACAGAATGCTGCCCAAAACATGAACCTACCCAGTAGTTGAGTAAATGAATGAATGTAAATGTTCCTTCCCCAGACATTATTATGAATCTGTCCAGCACGATCCCTGGTGTTAACTATATCCACCAAACATCCCCTGTTCCAGGGACGGATGATAATTTGGGTTTTAGAAAATGTCAGAAATCTCATGTCAGGTGAACAGTGTACACTGTGAATAAAGGTCATAGAGAAGTAACTGCTCCGGCCAGGTTCTGTTCTGTGCCAGTGGGGAGAGGCACGCTTTCTTCTAGTTCATGGAAATTAATGATGGCTCTTTCTTTTAAAAGATTACAAATTCAAATCATTTAGTGACATGAAACATTAATGGCTAAAATGACAGGAGGTTCTGGTGAACAGCGGTTTGAACTTTCAGCAATAAGAACAGAAGCCAAAGGAAAAAAAAACATGATGTGCTTCAGGAAAAGGGGACCTTAAGGGTTATTTTTAAGGGACAAAATTCAGGCACTGTTTACATATGGAGGCAGTGTTTACATATGGACATTTCAATTTGACTGAGTGTCTGATATAAAGAATACTCCTATAACTGCTTTTTAAATTTGCTTTAAAATCTGCGATAGTGGGGGCAATGGCTTTTTTTCTTTATTGAAGAAGTCATACATGTTACTGGAAAGTAAAGTAAGAAACTGATATAAGAAAATATAAAAAAGCATCACTTATAACCCACAGCTAGTTATAAACAACCATTTGTTTTGCTACACAAGCTGCCAGAACGCTTTCCATCTGTCTCTCTACATAGGTATAGATTTGATCCACCGTCTCCTCTACGACCTACTGTTTCCAAATATCAAGAACACTCTTAATGTCAAATTTATTTGACACTATAATTGTTATTATTGTATAGCATTCCAGGATATTGAAGGGCTGTTACCTCTTTAACCAATCCCTTATTTGGGAACACCTTCTACTGCTATAAACAATTCTGCAGTGAACATCCTCCTCTGGTTCTGATTTTGGAAAAATTACTGAGGCAGGCAATCTGATGACTGTTTCCATTCAGAAGTTCTAGGATTTAAGGAACTTTCTCCAAACAAATCAATTTTTTACACTTTATTCCCACACTAAAGTTGTTCATTAAGACAGAGATGTTTACTGCTCAGAGTATATTAGATATCATCTTTACAACTGAAAGTCATTTTAATAAACTGTGTTCCTTAAGTAGATTTATTTTGAAGTAGTTCTAGACTTATAGAAAAGTTGCAAAGGAGACAGAGTTCACATACACCCTTCCCCCAGCTTCCCCTAACACTGGAATACCAAACAGTATTACCTTATACCTAATTGTGGCACGTTTGTCCAAAAGGAAACATTAAGTTGGTATAAAACTTAATAAAGCTTTTAGATTTAAAAGAAAAAAAGAGGAAATGGCTCATATAGCAGATACCAATGTAAATACATAGATAAAATCCTTTTAAATCCTTACAATTAGATCCTTTGAAGGATTGAAAAGGGAAAAAAGGAGGAAAAGTTTTCATGTAGTAGATACCTATGTGAATACATACCTCAGAGTAGTAGCAAAGAAACCCCTGTGGTGTGAGGAGCTCAAGAACACTATTATCAGCTTTCACAGTGAACAAAGGAAGCATGATTCACCAGCGGTTTACCCCCACTGGTGGCACTACTCACACACTAACACTTGCTGATAACATGACGATCAAAGCATACCCCTAAATACCACTCTGCGCCGTGACAGCCAGGTAAGTACAATGAACCACTAAAGCAAGTTCCTTCCCTTGCTATCAACACTTCCTAAAAAACCTTATCTGCTCTTAGGACATTTATCCACTGAGTTTCATTCTCATATTTAATATTCAGATAAAATAACCAAGAAACCCAACCTGCACATTTTATTTCTGGGACTATAAACACTGCCTAGCATCACCAGAGGATGGAAGATCCGTTAAGTCTCTCTCTTCCTATTCAGAGGACGGTCCCAAACCCAGAGAGGGGAGAGATTTGTTCCATACCAGTCCACAGCTGGCATTCCTGGCTGGATTGGAACTCAGGACTTGAGACAGCCAGACTGGCATCTTTTCCACCGTATGAGTCCACCTTCCCTATTAATTCTCTTTGGACAAGATTCCTCCTCACCGAAATTTTGCAATTTGTATCCTATAATTATAATCACATTTCTTAGTCCTGCTAGCTCAAAACCTAAATCAATCTCTTTTTTAAGGTTAAAAAAAAGCCACATCCTTCAGCACAGAAAAGCTTCATCAGAAGGTAATTTGCCACAGAACTGAAGAGCTATTTCTCATGTACACTGGTCCCATTTAAGAGACTTCCATCTATAAGCACAGACAATGCTCGGTACCATGATATGGTCTGTGACTCTGCTAATAATTACTGTATTCAATGGCAAAAAAGCCAGAACAGGAAGTTTGTGCTCATCTAAGAAGGTAATTCCTAAAGAAAGTGATGTCTCTTACCCTTTCACCTTGCAGCCTGTTTTGTCTCATCACACTTATCACAACTTATAATACTTGTTTGGTGTGTTTTACCTCGTTACACTGTAAGCTCGTGAAGGTACATGACCACTCCACGCTCAGAACCCAGCACTTAGACCGGTGACTTCAGAATCAGGGTGGTTCAACCCTTGACATGTTCCCTTCTTTGCCTAGGTCATTTTGGATGTCTAGAAATGTACATGACATTTACAGGAAGGCGGAGCTCTGCAGCATGTAGGAACACTCATGGGGAGGGTGTCAGAGCCCCAGAGCGGCCCCCGTAGCACCCCTGTGTCTCTACAGGGACACATCTCGTCTTCACCCCTAACGGTTTGTCACTTACCTGAAGGCTGTCATCCAGAATGGCTATTAGCATGTCAACCGAGTCTTATAAGGTGGCATAAAGAGCTTCTATTTACTTAGTTCCAAAGTCTAATCCTCTATATCCTTGTTAGGTTACCGTAAAACTAATAAATGTTCACTGAGAAAAACTACAGGGAATCAAAATAGAAAATGTGGTGATGATCCCAACCTCCACCAGTATATACATACATATACATATATACTGGTGTGTGTCCTTCATTTCTTCTCTGTGTTGAATGTAAATTTTAACAAATTGGAGTTGTGCCATATATACCATTTTACTCTTTTCTTACATATTATGTGATGAAAAGCTTTCTATGTCAAGCTTTTGTCACCATTTCTTTTGTTAGTCATACTTTGATTTGCTGAATAAACCTCTTCTGTCTAATGTTGGAAGTGTTGAGAGACAGAGCAAGGACCAGGTGCCTTCAGCAGCTGGAATCAAGCCTCCGCCTTGCGCTCCGGCAAGCCGCGTTGACTCGGGTCAGGGCAACCTGGCAGGAACACCCTGCCGAATGCCTGCGGATGCCCGGCCAGGCTGCCTGTCCTCCGGAGCAAACAGCCATTCCTAACGGCCCAGAAATTCTACTGATTCAGGTCTGCCTCCCCTCCTGATGCTGCACAAATACAGAGCTTAAGCTCCTCATTTGGAGGTTAAATTCTATACAACAAAATATAATTCACTGATTCCCAGCAAGAACCTGCAGAGGAAGGGAGACTCAATAAAGCGTAACCATACACAATGGATGGCCTGTGGGTTCTCAGAGACACGTGAGACTCCCCATGATGGCCACGGGCACACATCTGTGCGGTCCTGGCTCAGCGGCTCATGGAACGAAGAGTCACCTCATTACAGAGCTGTCGCGTTTGGGTGAGCCCTGAGGGCTGGGGTCTGCCTTCCCTCCACAGAGCCTGGCCGCCCCCTCCCCTCACAGGCTTTCAGAGCACAGGAGGGGGACGGGTAGGTTTACAGGCCTCCCAGCACATCACTCACCTGGTCTAACAGGGTCAGGTGGCCGGGAGCCTGGGGCTACCTGGACGCACAGTGGGAACGATGAGCAGTCACCAAGTGTGTGGGAATCTACACAGAAATTGTGCTTTCTTTTTAGAAATCACAACACATTCCTACTAGCTTGGAGCCCAGGGGAGGGGCGCTCACATTGCCGCTGATCTGTTCTACACTGCCTTCCCCACCCCAACTGAGACTGGGGGACCATTCGTATGCACCTCTAGACTCCAAGCAGTCTAGGGGCCATGGTCCCATCCAGCACCTGTCACGTGTGCAGCCACTAGGGAAGTTTTGCAAAAGCCACCATGCTCGCCCTCTGCTGTTCACAGACTCCTAAAGGAAGAAAACAAGACATCAGTGCGCCCAACCCCATGACAAGGGAGGAACGGGATGAGCAATTTCCAGGGGTGACAGCCGTTCCAGACCTTAGGGTCACAAAGGGCGGTCTGCAGGACGGTGTCTAAACTGAGACCCACGGATGAGTAGTGTTAGGGAAGAAAAGACCAAGAGGGAGTGAAAAAATGATGCAGAAGGGTTAGCAGTGCAAGGCTGACAGGCAGGAGACTGAAGGGCACCAGAAACAAAGCATCTGGGCAGGCTGTGACCATCCGGCTCTGGGCACCAGGCTGCAAGCAGGCAAGGCCTGGACCTTGACTTATACTCAGGCCTCAGCTTCCGTGTCACTCCCTCCCAGAGGCCTGCCCTGACTACCCCGACTTCCCCTTCTTCTCCCTCTCTTAGTATATACAATGTTCACGGACTTTTTATTTCCCACTGGCTGGCGCCCCCTCCACTTTCACAAATGCAAGAAGTTTTTGTGTGTTTCTCCCCACTGGGCACCAGCACCAAGCCTGGGTCCCGAGAGGCACAGGTGCTCAGCAAACACGTGTTAAATGAACTAAACAGTCATCTTTGTTGGTTTCATTTTTGCCTAGTTCTCTTAAATAAATCACAGTTGAAATCCTCTACAAGTGGAGCCTTGGATTATCTCTACCACTGAAAACCAGAAGATAAAAATATAATTTGGGGAACCTTCACTTCAGGCCACACCAAAACCAAAATCTAAACAAACCACTGGGGTTATACCCTGATCACAGCCTCCTGGCCGCCTGGAGTAGTTGAGGCAGCTACTCAGAGCACAAGGCCCCAGGCCAGGGTCCTCAGTCCTTGGTTTCGGGGCAGAGACTGTTTTGTACACAAGACACTATGACTCTAAAGAGTTTCAGTTATTAGGACCAACCCACAGTTCTGCTCAGATGTTCACGTCTGCTGGCCTGGTATTGGTCACCCTACTAAGTGCTCTACAGTGGCAAAGACAGAAGGATGGAGAAGGAAAGTTCTAGAAAATCATACCTCCTCTTGCAACATGCATACAAGGCCTCTTTGTGAAAGCCGCACTCACAAGGTGCAAGCTAAGTGTGGTCCTGGTATAGTCAAGGTCATCTCCAGGCAAGACGCATTATATATAGAGAGAGAGCTTGTTGAATGCCAATATTTAATAAATTCACTGTCCCTGGGGAAATGACTTAGCTCCACTTGAGTGTGCATAACAGGCGGGCCTCTTTGGTCCACATTCATCACAACTATTTGCCCGCAGCCATGCCTGAGAGGTGCCCTGCCATCACCTGTGACGCTTCAGCCCCCTAGTCAGAATCTGCACCCCCTGCTGGCCTTGGACTTGAGCATTCCACTCAAGCAACTGGAAATTAAGTGAGTCATCAAAGTGACACAACCAATCTCTTCATCGCTGGAGCCTCACAGGAAAAGGGTGAGGCTATGGGGAAGGAGGAAACAAGCCCATTTAGAGCAGTGAATTAGATATCTTCACGGATCCGTGTACATTAAAGAATGCTAATTTGACTCTGTCAGCTCCGTAGCTGGGCTGTCAATACTAGTGTATTTTAAAGAAGTAAGAAAAGAGCACTTGTTTTCTTCAAAGGGCAGTGGCACAGCCTTGTAGGGTGGTGATGTGTAGGGGCAGGACCTGAAGGGCAGAGGGGTGCAGGGAGTTTCCCAAGGAGACTCCTGGCCTTCTTCTGTAAGCACCACCACCAAGCACAGAGTGCAGCCCAAACATAGGGCGTCAGGGAAAGAATGGTGCCATAAATGGAGAAACGGGGGCTGGACAAGAACAGGAAGTGGGCCATGGGCCCTCAGGCCATAGTACACAGCCCTACATAACCAACCACGGTACAGGGTCATGCGTGAGCAAGCCAACCCAGGAAAGCCGCACAGGCCCAGCGCTAGCCTACAGACGGGAAAGAGGACAATGACCGAGCAGCTAGAAAACACAATTTGCACCTTCGCCTCAGTCTGACAGAAATACACAGGAGAATGCCTTCCTGCCCCTCTAGCCCATGCCCTGTGCCCTCTCACACAAGCGCCGTGCTCTCTCCTCTCCTTCTCACCGCGCCCAACCCGTCCTTCCCCTGCCTTCAGACACCAAACGCCGGGCTCCCTCATCCCTGGCATTCCCACTCATTTTCTTATCCAACCGCCCTTCCTTTTCTCTCAGGTCATCGTATTTCCAGTGGGAACCCTGTGGGTCATTGCACTTTACAGCCAGAGGCTGGGCCAGACCACCTGACAAGCGGGTGGTGGGCAGGGGAGCAAGAGGGTAAGGGGTGTATGGGGGCTGCTAGCCCACTCCCAAGGGCATGGTTCTGAGTCAGGGTCCTGAACACCTAAAAAAGAGTCATATCTTGATTTTCACTAACCTCTCACTGGAAATTAGCATTCCCTTGAATTTTGAATGTAAACATATGACAGTCATATTAGAAGAACCTGAGATGTTATCACCAATAGAAATCGGACATTTTCCCACCACATTTTACATGTTGCCTGTATCTCAAAACAGCATTTACTTTTATCGCTATTTTGAAATTAAACCTGGAACTGGACCTACTACAGAAGATGTTTATAAATAAGCACATACACCACTATATCATACACATAGGGGCTTATATTTTGATAACTACATTTTGGACTTCCTTATAATTCTATTTTATTTTATGAATTTGAAAGAAAGAGTGTTAGACTGTCAAAGTGGCAGATGGCATAAAAGAGGTGCCTGGGAGACAGGCACTTGAGCTGAGACCAGGAGGATGAGAAGGGCTATCCAGCAAAGGCATAGAGGTGGGGTAGGGTAAAGGCCACTAAGAGAGCACGTGTGGAAATACCAAGGGGCACAGCAAGGCAGGTTTCTGAGCACCTGCCTCAGGTGCAACATGCATGGTCTACCCAGCTGTGGCCAGTGGTGATACGAAGATGGTCAGAAGGGCTCTGCCCACAGTGCCACAGTCTGCTGTCAGGGGGACAGCAGGCTCCTAATTAAGCCTGCCTGAAGCAGGCAGCTCCTGGAATGGCTCCCAATGGCCCCGTCCTGAATCCTGGTGTGAGCGCCTTTGTGTCATCCCCTACCCGGGAGTGTGGCTGGACCTGCGGACCTCCTTCTAACGAACAGATTATGACAAAAGTAATGTGATGCCACTTCCAAAATTTGATTAGAAACAGCCCCTGGCTCCCCTCTTCTTTCTGTGTCTCTGTCACTCTCTCTCTCACATGCTTGGTCTGATGGACGCCAGCCACCATGTTAGGAGCTGCCACGGACAGGCTCACCCAGCCAACACCTGAGGGAAGCCTCCAACAACAGCTGGCAAGGAATGGAGGCCCTCAGTCCAACAGCCGTGCAAACGAGCATGAAAACAGACCCTCCCTGTCGTGCCTTCAGATGAGACAGCAACCGGGATGATGTTCTGATTGCAGCTTGTAAGAGAATCTTTCAGCTGTGTTCAGATTCCCGACCACAGACACTGTGAGTTAACAAACATTTGCTGTTTTGGGCCACTACATTTTGGGCTAATCTTATACAATGACCCAGAGCACACTGCGTTAAGCAGGAACACCAACATGAAGGGATGCTGAGGGAGACATTATCCTTTTTGGCTGGGAGTGACTATAGGAAGGTCCAGAGCATACCTGCATTTAGGATGGCCTCAAATAAAAAGGATATTACACAAAGTCAGCAGAGAGTTTCAAAAAAACAAAACAGAAGTCAAAACAAAATGAATCAAAATGGTGACAGGCGGGTGATAAAATTACAGATTGTTGCTTTTTACCTTTTATGCTTTTCTATACAGTTGACCCTTAAACAACACAGGTTTGAACTGCATGGGTCCACTTGTACATGGATATTTTTAAATAAACACTGGAAAAAATTGGGAGACATGCAACAATTTGAAAAAACATTTTATTTTGTCTAGCTTGCTTTATCATAAGAAAACACTATTTAATACTTAAAACATACAAAATATGTGTTAATCAATTACTTACGTTATCAGTAAGGCTTCTGGTCAACAGAAAGCTATTAATAGTTAAGTTTTTAGGGACTCAAAAGTTATATACAGATTTTTGACTGCAGGGAGTTGGCACCCCTAACCTCCATGTTGTTCAAGGGTCAGCTATATTTCCTACATGTTTCTATATAGACAAAAATAATTCTGTAAATATAAAAATATGTTTGTATGTTTTGCAGATTTTCTACAGTTTATACCTATTGCTTTATACAAGATGTTTTTTAAAGAATGGGGAAGATTTAGATTCAGATGTCATAAGAGGAGGTTGTTTCTAGTAGACTAAATAACACAAGGACAGAAGGCCATCAAAGGCCCAGAAGTAGTTGAATGTATCTGGATGGTCGGGAGGTTAAAAAAGCAGTGGGAAATAAACCAGGGAAGCCAGAATGGGTTCAGAGGGTTGGAGGGGCAGGTGGTTAAGAGACAGACAGGCAGGCAGAGATAAAAAGAAAAAAAGAGAGAGAGAGAGAGAAAGAGAGGGAGGGTGAGAGAAGTCTCTTTTTCAGTTCTTGAGCAGCTGTGAATAGAAGACGAGTCTAGCAGCCAAGCCTAATGACATGGATCCAAACCCTCCTTTCAAGCCAATAAGCACAGCTGGATGAGAGGAAAGAACAGACCCAAGACCTCCCCAGATTCCCCAGGTTTCCTCCCCAGAAGATGTCCTTGTGCTGGAGCCACAAAAAACATGCTTTTCCTTCTCAAGTGTTTACAATGAGCAAGGGAGGACAGGAACTGATAATATGATGAAGCAGAATAATATTTTAATGTCTTAACCAGGATGAGAGGCTGGCTCTCCTCAAAGCCCACGCCAGGACTCAGAACAAGAGTGTCCAAGGTTTGGCTTTGAACCCCTCAAGCGCAGACCTCAGAATGGGGTCAGAGGCAGGGTCCCCGCTGCCCCCTGCCGTCCCTCCCCCTGCTCACCCGTGCCCGTGGAGAGCCAGCTACCCAAACTGGAAATGGTGGAAGGCTCTTGGGGAAGCCAGGAGTGTCCCCAGCAAGGGTAGGAAGCAGCCCTGAGTCCTCACTACCCCATGTTGTCCAAGTCAGAGACAGAAGACAGAGCAAAAGAGGCTCCAGCCGGGTTTAGGGAACCTGAAATAAAGTTGTGCACCTTCCTCTGCAGGAAGTCAGCAAGGTCTCACAGTGCTCTTACAACAGGCACCTTCACAACAACAAAAAAGAACAGGAAGTTTGTAACTCCTACTCAGTAGTTCCTGGGAGCTTTTATCTAAAGTCATATAATTCAAGATAAACCAGAAATCCTCTTGATCTCAGTGACCATCCTTAACATCATGTCTACAGGGACCACCTTGCTAAGTATACTACAGGTATACCAGTCATATTCCTAGCAATAAAGGCTCAAATAACCGCAGATCTCTGGCATGAAGGCTGCTTCTGGTGCAGGTCTTGATCAAAAAATGGTGTCAAAATCACCAGCAAGTGGCTGATTTGCCCAGCATGGCCAGACTCCCAGAGAATGTTGCGGGCCTCAAAATAAGCTTGGTGTAAAGTACTGAGCACCCCTGATGTCAGAAAGTAGGCAAAGGACACACATGTGTGGCACAGGTGGGATGAAGAGCGCAGACATCCAGCCCCTGCCCGTGCCCAGAGAGGGGCAGGGAGAAGAGCCTTAAGCAGAGCACGCGGAGCTGGCCACCTGCTCAAGGCTCACAGGCAGGATGAGGGACTCAAAGTCAATCAACGACTATTGTGGCTACTGGTCATGCTCGCCTGACATGTGAGGACCTCCCCCCACACACATTCTCCAGCCTCTCTATGGACAGGCGGGCCGTGCGTCCAGCCTTGGCCAATGCATATGGGAAGGCGTGGGTCATATCCAGACCAACACATTTCAGAGCCAATGCCCTTCCAGCTCTGTCTTCTCCTCCTGAGGGACTAGAGGCTTTGTGCTGAAACAAGACAGAAACAGCCAGTTCCTTGATCCCTGTATGGACGAAGGATGCCTTGGGTCGGCGCCCACGCCATGAGGGACATTGCCTGAGCAAGAAAACAACGAGTGTGCTACAGAGTGTGGGGGGTTAATTTGTTAGCCTAGCCTCTTCTGAACAAAATCAAAGAGAACTGGGAGCAAGGGCATCTCCACAGATGCCATCCCAGAACAGGCAGGTGACAGCTGCGCACCCAAAGCCCCTCCCCCACTGTGCCTGGCCTCCACGTGAGTCCACAGGGCTCGGAACAGCCCCGGGGAAAACCACAGGAGGACTGTGGATTGACTGGGGTTCGATTTCAAGAACTTGGCAGAACAGGGGATCAAACCAGAAATGAAGTTCAGTTAGAGGCAAAGAAAGTGACTCTTGCTGCACACCTACCTTAGCTCGCGGGATGTCTACATGACAAGCAAAGCGAGGGCCAGCTGGCTCTTCACTGGCTGTCTGCAATCTGGCCGGGGGAGTTGGTAATTTCTCATTTCAGAGAACTGTAGCATTTCAGGATGAAACGGGACCTCCAAGGGCTGGGATGACACACAGGTCTCATCTCCAGGGCCAACTCCAGCGGACTGCTGGTGACTTCCCAGAGGGCCATGTCAAAAGGATTCTAGGAAGGCATCCAGGCTCAGAGGGGAAGAGTAGGATGGTTGATTAATGAAGTCTGCCAGTGGAAGGCAGAAGGAAAAAGAGAGTAAGGGGGGAAAAGGAAACAGAATGAAAACGAAGCAGACTGCAGGAGCACAGCTATCTTCTTGTGCAGGTGGTGAAATCAAGCCCCAGAGCACATGCTGAAAGCTCTCCACACCGTCCCAGAGCCAAGACTTGACCCCATCTCTCAAGTCCCAGTTATTACAGTTCTGTACCCACCAGCTGTGGCTCAGAAATAATTACTTCTCAGTATGCAAATGAGACACAGCCCTCCCACTCTTCTGCAGTGTCTCGCAGTAGCTCACTGTTCCTGATTTTATGATAAAATAATACAAAACACTAAACGATCTCTTAAAAGCAGAGAACTTTCTCTGACCGGGGACAGAAGGGGAAGCCAGAGAGATATGAAGCTTGTGAAGGTCCTGACACATGACGGTGGTCCCGGCTACATGAGGACTACTCGGGGCAGCCTCAGGGGTTTGGAAAATGGCCTCCACTCAGAGCCGGCCGCGAACCAGGGACCTGAGTCCCACGACCGTGAAGACCTGAGTCCAGCCAACAACCTGAGTGAGCGTGCGACAGCATTCCTTCCCGGAGGCTCCAGACCCTGGCCTCATAGATGGCACCGTGCCTCGGCCAGTGACACACAGAGCCCACCTGGACTGCTGAACTATGGAACTGTGAGAGAACAAGTGAGAGCTGTCTCAAACCACCAGGCTTCTGGTAAACTGGCATGCAGGAATAAAAGGCCGATACAGCTGGCAGCTGAAACATCCACCTATGGATGGTTGGCAAGGCCACGTCGGAGGAGTGAGGCGGTCTCAGTTCTGTCTCATTCTGCCTTCCCCAGGCTCCCTGAGGCCTGTCAACAGCTTGTCGAGCAGCAGCCATGGAGGAAAGCGACTTGTGTGGTGAGCTCGAGGCAAGTGTCAAAGCGATGGCTGGGCCAGGTCAGTTAACTCCTGTGACACTCACTACACAGTATTTCTATATTTTAGACTTAAATAAAGCAAGGTTTGTCTGGTAACCACAAAATCTAAGCACTCTCCAAAGTGGAAGCTAAACAAGAGAGAGAAAAGAACCTTTTTCTCTTTCCTACTTGCAAATTCAGCTCATAGGTAAGTTCACTAAAGGCTGCTTTAACAATCAAATCCAAAATACACCTGAGGAGAATGCCAAATGCAGGCAAAATAAGGCGATTTCAAAGACACATTCAAGCTCAAGGTCCCAAGGTCTGAATGAAATGGTGTCCACGGTTGATGTGCACCCACAAACTCAGGCCGCTTCCAGTTTGGGTATACTGAGCCAAGGGAAGTTTTATTTCCCAGGGACAAAATCTGATCAGTACTAATACTGTTATTACTGAACAATGACAACGCAATGGATATCATGTACCGAGGTCTTCCCTCGTGCGCCAGGCCCTCTCCTAAGTATCTGGCATAGCTTGAAGTGTCTTATATCAGTCAAACTCATGGAACAAAAGATAAATGGTTTCAGAGCCCTGCCTCCAGGTTACATTCCCAAGGGCTTAGCTTTGCCTGTCCTGTTACACAATGGTTGGACTACCCAGAGAGGCCTGAGTTCAAGGCCAGCTTTGCCAAGCTGAGAGATCTCAGACACGTTCTTTTTCCTCTTCTCCAAACCTCAGTGTTCTCATCTCCAAAATGGTGACAGTGACTGTCACTAATTCACAGGGCCACTGTGAGGGCTGAGTGAGATCAGGCACACATCTCAGCTGAGTGGCCGGCAGCTGTTGGCCACGACATCAGCAGAGCTGGAACGACCCCCTGAAAGGCTGTCCCACCCAGAACAGACACGCAGTATTTCTTGTACAGGAGCAGCAGCTTCTTCCCTATTAAAAATTTGTCACAAGCTTTTCCTTTAAATCTCTTTTCCAAATTCCCATGCCACAACCCAGAATATGACTATTTCCTGACTCCCCAAGCCCACATGCCGTTCTGATTCTGAAGATAAGCGCATCCCAACCGTACTTTGCAGACCATTAACTTCCTGTCTTTGCCTTCTTTTTAGTCTATCATTTCTAACTTGGACCAACCAGAGAGGTTTCTATTCTAAACCTTATAAAAATACCCTCAAAATATCCTTGCTCTCAGGCTGAAACCTTTTGGTGCCATTAGCTTAAGACGCAAAATTGTTATATGAATGGATTGCAAATCCCTGAAAATCATACATGTGTAGGATGTAAATAATAACCCAGAGCAGTGGGCTCTAGAATAATCACGCAGAAGACCCTGCCCCATTGCCACCGAAACATTATGGGTGCCCATCTTCTACTCGTCACTAGGATATACTTTCTAAGGTTAAAGAAAAGCTCAAAACAGGGTTTGGGTGCTCTTCTCCCTGAACCTCGGCCTTCAGCATAAAAAGCATCAAATGATTTCAGACTCACATCCAGCTTTAAGCTCCTGAAAAACAGTGACTAAATTCTCTCTGGTTTGGAAAGGATACATTGAATGTTGTTTTTAAAAATATTGCATTTGTCCTACATGTTAACCAAGTTTCTGAAACTTGGTGAGCGCTCATCTCAGTGCCTGAACGAGGGGGTTTCCCACACCTGCAGTGGAGACATGAACCCTCTAAACCATCTACTTGCATGGGACCAGGTGGCCCAAAACAGGAGGTTCTGGTTTGTCACAGCCTCCTCTGCAAATCCAACAAGCCAATGCCATTAAAGCGTATTTATGGAGGGTTATTTAAGGAGGCTGAGCACATATTCCACACTGAAAATGTCACCTTGCAAAATGCGAGGGGTAAAAAAGGTAAAGATACACAACTGAGCATGGAGTATGCAAAGGCAGGGTTCCCAAACTTCTGTTATTTGAGTTGTACCAGCACATTTGGAATGTCTGAGCATCAGGTGCAGTATTTGTTTTTTGAAAAACTCACATCTCCTTACTGTCTACTGTAGTGTCCTCCATAAGCCCAAATAATAGTGACATCAAAGTTTTGCAAGTTATATTTTCTCCTCATTTCACATTAAGATAAATGAAAACTACTGATTGTAAACCTCTGTGCCCACGCTCTGGGCAAAGCTAAGAGGACGTGTAAAGGATCGAGCAGCGTGGCTAAAAAAGGCAGCCCTGGACTCTCTCCATGCTCTCCCAACAAGGCCTGCTCTGACCGCTCTCATAAGACACTGAAATCCACCAAGTTTCTGCTGATCGGGTCACCTGGTGCTGAGGGCCACTAAAGGGACAGTGGCGTAAGCCAGGCACAGCCCCACGGTGAGCACGAGCCAGCAGGAGGCCTGGTCAGGCTGGATGTCATCCCGGGTCATCACGGTGCCCTTCTGCCAGCAGCAGCCCTTCCCAAATTGGAGTCTAAGGTGAGAAGGGGTCTCCGTTTCTTATCTGTGGACTAGGTGACACCCATTCACTCCTTTAGCAAAAGTTACTATTAATATGAAAGGCCTGCAGGTGAGAATGGAGACCCTCATGACATGACACCCTGTGACCTGCACGCGTGAAACGTTTTATTGGGCCTCCGTGTTTGTGTTCCTGAACAGAAGGCCTGCTCTGAACCAGCAACACAACAACACAGTCCTTGTTCTCCACAATTACCGTTCAACCCCGTCAGCCAAGAAGGTAGTGTAACTTCAGGCCTCACTAAACTCCAAAATCCAAAGCATGTGAGTCTGGGAAATTGGAGCCCTTAGGGAAGTTTAGGGGGCTCTCTGATGTCTCATCTCTTCTCTCTCAACCTTGTCCTCCCTTTCAGTTACCCGGAATGACAGCCAGGAAAGTATCAGTGAATGTGTTATTGACAGCAGCTAGCAGGCCAATCAATTCCAGTCCCAAGCATTACCAAGTCCTCTTGGTCCAGCACCTCTCATGTTCACGTCACACATCACAGAGATGGCTAAAGGACTTTTCACTTCCATGAGGCTCAGGCCAAACCAGACCACCTTCTGGGTTTGGCAACAACCATAATTTTCCAAGAGTCACTGATTTTAAGTCCCAGTTCTCTAGACCTTATAAGCACTTTCTCCACTGCTTTTAAATATGATTATAAAGAAAAATTGGCCCCTATTTTTCTAATTCCTGTGTCCTTCATTCATCAAATGTTTTCTCTGAAAGCTATTTGATATCCAAGAAGGCTTCTGAGTATTTTATAAGTCTTTAAATTTCCCCCTCCTCTTTGAACTAAACCTGAACCTTAAAAGGCTTTAAGTCAGTCTGGAATTTAAACCTCCTCAAAGTACAAGTGGGTTCCAACTCAAGAGAAAAACTAAGCTTTCCTCTTTTAAGTATTTTTTTTTCACTTTCTCCTTCATACGTATACCAAAATGAGAAAGGTGCTATTAAGAGGGTTGATGTAGCGCTTAAGAATGTGGTCTTTAAGCAATGAAAGAAAGCTTGGTAGCTCTGGTTAATTTCATTTCCCCAAATGTTCCTAAACAAACAAACAAATAAGTACATGCCAGTCCTTCACACAGCACCTGGCATGAAGCCACCAGCACACTAAGCCCATTACAAACTAAAACCCTGGATAAAATCTCCGGTCAACATAACCTGTGGGTTCCCCTTCCACTTCACTGGAAAAAAAAAAAATCCAATAAAATGAAAAGGATGAGACATTAAACTTTTTCCAGTTCTAAACTGAAAGGTTATTCTAGGTCCCAAAAAAGGAGAAAAGATGAGCACACCCCTTCATCTGAGCTCTCAGGACAATTTAATCTTAGAGTTCAAAGCCAAGTGGCTTACACTTCCTCTGTCCTTAACTGTTCTCCTGATTTTCAAAGACAAAATCACAGGCTTTGTGATTATCTTTCATCATTACACAAGACACATCCAACATGAGAGAACCTCTGACTTTCTTCATTTTTCAAAACAAGAGCAGAAAAATTCAACCCCCAAAAGTGATACGAGGACAGGAAGTAAGAGCAGTTTCCTGGAACGCCTGGGCTACACTCTTTGTAATCAGCCGAGGACACCAACCATCACATCTGGGTGGGCACCAGAGCCGATTATGCTAATTATGATTGAGCTGGATGAATAGCAAATCTGTCATATTGTGGCTGGGCAGCCGGTGGGGACATTGGCGTCCAAGACATGCTGCTGGGTCCTTTCCTTCTGCCTGTACAAACATAACACAAAAGACAACGAGGTCACCACAGAAAGGCTAGTCCTTAAATATACTAATGGACCCACGGTAATACTGCAGTTTAATGAATGCCATCTAACATGCAAGAAAATGAAACAAAACACGACACCAGGTCAGACCATGTGACCCCAGAGGGGACAAGATTTCTGCTCTACTAGGTAGAGATATCATGCATGCCTTGCAGGGGTGGCCACTCAGCATTCTGCTAGATGAGTGAGCTTCGTGGGGCAGGGCTGTGTGTCACCTCTCAGCTGTGTTGCTGGCACAGACCCAGCATGCCAAAGGTGCTCAACAAGTGCCTGCTGAATCGATGAGCAGACAGACACGCACCAGCCCACAGCCCCTCCGTGAGTCGTGTACTGTCCTATTACATACTGCGCCAGTGCGTGCATTAACATCTCAAGTCTCAGAAGCCACAGGTGCCTAAGAGAACCAGGAAACCTTGGGCCCTGGTGTCGCACTACCCGGCTTCAAATCTTGGCATCACTTCCTAGTAGTGTGACCTTGGTCAAATTACCTTCTCTCCTGGCCTCTACTTCCCTCACCTCTAAAGTGATGATAAAAACAGCACTTAGCACATTGATACTCTCATGATTAAGTTACATGATCCATGTGAGAAACTCAGAATAGTCTGGCAAACATTAAACACTCTACACATGCCAACTATTTTTATTACTTTCACTATTCTGGGTCAGTAGATACTTGCCAACACACAAGCTTCTGAGGAGGAAGCAAAACTTACCTTATTAATTAAAATCAGCCAACTATATTTGCAGGTATCAACACACACTAATGGAAACATGTGCTGCAGAATGAAAGAAGCAAGTTGCACAAAGATACATGCGAGCATGTGTTGCATTTGTGTGAGAACCATAGCAGCAGCATTCAGTGGACATGCACACACACATGCGGAGGAATAATGATCATTCTCTGCAAAGTCGAATCTCCCAGAGTGGTTCCCTGGGGTGCAGAAAGTCTAAAGGACCTAGGCTTTATCTGTAATGTTCTGATGATAAAGCAAGTGGATTCCTGACTTATTTTCTTCAATTACCTTGAAAATTTCAAAACAAACCAAAAATAAAAACAAAAATGAAACAAAAGAAAAACCTTCTCTGCTGGCAGTGCTGAGAAGTAGCTCTCCGTGTGGTTGCTGGAGGACAGAACTGTAATTACTTGGATAATGGCTTCTTCTTGGCTGGATCACAGGCTCTGCGTGGCAAGGAAGCCACCTGCCTTGTCATTACTCGTGTGTCCCCAGCACTGACCACAGCACTGGGTGCACAGTGAGAGCTCAGCATGTAGCTGTAGATCAAATCAATGCCTTTAAGAAAAAAGAAAATCCCAAAACCCTTAAGCAATCTAGTAAGGTCTTTCATTTTTCGGTATCTTTTTTGAAAGCCTAAGCACATTTATTTAACTCTCAAACTACGAGGAAAGACTTCAGATCAGTTGAGGTTTGAGCCAGTATGTTTATATGGGATATTAGGGAACTCTCCCTGTCAAAACAGTGCCCCCTTTATTATTCCACCCCCCCCCCCCCCCCGTGGGGGCGGGGGAGACGGGATAAATAGCATCCCTTCCCCCACCCCACCGCGGCCTGAGACTGTGATATGATCTGCAGACATGGCCTACCGAGCCTTGCAGGCCGAAGCAAACACGTCAGCAGAATCTACCCATCATGGCTATAGATTTATGTCGGTCCAGCAATTACACAGGCTGTCACGAGTTCTGGGAACACTAAAGTGAAATATAGAAGAACTCCTCAGAAGGTAGTTGCAAAAAATCGAAACTGCTGCTCTCTTATCCCACCTCCGTTTCCTCCTGGACTGAGGTCATAGCCCCCAAGGAAACCCATGAGGGGCTGCAAAGAGCCATCCACCTCAACTGGCTCACTGCGGTAGGTCATATTCCAGCACCAGGGTGGTATGTGTGCAGTTCCTATGCGGACATGCAGGGCATTTCAAATATTCCAGAATGTGGACCTTCATGCACATTTGTACATTTTGGACCTGCCCCCGACCGTCCCCCGCCATAGTGTGGGGTAGAATCTGAGACTCAGTCACACGCAAGATTGTGGATCTTTCCAAACCTTAAGCTGCCTGTCCTGGAGAGAAAGGCTTTGCATTTCTTTCAATCCCTGCAGAAGAACAGGTGAGCAAGGAATTTTTTAATGTTCCTCTAGACATAAGGAAACACAAATTTGTTCAGGGGTCACAAAATCCTGTGTCCAGTAACCATGCAGAGTAAGGAGTTTAGCCAGGAACCTCCCTCTGCCCTCACCATTAGCCCCAACACCTTAAGCACCCACTAGGTGCCAAGCCGGCCACAAGGTTCAGAGGGCTCAGCAGGGAACAGAGCAGTCCTAGGATCCTGCTCAAGGGACCCTGCAAGGAAGAAGTTAGCATACATATTGTCACAAATTCAGTTACTTGCCATGGTAGCAAGTGCCAGGAAGAAATCTAGGTGCCAACAAATAAAACCAGATTCTAAATATGGAGAGAAGGACATGAACACCACCAGTTCCAAAGGTTTTTGTAAGGATCAAATAGGATCCCTATGTAAATGGAGTCTCAGCCTTGAGTATGCATTCCACCTCCCCCTCCACATCAGGGAAACTGGAGAGAGATGCTAAAATAAATTGCTTACCCTATGGGACTGAGCTCACTTCCCAGAGGAACGGGTAAACTACTCGGCCATTTATTCTTTCTAGAAATATAACCGAGCATCTACTAGGTGCCAGGACATAGGTGTCAAAGCTGCGGTAGTGAACAAGACAGACTACGCTCTCGCTTTCAGGATGCTCCTGTTTCGGCGGGAAGAAAGGGAACACGGGGAGGAAGTAAGCTCAGGTTTCAGACAAAGCTATTTTGGGGAAAATGAGGCAGGAGTTAGTTACTGGGTTTGTTGCCTGGTCAAGGAAAGCTCTTCTCGGAGATGATATGTGAGCTGATGTCTGATTGATAACCACGTGTGCCGAGAAAACTGGGGAAAGAGTGCCCAAGGCCGAGGGAAGGTGAGGGAGTCAAGGCCCTGAGCCAAGGTGCTGCTGAACCCTGGGGAGAGTGAGGAGGAATGGCAGGGAGGCTTGGACAACCGAGAGAGGTATTTGAGGCACTCAGACTTAGGGGTCTGCTCCCCTAGGGCAAGAAGAGGTCAACATGAGAGGTTCCCGAGGCTGGCATCTCAGCATGGATACGCTAGTTCCCAGCAGAAAGCAGACACATTTGTCACGTGCCCTTTCCGTATAAGGAATGGCTCAAATAACTCAGTGAACTGCTGCCGTCATGACAAACATCCAACACTTGAGGGTTCAATTCTTGGAAGAAGTTGAGGCTAAAGATCCTGGATCCCCAAGGAGGAGATGGAGGAAGCGTATGTATTCAAGATGCCTCTGCTCATACGTTACCAAATCTTAGCAGAGCAGCTGGCCCCATAAACACAACTGAAAATCCCTGAGCATTGCAAAAGCCAAGTGGCTGGAAGGTAGTGCTTTGCGTAAGCAGCTGCAAACTCCATCTCTTTGCACAAGTCCCTATTTTGCAGCTACATAAATCCATTGGTGGGCTTCTGTTTTAACTCAGTGAACTGGTAATTTTGTTCTACCGAGATCTCGATTTTATCCAACATAATAGTCAGTTGGTTGATGAATGACCAGTCACCTTCCGGACTCTTCCCATTTTCTAATCTCCTCACATGTCCTTGGCTTCCTGTCTGGAGGGCCCTGGTCATTTCTCCAGCTCCAAGACTCTGAACGCAACTGTATTCGGAAGGTCCTGAGCAAAATAACCACGTGTCTTAGATCTCCCTATCGCAGCCGTGGAAGAACATGGGACCCACTGCCACTTGCCTGATGACTTACATAGTTTCATGGAATTGCTTTGAGGTTTGTTGCTTTTGTGTTGCCTAGTAAATCCCCTCTTTTTATAAACAAGCTTTTCAGATAAGAAATTTGCTCTAGCTGCAGTCAACCTTTCTAGAAGGAAACCAATCTCTCTGATGTGACGAGACCCACTAAAAAACAACAACACAGGAACAGCAGCTGTATAACATGCTGACATCTAAAAGAGGAGGGAAAAAATAGCCGGTGGGGCAAAAAACTAAGTCCATACATAAGCAGAGCAGAGAAGCAAGGCTCCCCCAGCCCTCATTCTACATGCAGCAACCAATTACTCTTTCAAAAGAAGAACGCAGGTCTTACATGGAGTGGAACAATTAATTTCACGCTTGTCATCCTGGCCTCAATAGTAAGGTGATTTGAATCAAATGTTTGCGGTACATTACAGCTTGCGGGGACAGTTCTGGAGCCTCCTGGGCTGAGGGACTGCCCTGATGGCTACCGCTGTAAAACAATCCATCAATGAGAGTAATTGTGGTATTGATCAAAGCGGTTGGCTGCTTCAGACTGGAATCAATTCTCAGGAGTTGCTGGGAACAGAAATGTCTAATGGTCTATTCCATCACTAGTCACTGCAGCAACTCAAACAGCTAATATTCTGGAAAGTTCTTAATAATTACTCATTGAAGTTACATTTCTGCTTCGGTGGTCAGAGCCAGACCCTGCCTACTACAGCCTGAAAGTCAGTGCAAATGGAAGAAGGAAAGGCCAAGCCCAGGTTTACAAAGTGCCAACGTGGGCCACAGAAGGAGAACAAATGATGTGGTTTAAACTACTCTCAATGATTTGATTGTGTCCTGTTAATCAGAGAAGCTCATTATTTTTTTCTATTTTTCTGGGTGAGAAAGTGCATTGGGAAGAAAACAGCTTATCGTGTAAAAGCTTCACAGGGGTCCCTGACAAGAGAAGAAAATTCTGCATTCAGTATTGATGGCAGCAGTGACAGAGCACACGCACAAAGTCATTAACGGGAATTCTCAGGGACGAGCCATTCACCGTTTTCCAGTTCATGTGGGGAAAGCTGGAGTCTCTGGGAGGCAGCCATACATTAGGGAGACCAACAACAGCACGCAAGCCCAAGAGACCTACTTCTTTTTCCCTCACTCCAATGCCTACTTGCAATCAGGCTCTGCCAGCATCAGGGCAGCTCCTGGAATAAGATCCCAGGAGCTGACACCTTTCTCATCAGATGGTTCCTTGATCGGCACAGTCAGAGAAGGGATAGCTTTTCAATCTTGAGGACTTACTTTGCAGCCCTGGCAACACTTGGCATGGCACCTCCCGCCTCACGCAGCAGAGAATGCACACCTCCCAAGTGATGAGTTTCCGGATACAATGGAGAAGCCGCTACCCACCTGGGGCTTGGGGGCTTCCCTCTGCAGGCCTCAGCCCATACACCTTCTCTCAGGGGGCAGTCCAAGGGTGAGTCCTCACAGAGCCTACTTTTGGTTCCTAAATTTGATACTGACATCCAATTTCTAACTCTGCTTTTGCATTTGCATTTTTTTTCATTAAGTATTTCGTTGCCCAGCCAGCTCCAATGCTCAAATGTGAGACCTTGGGTAAGGGACTTGATTCTCTCCCCAGACCTGCAAAGGAGGAGGAAATGATTCCTTCTGAGGGGAGAGTGTTTAGAAAAGACTTTACTAAAAGACACTGGGGGATGACTCAAGGGATTCCCACAGCACCCGAGTGCCTGGCAGTGGTGGGGCAGGGTCCTAAGGCAGAGAAGACAACATCCCCAAAGCCTGGAGGGGTGAGCACGGGGTCAGCTGGGCTTGTGTCCAGCACAGGAGTGTGGGATAGAGGCAGCCCACGGAGGCTGGGAAGCAGACAGACAAGAGTCTGGCAGACAGAGCTCCAAGGACCACACTCTGCTAGAGGCAGTGGGGGGCTGCCCTGGGCAAGGGTGTGAGTGCACGGGAGCACTGGTTTAGAAAAGGTGACCCAGAATTGCTGTGCAAGATGGGCTGGAGTTACCAAGGGAAAAGGAGCATGGAGACCAAGTGAGGAGGAGAGATGATGATGACACACCCAATTTTTCTAGAATAAATCTTCTGTAATTGGGACATTACTTCGAACAGCAAGCTAACACCCACATGGACATTTGCCAGTGTACGTCCCCGCACTGCATTTCGTTTTGTTACTTGCAAGCTACAAGAGGGGCTGCAACGTCACCAGGAATTTATAGGACCACTAGTTCTCCTCCTCTCCCGTGTCAGAGCTCCGTAAGACACCTGAGTGAATTCCGAGGTCGGTTTGGAAAGCTTCAAGATAACAATATATTTATTTTAAAGGCTTCGGAGGTTTTAACACTAGAACGACTCTTAACTCTCCTTAGCACTATAAACATTACCATTAAATTAAACATGATTCCATTTTTAAAAGAGGGAAATGAGGTTTAGACAGTCTTAACCTGAGAGAAAAATGTGTGCAGTAGAAGCCTAACAGCCATCCCACAGGGGAAGAGTTACAGATGTTTGTTTTCATGCAGCAACCAAATATTAATTTCATTGATGGGAGATTAGGGAGGCAGAAAATATAGGCAACCGAGATGACTCCAGTGCTTTTATATGCAATTGGCAGCACCTTTAAGCTGGAACTGGAGGACAGAAAATGTCCCATTAATGCTCTGTATAGTTGATTTGTTGATAAAGCCTTCACATCGCAGATAAAGACTGTGTTCATCCCAGAAATGATACCGACTTCATTAGAGCAAGCAAGCTACTGTGGACAGGTTCTCCCATATCTTTCTAGTTGATTCCTATAAATTTCTGACAAGATCCATACTTTGATTCAAATAAGTCACCAACGGTAGTAACAACACTAATAGCAAATAATCCTCAGATGCACTTGCTACACACTAGTCTCTATTCTTAATGTTTGCATCTGCTCTGACAACTCTGTGCAGCAGGCACTATTGTCCTCCACGTTTCCGTACAAGGACCTGAAGCTCTGAAAGGAGACGGAACTTGCCCAAGTACGTGCCTTCTCCCATTAACACATGCAGGCACAGTCACGCCACCAGAGAAGCTACCAGAAGGTTGCTTTGGTGACTGCATCACTGCAGTCCTACAGAGCAAACACACTGTACTGTTCCAAACACCAGTAAGAGTTGATCAGAGGCTCTGTGACAGTGCTCGGCAGGCCAGCCCCGAGATGGGGGAAGGGAAGGGTAGGAGGGAAGCAACAGACTGAGACAAAGAGCCACCACTGAACCCCAGTTCCCTATCTGGAAGTGGAGAATGGCCCCTGGGAGACTAGCCACGTCTCTGACAAACCCAAACCTGTCCTCTGATGGCAATGTGTCCCTCCCAGATACGCGGTTCTCATGTGGTCACCACCAGCATCAACTGCCACATAGGAAAATGGAAAAATCGGCTTTTCTGAGCCCAGCCCAGACCTAGCCTGGTGACTCACAGTGAAGAAACATGAGAAAGTGCATTTTAAACAAGTTCCCTGCATGATTTTATGGCGATTCCTGGATGAGAAACTGCAGTCTTCCCAACCTTGCTACCACAGAGTCCTCCAAAAGGTACACAAACACATGAGCATGCACATGAATGCATGCACACACACACATGCACAACATGTGTAACAGGGATCAAGAGACCCACCCACAACCTCTTATTTGCAGAAGAATTAACACCACAAAGCTCAGTGAGCTGAGCAAAGAAAATACCTTATGCACACAGAGTTGTTATTTTTAAATGTCATATGGACATGAAGATGCTCTGTGCAACAGCCTGAGGGAGCTGGTCTGACTCAGGGAAGTTTTGATTCTTTAATATTAAAGGTCCAAGTTCAAGAGTTACATGTAAACAACATGGGCACAGAAAGATCCCATGAGAATATTAAATCAGATGCTGATCGTAAACGACCAGTCAAAACACTGGGCCATAGGAAAGGAAAAAGTTGTGTGGCCCAGGATGTCCAGCAAAGTCACAGAGAATGTGGGCAGGTTGCTGAGGCCAGGAAATGACTTAGTTAAGAATCATGATGCCTGGCAGCTAAGATGCACTGTTTTCTTGGGTGCTGCTCCTCCGCTGGCTCCGCACGCCCTTCGACCCCGGACTCCTCCACCTCCACGACTCTCAGTCAGTGGATGCTAGGATGGGGACACGGGGAGCGTCCCTCATACCCCAGCACAAATAAGCAGGGGGCACAGACAGGCAGCAGGGGACCGTGGCAGGGGTCAAAGAGCAAGTGCCTGGTCCCAGGTAAGAACAGAGCAGAGAGCAGAGCAATCAGCTCTGTGTCCCCGGGTAGGCAGCCTGCATGGCAGACCCCAGAAAGTGGACAGAGACAACACATTCCTGGTGTGAAGTGTTCAGAAACTCCTGTGGGCATAAAAGTCTAATTTTAAAGAATTCTGGCCAAGTCCTAGTGACATAGCCACTAGCCAGTTAAGTCTTTACAGAAGTCCCCAACATAGTTTTAAAACAAAAGAAAAAAATAAAAATAAAACCTAATGGGGATGAGAGAGGCCCAAGACCCCAGCCCACTGCCACTGACCACAGAAATGAGACGACCCCCTGCTCACATCAAGGCCATGCCCGCATCACATTTCTCTCTTAGCAAGGGTTGGCATTATCTGCTAATAAGTCTGTGCCTAACAGGATGGCAAAGTTATTCTCAAGTAATTCTTGACATGAAATCCAGGACAAGAAGCTCAACCTAATCGAGGGCTAGTTTTCTTACAATCTTATCACCAGATCACCCTGTAAGAAAGCAGAGGTTTTTCCTGCAAGGTTCTGCTTGTCCTTTAGCAAAACTTTATAAAGGACATTCATTGAGACATGAGATTATTGTACTGGAAGGGCAACTCTTCAAAAGCAGAGATCGGAACCATCAGCATCCAGGCACTTTATGTAGATGTATTTTGGGACCCCAATTAAGGAGGATTTCTGGAGAGATTACTGCATGCATAAAATATTTCAAAAGCTGCTAATAGACTGTGCAAAAATATGGGAACCAAGAAGAGTTCAACAGGAGAGCTGGAAGAGTGAAACAGCGGCGCCTCACACGCCACACTACTGTTCTGCCTTATAGGCGGAAGCCTTTTATGGCAATGTCATTTTGCTATGTATTTAACTAGCCCCTTGGCACCAGCTCAGTTTATACTAAGTCTGCTCCACATCAGTGTCATGCTTATGTTCGAAAGGAATGATATTCATTAGATTCAAGAGGAGATACAGATTTCAAGGGCCAGAGCAGAAGCAAGGCGAACATTTGGTTAGGGAGGCAATAAAGCTATTCCGTTTCTGAAATCGCCTTAAGAGCTGGACAAGATGGGATCAGTGCAGAGGGGAAGGCTCTAAGGCTCCTTTTCGCCCAAAGTAGGTTGGCATTTGAGACTTCGACTCATTCTCACTCACTACCATGCCATGGGCCACAGGTTCTAACAGTGGCAGGTGGTAGTAATAATGCTCCCACAGAGAATCCTGGATTTGCCATTTTATTCCATCCACAATGATCTTTGGCTTCAAATTAAGTTATTATACAATAAACTTGTCGTCTCTTGACTTCAAAATACAAACACACTGACTCTCACAGAGGAACTGATAGGCCCTGTGACAGTGTTTCAGAGGCTGATTCGACGTGCCCCCACCTCTAGCAGTGAGACCTGAGCCTGTCTCACTTTCATCTCGTGCAGAAGCCTCCTCACCACTTTCTCTGCTTGCCTCCTGCCCCCAAAACCATGTCCCACTTCCCTCTTCAAAACTGGCAACAGGATAAATGCCATGTGGGTACCATACCTGGCTCGACTCCTTTCTGGGCACACATTTCCCTGCCTCTCTACCTCATCTGGCCCTGCCTAACCTCCTACCAGAGCCCTGACTGCTGTCCCCTCGAGATTCGATGGCTGAGATGGATGGGTGCCTCACAGTCCGTGAGCTGGTGCTTCTACTTGGAAGGCCCTCCACTGGGACCTTCACTCCTGCTTGTCATCAGGTCTCAGATGGAATGTTACCTTCATTGCAGGTGAAGTGATACTTTCCCACACACAGACCTAGTCCCTGCCCAGCTGCTATCTGGCATATCGCCCATTTCCCGATCTAGGTCCTAATCAGTCTGACATTTTCTCGCCTGTTTGTTTCTTGCCTCCCCCTGTGAGACTGCGAGCCTCCTAGAAGTAGCACCCTTATCACCTTTGTAAACAAAACAGATTTATAGTTCTATGTTTGTCACTTATCAACCACATGTTCGCCACTGACCACAAAACACAAGTCCGCCTGATCCCAATATGTATATTAGAACAAAATAACCAGTCATGGAAACCAAGTGAGGAAAGAGATACAGACCACATGGGCTAGAAAAACTCTTTTGATTATAGCTGCTTTCTATCAAACTTTAGACTTTAGAAATATCATGTTTCAAGAGCACATAATGGTTCAGGAAAAAGCAGGTCTTCTGAAGAACCCTAGCAGATGCATTTGCCCACTGCATTTTCAGAGAAGTACTGAGTATGGCACAGACTCTGTGGTATCAAAAGCATCATAATACGATCTTTACAAACAACAAAAAATCATTTAAAGAGTTGTTGGTAGCTACTGTGGACCACTTTGATATTACTAAAAGACAAAGGAATGAATGGTCATACAAAGCCCTCAAAAGGTACAAAATGTTGAATGCTTGGATATTAGTCAGGGTTCTCCAGAGGCCCAGAACCAATAGCACGTATGCATAGAGAGAGAAAGAGATTTGTTATAAGGAGTTGGCTCACACGATTATGGAGCCCGGTGAGTCCAAATCTGCAGTGTGGCCTGGCAGCTTGCAGAGCCAGGAAAACCAGCAGGGCAATTCCAGTCCCAGGGCCAACCGGCAGAGACCCAGGAAAGCCAATGGTACAGACCACGTCCAAAGACAGTCTGCTGGAGAATACCCATCTTTATGTTCTTTTCAGGCCTTCAACTGACTGGATGGGGCCTGCCACATTATGAAAGGCAATCTGTTTAATCAAACACCAATTTAAATGTTACTCTTGTCCAAAAACACCCTCCAAGTTGATGCAGAAAATTAACGGTCACAAGTCCACCCCTTGTCAACATGGCACCATATGCCATCTCCTAAACAACACCTAATCTCCAAATAAAGACAGTAACAGATGGTATTTCTATCTAACATGGCTGAACTATCAAGTACAACCAAAACACACTAACCCTTTCCCCAGGAGAGGACGAAAAGTCCCTGGATGATGGCTACTCTTCTCTTTTATATCCCAGGACTTAAGTCCCACGCTGCAAAGCTAATGAGAGTCAAACACCATGATATGAAGTCAGTGCATGTCATGCTGCATGACAAGGGGATAACGGAAGGAAGAGACGAGGGTGTCTGCTGCACTCACACATTCCTAACAAAATAAGGAGGAAATACTCATGATAATTTCAAAGCCAGTCCTCATTTCTGTAGCTAGTCATGTGCTCATAGTCAGTATTTATAACTACCTCCTTCCACTACCCAGTCTGTATTCCTTTGCCTTCACACCTTTAGCTGGTTATGGCACACCTGATCGGGTGACCCAAACTTTAGAATCTTAAAACTAGGGCTGCCCTAACAAAATATCATAGACAGTAGCTTAAACAGTAGGAATGTATTCTCTAACAGTTCTAGAGGCTGCAAGTCTAAGATCCAAGTGCTGTCTGGGTTGGTTTCTAGGGAGAGTTTTCTTTCCGGACTGCAGACAGCCACCTTCCTTCTGTGTGCGCACATAGCCTCTTCTTTGTGTGTACACATTCCTAGTGTCTCTTCCTCTTCCTATATACTGACACTAGTCCTGTTGGGTTAGAGTCCCACCCGTATCCCCTCAGCTGATTTTTATTAACTCCTTAAAGCCCTTACCTCCAAATACAGTCACACGGGGGGTTAGGGATTCAAGCTGTGGATTGGGGATAGGGAAGGATGACACTTCAGTACATAATAATATTCCCAGCTTCGTTCAGGGTAATATCCAGAAAGTAGTGGTTAAGGAAAATAAGATTATTACATTTTCTAGGCATTTTAGAGAATCTTTCATTCATTCACCCAACATTAATACATTTGGCTACTAGTTTGGGCCAATGTACCAGGCACGGTTCTAGGCATAGTAGATGTAAACAGTGATCAGATAGGACACTTTTGATGTTGGCCAATGGGGGCAGCTATTCTTGGATATTCTCAGCACTCCCAATATGGAATTTCAAATCCTTTTCACTTCAGGTAATTTTTCTTGAATTACAGATTTGGTGTTAGTTTTGTTTCTTGCTTTAGCTTTCTTCAGCGGCTCCTGTTAGTTATATGTTAGATAGCCTTTGCCTATCTTCAACTGAGTTTATTTCTTTTTTAAATATTCCTGATTTTCATCTTCTATTTATTTTAAGGCATTATCTGTTGTGTTTATTTTCTCTTTTGTTCCTTCTAGTTTAATATCTATTTTTAAAATTTGTTTATTTCCAATGCTTTCCTCACTTCTGTCATTTCATTTCTTGCATTTTTCTATTTTGATTTAAATTGTTCTCTCAAATCTTTTATCACTTTCTTAATGAATTTTAGTTCATGTTGACAATAGTAGATTACAGTTTTAATCTGTTTTCTGGGCATGTTTATTTTGTGTGCTTTATGTAAAAAGGTTACTCTGTTCCTAATTCCTTCTACCTTTTGTCTTTTAGGGGGATGTTACCTCTGTCCTTTTCTATGGCTTATATTTATGTGAAATTAATTTTCCTAAACTTTTAGGAGGAAGTGTGGTCTATGTAGCTTTTCTAATTTCAGAGCTCCCTCTTCTGTTGTTTTCATATAGTGTTAAAAAAAAATCTTGGTTGTTTTCTGAGATATCCTGGCTCTGTTTCTACCCCCATGTCTACTTTCGTTACTAAACTTAAAGAAAAGAGCAAAATCTCTGAGCATCTGAGGGGAAAAAAGTGACTTATAAGGGGAAAAAAATGTAATAATTGGACTTTGAAAGTAACAACTCTTGAAAAAGAAGATAGAATAACATTGAAAATGGTCAAGGAAATAAAATATAAGCCAATGATATTATATTCAGCAAAACTATTTCCAAATATAAAGGACATAAGCCGACATGTAAGAACTCAGGGTCTTCTGAGCCATTTCTAAGGAATTCTAGAGAATGAGCCTCAGACAATCAAAATGGCTAAAGAGCAGAGATTAAGACTGGTGGTGAAGACTGAATATATATCATAGAAAATTAAGACTAAATGCAGGTTAAAAAGGAGAGTATAGCATGTAATGGCTACATGCTTTCAAAATGTAGATATGTTATAACAAATTTTTCACACTGGGAGAATGGGAGAAACAAATACAAAAAATGTTTTAAGTATTTTGAGTAAACTCATTCATGGAGATAATACTATTCTGAGATGTTTTACATATGAATCAATGAGTTTTTATGAGTTATGAAGATACTCTAATTCTCTCACCCCTGTGTCCTCAGAACCAAGTTTCTTGATGTGAAAGATAAGAGATACAGAGATATATACATAAAAGATCCAAAACTCTATGGTTCTGTATTTGATTTGGAAGTATCGGTGTGAAATCCTAAAGCACTTTACCCCCATCTACACACACACAGGTACATTTATATGTCCATATCCTAAGCAGCATCCCGCTCTGTCCTCTAATAAGATGTGGAAACAAGGACTAAGCAAGGAACACTGAACACTCTGGCACCCAGATTGTGTCGTTGGTACACTATTTCTCACTAAAGAAATGAGAGTAACTTAGAGAAATGGCTCATTCCAGATCTGGGGCAGGAAATGTACAAGATAAGCCTGGAAAACTTTGTTCCATGTAGCAGAGAAGCTATCAAAGACCCACAGGACCAGGTCAAATGGAGCCAGCTTAGAGAGGCTCTCCCAAGGTGAAGATGTGAGCTGCAATAAAGATGATAATTGCAATTAATTGAAACCCACAAAATATGTTTAAACCCATTAGTTCACCATGACACAGGGAAAGAAAAACTCGCTGGTTTCCTTCTAGGGGAAAGATTCCCTACCTTGAACCTGGTGAACAAAGGCGTATGATCAAGGATTTAGCCTGCCTGTCTTTTCTGAACCATACTGAGTGAGAAAGGAGATGAGGGAAACACTGCTTTATAGAAATATTCCAGCAGAAGTGAAAACTAAATGATACAATCCAAATATCACTGCTTCGCAATCCTGGTGAATTAATGAATCTAGGCACCGAGCACCAACAGAGGTCAATGTCACGCAGAGGCAAGCAGGTGCCACGTGCCTCCCGGTGAGAGGACTCTGCTTCTGCTCAGAGTCCCACCAAGAAAGCAGACCTGAGCCTGGTCAACCTGTGGGTTCCAGCGGCCCATCAATTTACAGGAAATTCCAAGACAGAAGGGCAACGTAAACCCCGCTATGACTGAGCAATCAGCAAAGAGCAAATTGTGGGGAAACTCGACAGATAAATTATTTTATTTTTATATTTTTAACTGGTAAATTGTAACGGGATTAGAGGGAATGGAGGAGGAATCTGCAGGTTTAAAAAGGCATAAGACAGATCAAATAAAAAGGAAATGGGAGAGACTAACCTGAAGTGTTTGGGATACACACAAATGCACAAGGTGCGAAGAAATGCAAGGAGGCGATTCAAACCAGGGAGAGACTATCTCTGCTCTTACCGGGCTTATGGTCTAATGCAGGGACAGGAAGGCAACTAAAAATAAATTTCAAAGCACATAAGCCCCACCCCCCAAAGCAGTCAGGTTTATTTATAAAAATTCCCTGTCAGGAGCTGTCAGGTGACAATGACAACAAACTAATTGTGACCACAGGCTCCTTTTACAAAGTATCCATTCTCGTGTTGCATTTCCATTTGCAGGACAAAGAAGGGAGAGGGGGCACCAAGGACAGTTTTAATGTTCAGATGAGCCCATTTTCCGTAATCAGCATTCACTCACAGTGACACTGGGAAGGTCTGGGAGGCAACAGTGTGAAGCCCCCAAAGGCAGCCTTTCCAAATAGATGCTGTTTCTTAAACTCTGTTACACACAGTAACAACTGCATTGCACACAGCATCAAAAGTCGCCTGAAGGAACCCATGCCCCAGGCCAGTGTGCTGGGCGCCACGGCCGCATCAGCGGGGCGGGAGGCAGTCCACGATCCCAGGCTCTCCATGAAGGATGGGGGGGCGCACCTGGCCTGAGCCCTCAAACACAAGCCGACCTCAGAGCCAGGAGTCTACTTTCTCTGTGCGGCACAAGCTACCTTCTGATGGTTCCAGCCAGGAAGACCCCAAGGGAATGATTATTCTCTCTCTCTCTCTCTCACAAACACACACTCATTCACAACTACCAAGAAAACCAGCAAAAACCCATATATTCTTTGACAAACCAGTTACTTATAGGCTATGACCATATAATTTACTGTCTGAATGAAGTCATTAAAATTATGCCAAACAACTAGTATAAACTGGCACTATTCTGGGCAAATCAAGACAAGAGATTGCCCTAGGTATAACCCCCACACCCCCAGCACATTGTGGACTGCTCAAAGTTCACCTAAATCCTTCCAGAATTTTCATTTTGGCCTCCACACAGAAGGTGAAAGTGTGTAATCACCAGACTATCAGTGGATCCCCAAGGCCAGGAGCAGTCATTTTAGGAGGTACATGGACAACCACGTGCTGCTTACCAGTCCAATATTTAAATGTGGCTTGAATAATGTATAGACAGCACTTTAAACACATGATTCCAAATAGACTATTGCTAACAACGAAACAGAAGTCTTTTGAAATACTTGCTGATTTAAATTAAAAATGACTGGTGAAGCCCTCTACGAGTAACATCAGCTGCTGTACCCACAGGACTGTGGGTGTCAGATGTTCGTGTCTACTTTTGAAAATTATGGGCAGACTCAATACAAGCTTCATGTTTCCCTCCAGTCATTCAATCAACAAATCCTTGCTCAGAGCAGGGCATTACCCAGAACCTGAGGGCACGGCGGTGACTCTGGGCCCTGCTCAGACACTCTATCAGCCAGGGAGTCTTTGGCGCAAATGATGTTATTTTTAAAGCTAATGAGGCATTTGATAGTTTGCTTTAATAACAATGAATATATACTGTGTTTCCTAGTTGACAGTTGAACATCCTCCATCTCATTCAATAACTATTAGTTCAAAGTTGAAGAAATATTCTTTTTCAGCACCCCCTCTGATGCCAGCTTCGTCAGCAGCTGCTCAGCCAGGTCACAGGTCCGGGGCACTCTCCCAGCCCCCGCCCACATCGGTCTTGCTCCTGCGTGGCCACTGGGGCCACTTCTCTCAGCAGCTGGGAATTGACTACAGCCTGTGTGTGGACCCCATGGTGTCTCCGGTTCCTCCCAACAGTGTTCTGGTTGAGGGGGAGAGGCACTGGGGGAAGGAGCTGTGATGAATCAGGTTTTTCTCCAGCAGAGGACGGGGAAGCACCATCACCTTAGTCTGTATCCCCAACACAGGGAAGTGGTGTATCTAAGACACACACATCATGCATCGAAGCACCTTTCCCACGTACTCTTGCTGGCTGACTATATGTTACATGTGCCACACGGGTATACATCATGAATGTGCAATCTTTGTGACTTTAGGAAGAAAGTAAGAGGGAAAATGGAATGAATCAAAATTAGTACTGCGCACTATTTACAATAGCCAAGAGATGGAAGCAACCTAAGTGTCCACCAGTAAATGAATGGATAAAGAAGATGTGGTACATATACACAATGGAATATTATTCAGCCATAAGAAGAAAATAAAATCCTACCATTTGCAACAACATGGACGGAGCTACAGGGTATTATGCTCAGTGAAATAAGCCAGGCGGAGAAAGACAAGTACCAAATGATTTCCCTCATTTGTGGAGTATAACAACAAAGCAAAACTGAAGGAACAAAACAGCGGCAGACTCACAGACTCCAAGAAGGGACTAACAGTTACCAAAGGGGAGAGGGGGGGTGGGCAGGGGGAAGGGAATTAAGGGGCATTATGATTAGCACACATAATGTAGGGGGGGCACAGGGAAGGCAGTGTAGCACAGAGAAGACAAGTAGTGACTCCATAGCATCTTACCACGCTGATGGACAGTGAGTGCAATGGGGGGACTTGATAATATGGGTGAATGTTGTAACCACAAATGTTGCTCATGTGAAACCTTCATAAGATTGTATATAATGTATATTAATAAAAAAAATTAGTAGTCACAATTTAGAGAGGGCCTCCAGATACATTCTCATTTCTGTCTCTACAGATCCAGTACAGAAGGCAACACACGTATTGCTACTCATCCGGACAACTAAGGAAAACGAGGCCCCAAAGGTTTTGTGACTTGTCAAAGGTCACACTGCTAAAAAGTGACAAAGCTGAGCCAGAGCTCAAGAGCTTTCTGCTCGGCTTTGTTAAGTCTGGAGCCTGTGTTGGCTGGCTGGCTGGGGGCCCTACCTCCCTTCTGTTGCAGGAGGGGATGTTTTCTTTTTGTTTGTTTTTCCTTTTTGATTCTAACTGATAATCTTTTTTAGGCAGAACTATCAAATGTCTCACTGGCCTTGAGAATGAGGGTAAGGAAGAAAACACTATCATTTGTGCTACAACATAAAAGATAAGCAGTTCCTCGTGCAATGTGAGTATCACCAAGCCTGACGTTTTTGTTCTAACCCATACAAGGTTTTCAAGCTGTAGGGGTAGGTCAACGACTCAGCTTTAAGAACAGGAAATCAATGAAGAGCTAAGGACAAAAAAAGAAAAAGGAGTGCTGGAACCATTGTGAATTTATAATAGAAGACGACACACTGAATATAATCGAGGGCAGCCATTCTGCTTCTGGCCAGATTCGTCTGGCATCACCTAGTGTTCGTCAAGCATTTGATGGTTCCCTGGGCCTGGGGTCTGCCCCCACCACCTTCATCTTCCCTGGTGGTGAAGCCCAGCTCCCAGCAGCCTTGGGATTCCAGGACCCCACCGGGACCCGGGGTGAAGGGAAAGCGCTGTTGTGCTGGATGCTAACCGGACCAGAGGCAGAGAGCACCATCCTGGAGCAGATCTGGAACAAGACGGTGCTTTTGTTTACGATGTGAACTGGGGCTTAGGCTAACTGCAGAAGCTGCCTGCCGTTCAACTGGACCCCAGCTCCTCAGGTACCTCTGTTGCTAGGACGGGCATCTTCTACAGCGCATTTCTGCCTCTTGACAATTGATGGAGGTATTAATTGGTCAGCTATGTTCAAAATGCCCTCCCTGTCCCAGCAGCAACCAGTGCTCACTTCCTTACGTGTTTTGCATGTTTTCTGTCATTTGCTCCTCACGGCAACCCCACTTCACAGGTGCTCTTGTTGTCATATTATAGATGGAGAAACCGAGGTGCCGGAAGTTGGTATCCCTCACCCAAGGTCACATGGGAGGCAAACCTCAGAACTCCTCATCAGCTACGCCCACCAATACACTGTCCAAGCTCTTAGCCACTGTCCTACACGGGCGCCCCACCATGGAAACTTCCTGCATCCGCCAGTCACCCACTCGTCCACCGCCCACCCCCCAGCAGCCTTGGAGCGACATGCAGCTGGCCCTCCAGCCTACAGTGTCTCACATGCAATCTGAGCAGGGCATGCCCAACCCGGTCTCCCTGAGGCCTAGTTCTACAGGCCATGCCTTCATCTCAAAGTCGCCCAAAAGCCCACTGGTAATTAATATGGGCTTATTTCTTGGACTGTGGACTCTGGAGCCAGATAGCCAGGGTTTGAATCCTGGCTCCACCGCTTAGTTGCTGGGTGGCCCTGGGCAGCACAGCCTCACTGAGCTATGCTTCCTCCTCTCTAACCGAGCACCTGTACTACTGGGGGTCATAGGGCAACCCCATGCCAAAGGGGGGGTGGAGAGCATCAAAGCAAATGCTTGGCTCACGAGACCCACCTCTCAGTGCGCTGTGAGGGTTCCAGGGGGTTGTGCTCGTGTGCTCCCAACGGCTACTACAGAAAGGAAGGCCCCAGTCTCCGTCCCCTAGACAATAGCGGGTGCAAGTCAACACTGAGATTTTCTAGATAAACCTTTAGGTTTCCCTTAGAAACCGAATATCTGGAAGCAAATAAAAGCAGATACAGGGTGACCCTAGGGGGCTGGCTCTTTGCTATTGGGGCCATTTGCCACTGAATTCAAGTTCCATTTTGAGGTCACCCGACAAAAGCAGAAGTAGATGAAAGACTAGACTTGAAACTTCATGTTTAGATAGGTTTTTTTCCCCAGGGAGTTGGATGATAAAAACTGGCCCTGGGTCCTAAGGGACTTTTATCTTTGCACCAAGGTATTTCCATGTATGAAAGCACCTTCAAAGGAAAAGCCAGTGTTTCTCTCTGCTGTAGTTACTCCAAGCATCTCTTTATAAAACCAGCAGATGAGAAGAATTAAGAGCCTGAAATCATGTAGAGAATCCCATCATGACCCCTAAAACAGGCAAGTCAAATTCTTCCTCCTCCTGGCCCCTTTCTCATCCTCGTGGGCTAGAGGGAAAGGCATCTCTCAGCTGCTGATCCATATTCCTTTTACTTTACCTAATTAGCATTCTGAGTGGGTGCCTCTCACAAGGAAAATCATCCTGCAACTTCTGTCATTCTGATTATGCTGAAGCAGCAGAGGGTTTTCAGTAACCGCCTTTGACAAGCATTATTATATCTGGTAATTACTGTTCTCTTGGGTAGGTGGGAACAAAACCCATCAGCTTATCGTCGCTGATCTTTCAACCTAAGCTGCGGGTCTTCTGACATGCAACAATCCCCTTTGGGGCCTGTGACGGGGTTTGTTTTCACTTAAAAGTTAAAAAAAAAAAAAAAAGATTCACCGAATATGACCATCCTCGGTCAGTTCTATTCTTACATCTTGATGGGTTGAATATTCCAATTCTCTGTTCTTGGAAAGCCTCTTTAGCATCTTGGACTGCTTTAGATAGTCTTGGCATAAATGCCAAAAGGATATTTTATATTTAAAAATTAGAAATTAAATTCTTTAACTCTGTGACTCTATTCCTTATTCCGTAAACTTTAGCTCTGGCACCAAATAAGATGCCACAGATGTTGTGGACAGTGATTCTTGCAGTAACTGATGTTTAGTGTGACTTTACCAATGCCTAACACAGCGTTAAGAGGTTTTCCTTTAAAAGAGTTACCTGATTTTATTCTCATAGAAGCTAGGTTGGTAGTTATTCTAGTTGTATTACATTTTCGCTCTCCCTATTTTAATGATGAATAGAGTGAGGATTAGAGACGCAGATAACCTGCCTCAAATTCTATATAAGCTTGGCTTGAAGCCCTGATGCGTACCCACCATTTCTATTACTCCCTATGCCATTATGTTGAGCAAGGCTCAGATTTTCTGCTTTTCAGAGGACTTTCTGCAGACTGAAGCATGGCAGCCAAAAGAACCACACTTGTCCTTCCCAGACCTCTTCAACGTGTAGGGATCTTCATGTTCTGACCCAGACCTTTTGGCTTAATTCCTCATTTAGCAACTGGAATTGCAACCGACATAACGGTGCATTTCAAATGCAGTTGCTGAAACCCTGGCGCGGCCTCGGCATCCTTCAGTTCTCACACTGGCCATGAACTTTGTCAATGAGCTCACATCTCATCTCTCTGAGTTATAAAATCTCTAAAGGCAAAGAGTGTTCGGTTTACCACTCTACACCCTTCCTGCGGCATGGCGGTGACCCTCTAAATACCTGCTAACTGATTTATTTCAACGTGTGACTAATACATAACTGCATTCTTGCTTATAAGGTTGAAAGCAAAGCTTCTCAAAAATTCAATCCCTACTTCTTCCTGTTCTTCAAGAGCCTTAAAAGGTCTTGGCCACATGCCAAGCCAAGCCTCACCTCAGAGCTAGGACTGAGCTGATTCAATAATTACCATCCCATCCTGCCTTGTGTCCTATATTTTAGCCACAGGACCAGATACCCACTCCTTTTCACATATCATATAATAATATTTTGACAAGCATTGGGAAGAATGAAATGAGTTTATAGTATCATGTCCCCAGTATGTTCACCCTTTATAAAAATAAACACATCTGTTGGTTTAGATGTTTTTCATAAATAAAATATTAAAAATGATCTAAAGACCTCAAGTGAGCTTATTAGGGATGTGGCTTACATTTCTGGTAAATGATACTTTGGGGGCATAGAAGACTTCATCTCCGGGGGCCAGGGTCCCGGGCCCCGTGTGGGCCGCGTTAGGAACTGGCTGCCTCTGCTTTCGGATTTCGGGGTCTTCTCAGCAACGCCCTTCAAACTTCTCTTTTCACTTGGACTTTAATCGGGAATGATGTTTAGTCCTTCCCCGTCTCAGGAAAAACAGGGAAGTATTTGCTTAATTGCATCCCTTCTCTATCAGGGTCTGTCACATATGAAATAAGACCCCATAAAAACTAGATGACTTGAGATTTACCATTTCCTCCCCAATAATAAGAAGCTCTATGATAAAAGAAAGAAAATATCTTAGCAAGTGCATGAATGTTTCCGGTTTTTCTCTATTAAAATAAGTCCACATAGTGGGACTGCCAGAAGAAAGCAATTATAAGACCCAAATTGGATTTTTTTGCTTAATCATTTGAGGTGATTTGCTCTTCCTCTGGGTTCAGCAGCAATTTGCTTCTGCCTCCTTAATATGCACAGGTGAGTGACAGCCCACTAATGCCAACACAGGCAATTATGTGACTAAAATAAAACCCCAAGTTCCACAGAGGTCCAACTACGCTATTTTAAAAATTACAAACATATATATTGGAGGGGGATGATATGGGGGAAATTTTAATAACGTGTAAATTATGCTACAGATGACTTGTGGCCAGAAAGACAAGTTTGATGAGTGTAAAGAAATTGAAAAATAGTATGGAGCAGGGTTTTTCAAATGTGCACCTCCAAGCACAGGTCCCTCAGTATCAGCCTCGAGAGCCCCTGCAAGAGGGCAGGTTTCATGGGAGTCTGGAGATGAGCCGAACCACACACACTCTCAGAGACTCACAACACACATCAGGAAAATCAAGGCTCTTAAAAGTCCAGCAGTAAAGAAACCTGCTTACCTTGGCTTATCTTTCTATTTCCTAAACTTCATGCATGAAACCATTTTTGTTCCTACTTAGCATCTACTAAAACTTGTTGAACTCATGAAGCTTTGGGTAAATCCTGCAACAGAAAGGGGAAAAATACTGGGAAATGTAGCCAACAGGGAATTCAGCCAAAGCTAGCGTGCTTTGCTCTTAGTACATGTCCACAACAGACAAGCTCGGGTCTTCAATTGGGGTAACGGGTGCTGATGTAATAAATTCCTGACAGTCAGAATAAAAGCAATTAAAACTTTGAGCCCATCCAATGAAGTCTGGTGGGTCAGCTACCATACCTCTTTATAAAAGTCTAGTTCCAGAGACCCAGCTGCTTGGGTAAAGATTCATCTTTACAATGAAAATCTGTAAAAATGCTTGTGACCTACGTTTCATTTGTACAACTTAGACAACTCCAAACTGCATGGGTACTTAGGTTAGCAGGAAATATAAAATACTGACCTCTCAGAATAACAACAACAGGGCCAACCCTTGGTAGATGTCTTAGATTTGGGAAGCACATAGGGTGACTTCACCCTGCTCTGAATGCTTTTCTCATCTCCATCTAAGGTTCTGCCCCAAATGTTCCCCACCCCAGTGCACTGTTTCCCCTGCACAGCAAACCCTGTAATCTCTTCCACGTCAGATGTGTTACTCCTCCAGGGGACATGAGCAGCTTGAAAGAGGCATGGTAACGTTTAACACAAATTATTTAACACAATTAATTCTTCCCGGGGGAAATAAAAGTGTTAATAACAGATATTTTGCAGAAGAACTACTTCATTTTACCCTTGAAATCAGATGAAAGTAGCCACTGCAATCATCTACGGCCATTAAGGAGGATCACTAAACCTGCATTCATGGAATATTTTTTGTACATTAAAAAAATTGTTTGTCAGAGACAAACAAGAACAGCTCCATTTATGGAACAGCTACTGAGTACCAAGTACTCTGCTAAGTGCTTTACTGACATTATTACCCTCATTGAGAAGGAGACCAAGACTCAGAGTGTCAACCCACTTGCGCAAACATCTGCTGGCTAGCGTGCCTCAGGACTGGAGCTGAACGCAGGACAGTGAGGCTTAGCCACTGTGTTGTACAGGCTACTTGGTTTGGCCCACTTGGAAAAATGGCATTGCCAAAGAGCTTTGCCTTAAGAGTTGTTCAACTGGCCCTGGTAAGAAGTTTCTGCATCCTTGACAACTTCCACGCAGAGTTTGTGTCTGCTGAGCTAGGTTATGTTAAGCAACCCCTCAACCTTCATCCATAGAACACACATTGGCATGTTGACTTGGCATCCTGATGTCCAATCTGAAGTGACAATAACCTAGAGTTTAGCTCAACAGGCATTTTAAAATATTTTTTACCTTAAGATAGTTTTAGATTTACAGAACAGATGGTAAGATCTTGCAGAGTTCCTATACACCCCCTGCCCAGTTTATCCTATTATTCTCCTACACTAGCATGGTATATTTGTCAAAACTAATGAACCAATACTGATACATCATTATTAACTAAAATCCATCCTCTACTCAGATGTCCTTGTTTTTACCTAATGTCCTCCTCCTGTTCCAGGATCTCATTCAGAAAATCACATCACAGGTAGTCATGTCTCCCTGGGTGCCTCTTGGCTGTGATGGTGTCCGCTAGACTTTTTTGATGATCTTGGCAGTTTGGAGTGGTGGTCGGGTATTTTACAGAATGTTCTTCAAATGGGATTTTTCTGATATTTTTCCCAGGACTAGACTGGGTTTTACGGGTTTTGATGAAGGAGTATCACTCTTAGCACATCACATGACTTGCCACCATCGATGCTAACCTTGATCCCCTGGCTGATATGGGAGCTGTCAGTTTTCTTCGCTGTCAAGTTCTCCTTGCTGCCTCCCTTTCTGTACTGTACTGTCTGGAAGGAAGTCACCAGGGACAGCCAACATTTGAGCAGAGGGCCTTGAGGGCAGAGCAACTACAGACATCATTCTGAATTCTTCGGCATGGGACAGCTGTGTTCTCTCCCCCACTGAATCTTATCGTGAACAGTTATTTTATACTTAGGATTATAATCCATTCCTACTTCACTCGTTTTGTGGTTCAAATTCTTCCAGTCTGACCACTGGGAGCTCTTTCGGTGGACTCCTGTGTCTCTTCGGCATACACTCACCATTGAGTTTCCATTGCTTTTTTGAGCACCTGCGTATTATTTTCTGATGCTACAAATGCCCCGGGCTCATCTTATAAATACCCTGCCCCAATATACTAGAAGCTGCCATTCCTTCTTATTGGGAAATGAGATTGAAACCAAGATCTGGAAAAATAGGTGTCTTTTTAATGTTTACGGAAAGCTGCTTGGCTTTATTTTCACCAGTGGTCAACCAATCCTTGGTCTTCTAAATAGAGTCAGTTCTGCCTAATGAAGCCATGCAAGACAACAGAAAACAAACTGTATAGTAATCAGAGAACTTAAGTTCTCCATGCCCAATGACACCCAGGCCCCTCTGAGCCAAGAAGGGATCCGATCTCTTGCTTGTTGACAACTCTTCCTCGGATTAGACTGTCAAGTACTCCACTAGGTCCAAATGGCTCATTGTCTCAATGCTTTGGGAATTTTGTCCCGAAGGATGAACATTCCTACACTCCTTCAGAAGCCACTACCCTGATTTACCTGTGCTGTGTCATTACATGTGTTTCCAAAGGTGCAGAAGGCCACAGACCCAAAAAGGCAAGGTGGCCTCTTTAAAAATCTGCACTCAGGACATATCCATCTGTGGGGCCTCTGGGCTCTGCGGCTTTGGAGAAGCTGAGCCTGTGGCCTGCACTGCCCTTCCCCACCCCTGTGCAGTGCTTCCCCTTGTCTCTTCAATCACCTCTCAGCCCGTGGATAAGGTTCTGCCGCTCCCAGGTAACTACCCATCTATCATTCATTCATTCTGCACTGTGCAAGAGGCCTGGGATGGAAGAGTGAATGCTGACAGACTAAGGCCCTGATCTCACAGAGCTGATATTCCAGGAGATATGGGAAAGCAAAACATACCAGGTGGTGCTAAGTACTAAGAATAAAAGTAGAGGGGGACACCCCATCTCTATTCAAATGCCTCCATATCAGAGGACCTTCTGGAACATGCCCCCACCACCCTCCTCCTTGGCCCACTATATTGTCTTTTTAGCACTATCAGAGCATTCACCATGTTGAGTGTAACTGCTCTGTCTGTCTGTCCCCCTCCCCGAGTAGAGTGACAACTCTCTGGCAGCAGGAGTAGGTTGGGTTATCTCATCAGCATAGTATTTTGCAGAGAGCCAGCATCCAGGGAGGATCCATCAAACAGGGCAACTGATTGGCATGAGATTCTGCGAACAATAGGGACAAGGATCGCAACACGGCTTTGTACCCTAATTACATAATTTGAAGTCTTTGTATTGTGCTATCATAAACCAAAATGTCCATGTGTTCTGTAGCTGCATTTCAAGGAGTAAACTAGTCAGTATTAGGAAAAAACTTATGAAGAGCCACATGGGGAAAAATCAAAATAACTGATGCGAAAGGAACAGACCTTGAAAGCGTGGTGGGGGTGGACAGCATGTTCAGCATTGGGTGGGGCTGGAGACTGTCTGAATATAATATTTCCAAAAAGGAAGCTCTTTGAGCCAACATAAAGAACACAAATTCTCATGCAACTTACCATGTGTGATGTTTCCTTCTGGGCCTAAAAACTCACTTCATGGTATTGCTATGAAAATTAAGAGGGATTATGTGCATAAGATTCTTGGCCCAGGACCAGGCTCCTAGTAATCCTACAGTAAGTGGCACTGACAGGAGATGGTGACAGCGAACACACTCTTACACATACTGCCACTCCGTCCGCTAAGCCCTGTGGGCGCTTATGTATCTAACGCTCTCAGTCAACCCTACGAACCAGGTGCTATCATCACATCCCTGTAGCTGAAAACCCCAAGTTTGGAGAGATTCAGTGACTTTCCTAAGAGCAGAAGCTAACAAATGGCTGACCCAGGGTTGGACCCCTCAGCTGTCTGACCCTGTAGCTGAGCTCTTCATGTCAGACAGACACACAGAGCACACCTGTGCAACACACACACACACACACACACAAACCACACATATTATGGCTCATACAAGCACATACATGTGTTTACACAGCTGAAGCCACTACCACCATGGCACAGAGGAGGTCATTCCCGGGAAACAAGTGTGTCCTCGGGTAATGAGGCAGAAGGCCCAAGAGTTGGGGGCTGAGCCAAGACAGGCCACCTAGGAACAGGCAACACCAGGCGTGCCAAGGGCTGGGTCACACCCAGTATGAGAGTTTTGGCGTGGCGACCGAGTTCTTGTGGCTGTGCCCCCCCACCCCATGCAGGAGCATCCCTCCCACTCATCATCGACATCAGGCAGCCAGCCGCCTGTGTCCACAGAATGGAACCTAATATGTCTCTACAACCATGAAACCTGTAACCTTGGCCTTGACCAAACCAGACACTATTAACTAAAATGCCTGTGCAAATCATTCATTCATTCAACAAAGTTTCTGGAACCACTAGTACATTCCAGGTACTTTGTTCTACACTGGAAATACACAGGTGAGAAAACTGGACAAAAATCCCTTTCAGCTCTAAGATGGCATTCTGGCAGCAGGCAAAAGCACCATTACAACACAACTACACATTAGTTTCATGTACATGTGACCCTCTCACTCACAGGCTGGCCTGCACAGGCCCTGCCTCTCTAGCAGATGCTCAGAGTGTCTGCTGAATCAGTCACCGTATTGGCACATACATAGCGTTAGAAGTTTCAAGGGGCTCTGACAGTCATCACCCCAGGAGCTCCTTACATTTACCCTGTAAGCCAGGGTAGGGGCACTGCCCTTTCTCACAGGTGGCGGATCTAAGGGGCCAGGTGGTTAGCTTTCAGGGTAAGGAATAGGAGGTAGGCTTTCTAATTCCTACTTCACAACTTCTGCTACACAACCAGGGTGCAGCATTAGAGTTCAACAAACAGAAATCTTTCTAAACACCCAGATATTTATTTGGCAGCAATGGCATTTCAGCCACCCATTTCCTAGAGACCCAAGCCCCTTACCAGGGCACATCCCCCCGTCGTCTTCTCAGTGTAGTGGCTGAGACATCACAGGAAACCACTGACCATCAAGCCCTGGCTCATCTGCTGGAAGAGTAGATATTTTTTTGTGAACCACAGCCTGTGGCCAACACACTCAGGCAGAACCCAGAAGTGGGAGTCTATCCAAATCACCACGAGTCCCCATCACCATCTCTCATGTTTACCAGAGCAGGATATCTTTTGGCAACAGATTCACTTTCCACAATTAAAAGAAGCTTGGAAATTTTAGATCATTAAATTAATCTTTATGTATTTCGTCCTATTAAGCAGCAGAGAAAATGTTTACAGCTCAATTGAATGAATTAGCATTTATTAGTCTTCCTTTGGCAAAGAGATGTATCTGCATCCATCTATATAAAATAATATTCAGATAGAAATGTCACATCTAGATTCTTTGGCAAGGTAGAGTTTTGTAAGACTGTAGAGGTGACATGTGGCCTGAATAATCTCTGATACGAATTCATTGCACTTCCTGAGCTGTAAGTATAACAGGCTTAATGAAGCTCGACATTTGCGGCCTGTCTCCCACCGAGTCCGGCTGCGTTTGCCTCCAGAATCTCCCAAGTCTAACCGTGGCTCAGAAACTATGTACATGCTAAGATGAGCTTTTCATTCACAGGTCATAGAATATACTCTTCAAAAGTATCTACAAAAATTATTATGTCTTTTTGGAAAGTAATGACCCTCACAATTTACCAATTTAAACATATACTGGCCAAGATCATTCTTATGAGATTTGGGAAACATCTTCCGGAATATGGCTAAGGTAAATTGGTATCTGAGTCAGTCTGGGCTGCTGTAACAAACCCACCATGAGCTGGGCAGCTGAAGCAACAGATATTTCTTTCCCCCAGTGCTGGAGTCTGGGAGTCCTAAGTCTCATTTTATAAGGGCACTAATCCCATTAGGAGGACTCACCTCATGAGCTCATCTAAACCTACCTCCCAAAGGCCTTACCTCCAGACGCCATCACCTGGGGCTGGGCCTTCGGCAGGAACTCAGGGCCAGGGGCATGAACTTCAGCCCATAGGAGTTAGGAAGAATTTCACAGACTCTCTAATTTTACCTTTTTGGGGAGCCCAAAGAAAAGGCCAGGAAATACTGCACGGGCAAGAATGAAGGAAATAAATGAAACCTGGCATAATTTCCCTACAATAAAACTATACAAATGTTTAAATTCATGTCTGCTTTTAAGATCAGAAGCTAGGAACACTAACAGGTTTAAAATGCTTTAACCCAAGGGCAAAAGAAGCAATTTAGCCATCGTATAGTCAGCACTGTGAGAAGACTTTACTTTTTTTAAATTTTTGCCTAAAATTAAACTTACCTTCAGCCAAGTTTCCAGCTTGCATAATCCTGTGCTGTGATTGGTGCGGCTTCTACCCTGGGTTACTGAAAAGCATGGTGTCTTGAAATGGCAAAGAAATGATGACAAGATGTCATATTGAGATGAGAAGGGAAGGGAAGTCTCTGTCATCTGCAGGCATCCCAATGATTGAAATTTCCCTCTCTACTGAAATGAGTGCTCTGAACAAGACGCAGTAAAATGGATACCAGAACAGTAAATTTAGTGCATATGAAAAGCTTGCCAAGGCAACTGATACTCGGGAGGAAAACTGGCACTTTTATAAATGGGTAACTGCCATGTGAGCAAAACAGAATTAAGAAGAAAAAAGGCAGAAATGAAATCTAGCAAATTCCATAAAGGCTTCAGATTTCCTTAACTTATCAGTACCTTTCAAATCCTGCCTAGAAATCACTAGGCCTTATAAAGACCAGGTGAAATAGAATCATTTGTCATGGAACAAAAGGGCCAAACAGGAAAAACAATCAAGTCTCCGCAGACTGAAAGCCAGCAGCATTGCTAGTGTAGGAAACATGGGGATCATTCCCGATGCTGTGCCACAGCACACAGACAGCTGGGACACAGTGGGAGCAGTGCAGGCCCCTGGCAGTCCGACACACAAATCCAGGCACAGTGAACTTCCAGAGCGATCTCAGGGTCTTCCATAAAAATAATGATGAGCTCCTAGTGGACAGAACAGCAGCAGAGCACCATGGCACAGTATCAACAACTTCTGGCATGTCTGAAACCCATGTGTGAATACCCAAACTGCACTCCCAGCAATCCAAGCAATCATGCTGCACCTTATCTGCAAAACAGTGATGTGTCATCTCTCAGCTCAGACCCTGAGGATATCATCTGGTTACCACAGTGACCACCTTAGTCAAAGTTCGCAGGGACTTGCTGAGAGCAGGAATGGGGGACAGGATAAAGTTGCAGGTAAAATAGGACATCAGTCCTTCCTCTAAGGGTTCTGACTTCAAAGTCTGAATTCCATGTGCTAAATTAAAGGACTTGAAATAAAAGACTAGAATCCTTATGAACTTGCTAAAGAGATCACTGCTAGATGGTAGCCACCTCCTGAAAGACAGGGCTGACATCACCAAGGAGTCTGGCAAGAGTCGATAAATATTTGCTCCATCTTTTTAACACCATTTAGTGATGTCCTGGGCTAGGTGATTTATAAACATTGTATCTGATTCTCAGTGCAGGGCAAGTATTATTCCCTTGTACAGATGATTGTAATCAAAATTCAAAGAGGTCAGATCTCTCCACAAGATCACACCCAGCTAAGTGGCAGAGATAAGTTCTGAACCCAGGTTTTAGCTCCCCTCGTGCTAAGGAAACCAAACTGGAGATCTATTAAGTCTCAAGATGTAGACCTTTCAGCAGGTCTCTGTTCTCTAATCTAAAGATCAGGAGAATGGACCAAATCTCTCTGCACCCTGGAAGCTCTGAAAGTCCATTATTCTACTATCCCTGGTGTTTGAGCTACAAGGTTGAAATTTGGTCTTGGGAAAGGACACATTACATCCTCTAATCACATAAATTTTAAATTGCAATAAAAAAGGAGCCACAAAGAGCTCCTGGAACAAAGGTGGGCCCAGAGCACACAAGTCAGTTCCACTCCATCCAAGTTCTGCTGGCTCAGAACAACTTCTCTCCAGATGGGCCCAAGCAGAGGGCAGAAGAGATGACCAAAAGAGTCATGAGAAACAGCCAAACTGTTTGGCTTTGCTTTTTCCTCTTGCAAACTCCATCCTGCATAATGCACGTATAAGACAGACCCAAACCCTATGTAGCAAAGGCTTAGAGAACTTAACTGAAATTTGAACAAACCTGGCAAGCTTCAGAATAATCCCTAAACTAGGCATAAAGGCCAGAACCAGCTGAGCAGGCCACAGTTTAGAAAGCTGGACTGAGATCTGAACCACCATCCACTGAAACTGAGATAGAATTTATACTCTGAATCTAGATTGATTGTCTGATAAGCAGCCAAACAAGAAAACCATCATTTTCCTGAGGCTTCTAACTAGGACCAGAGTTTATGTAATACAACATTAAGAATGTTTAGGATGCAATCCAAAATTACTTGAGGAAAAATACAATCAACAGATGCCAACTCCAAGATGCTCCAGATGTGGGAACTATCATAGATATTAAAAGAGCTATTAAATTAGTTCATGAAGTAAAAGAAAACACATATAAATGAAAGAATAAGGACACTCCACAGAGAAATACAAACTACAATGAAGAATCAGATGAAAAATTTTAAACTTAAAAATACAAAATCTTAAATAAAAAACTCACTAGACTAGCCCAATAACAGATTGGAGATGACAAAGGAAGATTAAGTGAACTTTTGAGGATGATCAATAGAAATTATCTCTTCTGAAATACAGAGAAGAGAAGAGATTGGGAAAAAATGAACAGAGCGTCAGGAACCTTTGGAACAATATAAAAAGGTCACCAGAGTACCAACAAGCTAGAGAAACAGATTCGTGCAGGAAAATATTTTCAAAAAAAAATTGCCAAATTTGTTCAAAGACATAAATTTAGGTTCAAGAAACTCAGCAATTCAGACACAACACGAATTCAAAGAATACCACACCTGGACAAAGCATAATCAGATGGCTAACACGAAATATAAAGAAAAATCCCAAAAGCAGCTAGAGAAAAACAATACATTACATACAAAGAAACAACAATCTGAGTTACAACAAATTTCTAATCAGATCAATGAATTTCTCAGCAGAAACTATGGAGACCAAATGACAATGGAACATCTTTTCTTTTAAATGCTGAAATGTCACCCCAAATTCTATGCCTTGTGAACTATCCTTCAAGGATGAAGACAAAATTGAAACAGATGAAAGAAAACAAGAAAATGTGTCACCAGTAGACCTGCTCTACAAAAAATGTTTAGAAAGTTCTTTAAGCCAAAGGTAAATGTTAATAGAGGGTAATGGATCTTCAGGCATGACAGAGGAGCAAGAGAAATAGTAAAAAGATGGTTAAATGAAATAGGCTGCCTTTTCTACTTATTCTAAAAGATGTGTAACTGTTTAAAGCAAAAATGATACCACTGTTGGGGTTTTCAGTGAATGTAAATGTAATGCATAAAACAACTATAATATAAAGATTGAGAGTTAAAGGGACAGATATGATTGCAAGGTTTCTACATTTTACATGAAATGCTACAATATTCACTCTCAGTGGACTGTGAAAGGTTAAGTGGTTGCTCTCAGAATTAAAAAATACATGTACAAGTGAATAAATGAATCAACAAGAAAAAACTTTCTTCTATAATTATCGAATATGTCAATAGCATAACTTTGCAAAAATCTTGCTAGGAAAAAAACTCACCAATACAAGAAACTAGCCTATAATATGTTAATTTAATAATTAATGTATTTCAGTGGATTTCACTTTAGAGTAACTCTAATATAGGTTTAACTTTTCACATTTCAAACAACCGTGAATAACACATTAAGACTAAACTACGAAATGAGAAGCTCAAAATTACAACTGTTCCTCATGAAAATACTCAATGGTGAAAGAGGTTAAATTAATCGACTTCAAATACACACAAGAGAATAAAGTATAATAGTCATAAAAAATGGAAGCTAACAGGTTAATGGAAATTTTAATCACGGGTGTACCATATCAAGATGCAACCCTTTCCTCTCTGACCTTCTAATATTCTAGATTGTTTGCTTCATGAAGGCATAGATTCACTGATTTTGATCTCTATATCGCCAGCCCCCAGCAAAATGCTTGCTCTGTGATAACCACTTCCATTACAGGACGAACTAAAGAACACTTCCTGGGGGGCCAGGAATGAAATGAAGAAATGCACTCGAGGTGCCTGGGACAGAGTAGACGGCATAAAGGTGGGCTGGCTCAGAACCAGACTTTTCCTCACCTCCTCCCTGTCCTCCTTCACTCTCGCCCAAAGCCTCTCTCACGCAAGGCGGGCACGTGTGGAGTGGCTCAGCCCCCAGGCCTCTCAGCCTGGAAGAGGCTGCAATGCCGGGGGAAAACTGCATCCTCATGCCTGGGCCCTGGGCCCTGTCCTCCAGTGAGAGAGACCTTTTGGACCCAGTGGTCACATCTGAGGGTGGCTTGATTTTCTAAGCTAATCATCTCCCATTCTTTCAGGCTACATGAATACAGAGCTTTTGCAAATTTAGCAATATCTTGGTCAAGCTCAGTTTTTATAAATGCTTTAAAAACTTGCTCTATAACGGGAATATTACATAATAATCACATACCTAATTAATGAGGCTCTACTGAAAACCTAACTGGTAAGAGTAATTAGGTCCCAAACATGCTAGTAATCTGTGCCATAAAAATACCGGTTCTATCAGAGCAGACTGATGGAAGCAGACTTGGAAGGAACATTCATCAGTCATCAAGAAACGACCAAATATTGACGTGAAAGGGGAACACTGTAGTGTTTTAGTATTTTAGATAGCCCACTGCACGGAAGCTCTTGATCAAAAAGTTGCTTGAAATTCCATCAGAAAAGAGAATAGCAAATGCATTTTTAGAGATTCAAAAGGCACAGTTAGCATGATAACATGCCAAGTGCAAGAACAGGCTTGAGGTTTTGTCAGAATATTTACTCTACAAGAATCTGTCAGTTAGTAGGAAGATAGTTGTATTAAAGAGAATCCCTCATGAGTTGCCCCCACCTGGTCAGCATGCTTCTACATGTCCCCAATCCTATCAGGCTCTGGGGATAACTATGGAGCAGGACCACCAAGCTTTCAGCTGGATTCACACATCTACCAGTCAAAACACTGGGAGGGCCACTGATGGTCCCTTAACATGGGGCACGCAGGGAATAAGACCAAAATGCTTATAGAGAGAGGTCATTTGTCTAAAGCCAACAAATATTGAATGTTTTGCTTGTGAGAAAAAAGAGGACTGCTAGGAATGAGCAAAAATCCCCCAGATTCCTTTGAAGACACGAAAAACCCATAGGGCATGTGGTTTATTATCCAAACCTATAGCGTTCCAGCAGATGTCAATAATAGTCTCCATACCAAGACCTCCATAATGCTCCCGGAGCACCCACATCCATCTCCCCGTACATGAGATGACAATCCACAGAAAAACGGAGAGGTGTCCCAGAAACCAGGAATCCCAGCCCAACTGGACTCAGCCGCAGTGATGGTGTGCGGGCAGAAGGCTGACATCCAGCTCTCCAGGGCAAAGAATAGGGGAAGCAGGCACGGAAAGCCCTGAACCGTGGCAAGTGTTGATCCCCGGCGTAACACCCCACCCTGGCCGATTTCGAGCTACCAATTTGGAGTCACTAAACTTGAGACTGGGAGCAGATAAGCACAGTGGGCTCTTGAGAGCTGGTACCCACCTGCTCCAGCATGAACTGGAAGGGCTGAAAGGGAGACAGGGAAGCCACAGGGTGTTCCATGTGCAGGGCGGGGAGACCACAGGTAAACACCTGTCACTGACCCCTGTGGAAGGCACTGCCACGCCGCTAGAGACATCCTTGGCCCAGTCCGCAGAACCCATGCCTATGCTACTTTCCATGGAAAAAGGGAAATAAGACCTGCCTCCCTGTCGGACCCTCGGGCCACCTGCCAGTGGGCGTCCTGTTACTCCCCAGCAGGACGGGACCCCCTTGGGAAGGCCTTCTCCAGCCACCGCCCCACCTCATCACCTGCTCGTCTTCCCTGCTTCCTGGCACTTGTCACAACCTGCAGTGACTCGTCTTGTCATACTCTGTCCTGGTTTGTCTCCCTCCTCCAAACAGAAGCTCCAGGAAACCAGCACGCCTTGCTGGGCCTGCCCCCACAGCAGCCTCAGAGCCCAGGAGGGCAGGTGCTCAAAGCATCATTGCTACATGAACGGTTCCCCACTGCACACCACTTTAAGTCCCAGCTGAGTATGGCTGTCTCCCACTGAGGAATATTTTTGACAAAAACAAAATAGTTAATGCATTATTCCTGGGTTTCCTTCAAATGTGCTCAGTGAAATCACTGATGTTAAAAGGCTTTTCTAACCAGACAATTATGTTATGCTGCCCTCCAGCTGGAGTGCAAGAAGCCATTATGTTTTCTTTGAAATGCTTTTTCCTTACCTAATTAGTTTAAAATGTTGGTATTAATCCAGAAGTTCAACTGTAGGCCCAGCACCTTGGTGCCCACAGCCCACCCCACACACACGAGGAAAGTGCATAACATCCTGTCTGTGCAAATTTTAAAGGAAAGCAGGATATTTCAACAATTGTACAAAAATTGGCTTTTGTTTATTATTATATAAAGTCTGTATATATTTGGAATATTTAAACATTCTGAAAACATGATGTTTTTAAAAATCATTGGAGTGTGAAGGAAGCATTATGGTGAGGTTGATATTTAAAAACCTTAGTTCAGGGCACACAGATCCCACATTCAAAGCCTCTGCTTCTGCAAAGGGTGGGGTCGGGTGTCCTAGCCCATCCACCCGCACCTCCCCAAAACTAAAAGTAGGGAGTGGATATGGGTGGACAGGAAGAGTACACAGCAATCAAAGGGGTTCTTATCCCCTAAAAAGGTGAGGACCACATAACTTGGGGGACCAGCACAGGACTGTTGAGTTATTTAACAAAGTAAGGAAATCAAAGAGGGAACACACACACACAGCCCCTACCATTTGTTATCACAGTCATTTCATAAAGGACATTTTTAACCAAAACAGAAGAACAAGCTCAGATTTAAGAAGCTTAGCCTTTGAATGGGACATACATACACATATCAATGCCTCCCTGAATTACTATTGTTTCTCTTTGGTCAACTGAGACCAGAGGAAGTAAGTTGGACACCCACAGGCCCTGGAATGTGGACCCAAGTTTGGAAATCATGTGTGAAAGGCTGAGTGATGGATGAAAAGTAAAGAATGTGCTGTCCCCCTTCCTACCTTCACAGCTTGGTCTTCCAGGAAGAGGGAGTGTATGGCAACCCCAGCAAACAAAGACAAGATAAATTTCAGCTTCTAAATCAGAATGTCAACCCCACATACACATTCGGATATGTGAAAGGGATGAGGTGGCTGCTCTGCAGACAGGGAGAGCCCATGGGAGGGGGACCAGGGATGCATGAGCTGGCAGCCACTTCTCAGCTGATGGGTGCCTAGCAGAGGTCACGTCTCCATCTCTCCTCCAGGGCACCGTGTTTCACACAGGACCACCTGCTTCCATCAGGCTTGTTGGGAAGACTCCAGCCCTAGCTCAGAGGGTCTGGGCCCTGCACCCCGGCCCTTGTTGGTGTCAGCCTCTGAGCACCGAGGGACGAGTACCAAGGTGGCCACTTCTCGCTCATCATTACTACTGGTAAGTAGGTGTCACAAGACAGAAAACAGCAGAGGGGCCATGTTGGTCTGGGCTTGTCGCCTCTAGACCGTGGCTGGGACATGGATCCGTGAGAGCTGCGTCTCCCTGACTGCACCACGGTGGCCTTTCCGTGCCCTGGGATGCTGCACAGCCACGTAACTGAGTTTTCATAACAGGACCGCCAACCCGCCTCCTGCCGTAATGCCTGGAGAAGTTCCACGGAGACCTGCGGCAGGAAGCATGGCTCTTGGCGATGCCAGCCACGCACCTGCAAGCCATTCACTTCTCAGCTCGGCTGTAGTGACTGCCCACAGGGTACCACCAGGACCAGCCCTTCTGCTCCAGGTGTGTTCCTTAGTGTGCAGGGAGGGTGGGCTCCCAGCTGGAGTCTCCAGGGACCTGGGATACGAACAGGAATTTCGGAGCTCCTGCTTACTCACCTGAAGAAAGGTCTGGAAAATACTAATACAGTGGCACTTAGAAGTACTTTCAAGAGACAAAATGTTAATACTGCTGTTTGAGCACTGCAAGTGATGGGTCTAATGAACTGGTTAACTCCGCCAGAGTCTTCCGGAACAGAGAATTTCCCCATGGGAATTATGAGATGCCAGTTTGGTTCCTGCCAGTGGTGTCTCGAGCCTTTCTGAGTCGTCACAAGATGCTCCAAGGCCTCATTCCGACGAGGTTTGAGCTCTGGGGCCAAGGGATTTCAGCACCGGGCTTCATCCCCGTATTTCCATTTGAAACGCCAAGGTGCGCAGAGTCCCCAGCGCCGCCAGGGCCGGCCCAGTGGCGGACCCGCTGCTCACCTGACCATTGGGTCCCCTCTTCTCCAGGCATTTTTCCTACTGAACAGGCTCTGTCAACAGTGGGTGCTAAAGAGGGACTCAAGACCAGAGGAGTCAAAGCCTTAAGCTTTCTCTCCCCTAACCCGCCATCAATCCAGGGGGCACCAAGGTCAATAAATCTGTACCATTGGACTCCACACTTCCTTTATGTGCCCCTGTCTATCTTTCCCATTAGAGAAAAACCTGATGATTGTATGTTATTTAACTCTATCATGGTGGATATAAAACAAGACTAAGTTCCCCACCCAGTCCCTGTACCCAGCAAGCTAAAGGCAGCAGGCCAACCCCTAGATTTAGCAGCGGGTCACAGAATTCCTTAATTCAGCCTACATCCTCTGAGCAGTGCCAGGCAACAACCACGGTGAGAGAGAGGGAATGTTACCTTCCGGTCTGATGGAAACATCCATCAGGGAACAGTGGACTGCAACCCAGGAGAGGACCAGGGCGCAACTGTTTCTGTGATACGGATGTTCCCTGGGGTAGTGGGCAGGATGGGGGGCTCGAATGGCCCAAACCCAGGCCGGTAAATAGTTACCTTAACATTATAGAAATATACCAATTAATACAGCCAGAGAAGTCCTAAAGAAAAGAGATTTTATTATTTCTATTTAAACCATCCATTAACAACCTTTCAAAGGTGTGAAAAATAAGGTTTTCAGGAAGCAAATAACCTGAGCATTTTCCTAAAGGAAGGAAATGTGACCCAGTTTCAGAGACCCTGAGCCATTTGTGGAGGCATTTGTTAGCTCTGGGCCCTCTTCCCAGCCACAAAGCAGGTCATCTGGAGGCTTCACAAGGACAAGGGGCAGTGGGGATTCTGGCCTTGCAGCATCACGCAGGACCCCACAGTACCCACACACATTAAAGGCTGTTTGCGGGAAACTGAAAATACAAGAGCAAACGCGGAAGGAGGGGCCGTCAGGAGCCCTAGGGGCCCCCGTCCCCAGGGGCTAGATGGCTACAGCCCACCAGCCCAAGAATAACCAGGAGGGGGGAATTACCCTCATTCCCCATTCACGATGAGGAAACTAGAGCCCAGAGCCAGGGACTGAGGCCTTCCTCCCTGACACCTGTCTGACTATAGAGCAGCCACTTTTTGGCTGTAAGGTGGCCTCGCTCATGACTATTCCAAAGGGTGTTTCCCATTCCCGGAGCCTCACAGAGCAGGGCCCCTCAGGTGTGTGGGGGGTGCCATGGCAAGACAGAAGTGAGTGACCTCAGATTTCTGCAGTGTTCCCTGCAGGCGTCCTGGCTAAATAAATGCATCTGCTTTCAAGAGTGCCTTGCTCCATTATGCACCCCGGCCCCCATTTTTTAACAAGTCTAATACCTAAAAACCTAAAATGTAAAAGAATAGAAAAAGAATGAAATAACTTACATCTTATAAATATGTTTTAATGAAATAATTCATAAGATTCTTTGAATAACAGGTTCCCTTTCATTAATTAGGCATTAATTCACAGATGACTATCTACTGTCATGAAGAAGCTAAAGACAGAGAAAATTAAAACTAAAGAACTGAGTCACTGTCAACTAAGACAGCAATTAGGAACAGCTAGACAGAAGGGAGGTACTCCGTTTGTGACAAATAAACGGATCTGAGTTTTGCATACGAATGTAAGGAATATTTGTTGTACAGAGCAGGTTATGGGGTTCAGGGGTAAGGTTCCGAGGCACTAGTAACCTGCTCTTCCGAGAGGATGTGGAACAGAGAGGAGCTGGCCACCCAGAGGGCACAGTGGGATCCAGGAAATCCCTCCTTCTCAAAAACTGCATCCCTTTTTACCTATCAGATGGGCAGAAGTCCAAAAGCTCACTAACACACCATCCTGGCAAGGCTGTGGGAAAACATATCATTCATGGCTGGTGGAGGTGTAAACTGGTACAACTCCTGTAAGGGTTAATTTAGCCAAATCATTACCAACACACACAGCCTTTTCCCCTACATTTCCATTTCTAGGGATTTATTCTGAAAGAAAGGCATCCCACAGTGTGAAATGTGTGGATAACAGCAAAAGACAGGTGTCTCAAAGGGGCTGGGTTAAAATCATAATGACACATTCACACAATGCCCTCCTGCACGGCTGTAAAAAGAGTCAAGGAAGTGTTTGTGCTCAAATATGGGAAGACTTCCAAAAAATGTACTCTTCACTGAGTACATTAGTAGGGCTTCCAGCGAAATATTTAATGTGTTATCACTTATGTAAAAAAAGAGGGAAACAAGAATATATATTTGTAGTGGCTTATAGATGCATAAGCATATATCTAGAAGGACAAACAGACATTAAATAAGATTCCGTGATCCCCCCATCATCATATGTCTAGTTCTTTTAACACATCCCTCCATTAAATCATCAGGACCCAGTCCCATTTCCCAGGATGCACTATCAAGAACAACTAGAATGCATCACCTCCCTCCTCTGCCTCACTCACAGCCTCAGTACAGGTTGGAAGGCAGAGGTCACCCTGGATGGCAGACAGGCTTGGGAGGAGGGCACATAATGGAACAGTGGGGAACCGAAGGCCCTGGCGACAGCAGCCCTAGGGGTTTGCTGAATCCTCCCCTACAGGCTTGTGTTAATTACTGATCCCCACGTGGCCTCACTCCAGGATATGACTGATGATCTGCATTTAACAAAGTCTTTCAGACCCATGACTTCACTTACTCTTCCAGCACCCAATCCACATCCGGCAGATGAGGAGAGCAGGTCTACAGAGGCCCAGTAGCCTCCCCAAGCTTATATAAACCCCGTATGAAAAACACAGATCTTTCTTCTTAGGCCAATATGAGCTATCTTACACCATGAAAGATATATATATCTATATAACTATATGTATATATAGAAAGATAGATATAAAATTTTAAAATTAAACTATATTTGTTAATTTTTCATACAAAGAAAATACACCAGGAAGTTTTATTACCTGGGAAACAACAGCTATTTAGTTAAGGTTAAAAACAGTTTTTAAAAGGACTACCTCGTTGTTCAAAAAACTTAGTCATTTCTCAACATTTTGGGGTTTTATATGATGGAAAGTCAAAGGTTGACAAGCCAAGCTGCGGTGCCAGGAAATCCCTGTCCCCAACACCCCCAGGTACCTGTAATTCTTCCTTTCCTCTCTACTGTTTTCCCCTATCATTTATCACCCGCTAACAGACTGTGTTTTTCTTATTTATTATGCTTATGTTTTTGTCTTTCTTCCCTCACCAGAATACAAGCCCCATCAGCACATGGATATTCTTCCCTTCTGTTCACCAATGGATCCTAAGGGCCTAGGACAGTGCATGGTGCATAGGACATGCTCATTTAATACTTGCTAAATACAGCTCAAATTCAGTTATCAAAAATCCCCATGAAGTAAAAGAGATACATGGGCGGGACTCATCTCTAAAGGGATTCTGGTTTTTTTAAACAAACTGCTTAGGTAGTCGACGAAGTGATGGAGTCAAAAGAAGCCCAGAAAATTTACACAGCAAGATAATAAAACTTTCAACATCAAAGATGTGTAGAGAGAGCTAACCTACGCTTTAGATTATCCTCTGGAAGGGTCTATGAAGGTTATGTTCCATTAATATAATCAAGGATTGCTTGAGTCCAGGTTTTAAAAAAAAATCTTTGTTCTTGAGCAGATGACGAGATGAGAGATTCCACCATTACTGACTAAGGCTCCTGTCTTTCTTCCATCAGAGTTAAAAGCCTTCCACATTATGCTTTCTTTAAATAAGTTGTAAAGGAGCACACACTGGAACAGAACACTGAAAATGTTATTTAATGGGTGAACTCCTTTCAGCCTTACTCAGTACAGAATGGATATGGGAATAATTACTTTTGACCTCTATTTTCATTAGTTAAAAGTTCTATAAAAAGTTCTCTCATATCCCTTGACATGCATGGCCAGTGGAAGCATTAGTTCGCAGCAAAATCCAGGTGCAGACCAAGGTATGGGAGGGCATGATGGGATGGACACGTTACCTTTAAAGCGACCAAAATTATCTCCAATCTTAGTTTGTTGCATTCTCGGAGTCTCCAATTATTGCAATGCATACCTTGAAATCCTCTAAAAATTGCGTGAGCCCTTGGTTCAAGATGGTGAACCTAACATATACTGAAATGTCCCTCCCCGCCTCATTCTCCACACCAAATATTCTGGAAAATTGGGGTGACAAAATTATCTTAATTACCACCTACCTGGTGATGATCTGAAGACCAGAACCAGATATGCCTGTCCAAACTGAAAGAAGCAGAGAGGAGCCCACTGGAGGGGCCCCAAATGGCACTCACCACCACGAACAGAGACACGGTAACGGGGGCCCGGCAGCAGCAAGGCCACACTGGGCCTAGGGCCGGACACTCCCTTCCTGGTGGGGTGGGGGTGAGGGGACGTGCAGGTGGCACCCAAGCCCCCAGCCAGAACTGCAGGCAATGCAGGGCCAGGGCTGAGGCCACTTGGGGACCACCACCTCCATACCGATTCAGTGGGCTTGCTGGGGACCCCACTCCCCCTGGGTGGTCCGCATGGCCAACATCTTGGGAGGCAGTTAGTGAGCAAGATCGACAGCTGAAAGAGTTCCAGGACACATTCGCTACTCAGACGTTTTAGGAAAGCATAGAAGAAATGCATCACCAAAAGGAGTCAGAGATACTGAGTTGCCCCAACTTCAAAAGGAGCAGTGAATTACGGGACTCCACAGCAAGGACTCACACTGAGGCCCACTCAGCCGGCTGGCGCTGTAGATTACACCTTTCTGGATCTTGGGTAAGTGCCAAGAGAACAGATACACCTGGGGAAGTTCACCCTAAGCGATCTTGTGGAAATGCTTTCTATCAAGAGGCCCCATCTCACAGCCCCCATGATGAAGTTACAGAGAGAAGAGATTTGTCCCTGTGCCCCACTGCCATCAGCCCTCTCCTCACTCTCCAGTGGCCAACTCCCCATGTAACACAACACGCACACCGCCAGGTTGCTGGCATTCCCGAGGTAACTCAGGCACATGCAGGTCTCTCCTCTCTCCTGGCCTGGAAGCCTGCCAGCAGGAATCTTACACCAACTTCCATTCACCCAGGACAGTCAGCAGCAGGCTCATGCAGGGAGAGAGAAATGCACTGGTTCAAGCCTCAGACACCGAATGGAAAAGAGCATGAGAATGGATCCAAGAGAGATTTTAAACACGGTCTTAAATTTGTTCATAATGCTCTTTCTTTTAAATAAATGATTAAATCGCAACCAGAGGAGCACTCAGGCACAATGGTACCATGTCACAGGCAAGCCCAGTCCTCCCACTTGCTAGCTGTGCAACCTTAGTGAACGGCAGTTTCCTTGTACTTCACTTTCCTGGTGAGGACGACAGGGACCTTAGCACACATCTCCCAGCATTAGTGAGACAGTGAAGGTAAATGGCTTAATGATGACACACAGAGAGCTCGGCACACAATTGCTCTTGTGGCAAATACTGCCTAGAGCTCATCTAAGCCTGTTCTTCCTGGGGCTTCAAAAAGACTACACATCCCAGCCTACCCTGCAGAGAAGTTGGGGCCATGTGACCAGAAATGGTCAGGTTTGGGAGTAGACATGATGTACATCACGTTCTGGCCTGGCCCCTAAAGCATGCTCCTCTAGTCTGTGTCTAGTCACTGTTGTGCGTGACTGGCTGGCAGAGTGCCCTGCCAAGGGTTCCAGTAGTCCTTAGCAAGCAGTGTGGCCTCCAGATGAGAGGAGGCCAGGTCCCAAGTCACTCCTTGGAAAAGAACTGCAACACTGTCTTGAGTAAGAAATACATGTGTATTATGATAAGCTTCTGGAATCTGGGGGTTGTTTCAGCAAGCAGGGTTAATCACCCTGATGTAGCAATTACATGGATCGTCACTTATCAGAAACAACCAAACACCCATGCATGACCGACACCACTCAGCTCAACATGGTTGCTGTGTAGCTTAGCATTAGGTTCGTTCCCTCGGTGTTGGGTGATGGCAGGGTTTTGTCAAGGCCAGTCGACTGACCAAAGAAGAGTAGGTATTAGGGAGAGGAGGACCGTCACAACTGGGGAATGTCAGTAGTAATGAGGCCTTCCTCCCAGGACACAGTCTCTACCCTTCCAAACATAGTCTCAGTAGTTTTCCTCTTCTTGGGGTGACCTCTTAGTAACCCTGAGCTCAAATCAAAATGTCCCCCTCAGCTTGGCCTCACCTCCCAGCACACAGACAGAGCTGCCCCTTCTCAGTGACCATTAAAATGCACCTTGGCCACAATACCCCAATCAGCACTGTCCTTGTCCTGTTCCTATGATTCTTTCTTAATTCCCAAAATCAGTATGTACTTGCAATAAAACAATTCAAATACAGAAATGCAAAAGAAGAAATTGAGACCACTCCCCTTTCCTAATGACACACCTCAGAGGGACCCACAGCTAAGTTAGGTGTATCATCTTTAAGGCTTTGTTATCTATAAAGAACCATAGATTCTACTGGGTTTTTTTTCAAGGCAATACATAAACATACCTGGATAACAGGGCTGCCTGATTAAGCACCAAAGAATATAGGTTGTCTAGCTACATCTGAATTTCAGATAAACAATGGATAGGTTTTTAGAATAAGCTCATCCCGATATTATATGGGCATATGTATACTTTAAAAATACTCAAATTCCATTGAATATCCTGTATTTTATCTGGGAACCCTAACATAATAAGGTTGACCATTTAGCAAAAGAAGACATCCTCCACCCCAATTTCTGTCCCCCACCCAAGTCTCTGCCCCATTCTAGACCCAGAGGCAACCACTTTGAACTCTCTCAGCTCTTTACTCTGGCATTTGCCTCCATGTTGCTAAATATCATGAAGTAGCAATATAAGCATATTACTAATTATAGACATTATCAATTGACATCATATTGTGATACATTAAAATTTAGCTCTCATCACAACCCCCTGCTTTCCCTCCATCTTTCTGATAAAGTTACAATTTTTGAAACAGTCAACAAGTAAACACTGACCATACTGCTCACTGTTAAGCCAAAGAATATCCCATGATCACATTTCCTCTCTTGCAGAACTTAGTTTTTCCAAGTGTTCATAGCTGCCTTTTATTTTCATTTGCTGATTGTTTATGCTCTTATCACATCAGATGATCTACCAGCCCCATTTCTTTTCTTCCAAGAGACCTCACACTGGTTCTCTCATTCCTCCTGCTCCAGCCAAAATGCAGTCTCCTTCTCTGCTGTCGTGATGGGGCTTCCTGGGGCCCACACTGGGTTATCTGTGCTCTAGATCAGATATACTCCACTTGATGAAGAATCAGGAGAAGCTCCCATTCCAGTGGTTCTGAGTACCATTACTCTGCCCTTGCTCTTCACTGAGTTTTGCTGAGGCACGGAAGTCTAGAATGGAAGTCATATTCCTGGCTAAATGGCCTCCTAGCCGCCACTGCTACTGTTGCAAACTTTGATGCCAATCAGATTCCTGAATCTTCCGCTACGAGCTTTAGGATTGTCCTTCTATCCCTGGTGCTGGAAATTTCACTTCAACGTGTCCAGGGATGGCCTCCCCACCTACTGCCATCCCCCACTGTGCTTGGTGAGACTCTTCCATCTTCAGTTCTGGAAAACTGCCTGTTTTATTTGTGACAATTTCCTCCCCTTGATACTTCTCCTTATGGGGCTATGATTAGTCAGATATTATACCCTGTAGATCAATCTCTTGGCTTTCTATTCTTTCCTCACCTGATTCTATATCTTTGTTATTTTATTGTATTTATGGGGAATGTCCTTAATTTTATCTTCTAAACTCTCTATTGCATTTTTTATTTCGGCTATCAGTTTTCATTTCCAGGTACTTTTTCCTTTTTCTCCATAGTCTTTTATAGCTTCCTACTCTTGTTTTCTGTGCTCAATATATTCTTTTATCTTTGAGGATACTATAGCCTTTTTTGATGATTTTCTTGTCTTCCATTTTTGCATTTCTCTGGGATTCTTTTTCTGGTTGCTTGGCCTCTCTCATTCGTCTTAGTGACTTTTAGGCCTGGTTATCCTTGGATGTCTGTTCATATAGGGCTGGCCCCCAAAGCTGAGTAGAAGCTCTACATGTGTATCAGCTGCAGGGTTTCCTCAGGGACAGTCATTTTCTCCAGAGAACAATCCTCCCACCTCCTAACTGGTGAGCTAACTCTCTGCACTTAACATTTATTCTCCCAAAGGCCTAGCTTGACCATATTTCCTATCCAGAGATCTCCTTAGAGAGTAAAGTTTGGGAGAAGAGGAGGGACACTATTAATAACTATTATTAATAACTACTAATAACTACTGGGACTATCTTGGGATAAATGGTCTTCTCACTTCCATCTGTTGTCCCCAGTTTCCTGGTTGCCTGTTAGGAACTGAGGAACCACCAGAACTCTCACATATCGTTTTCCTTTCAACAAAAATGAATACATGTATTAGCTAGATAATTAACATATGCATTTCAAGCAAGGCTGCCTTTCTACTATTCATACTACATAGACCACATGCACTTTTCTCCTCTTCTTGAAAATACATCAAAAGACAGTAACGAATAAAGTGGGTGTATAAACTCATAGGATAAGCAATGGGAAGGGGAGCATAGAAAACAAAATTAATGTAGTTAGGAGACAGCATGGCAACTGGGACTTCAGGCTGGATCCTCCACTCTGTTGACTGCCCACAGCAGGAGGGGGCCAGCTGATCATGCAGAATCCTGGACATTCTAAGGACAAAGAGGTACCCATATTCCAGGAGCCAGAGATGAGGTCCAGGGCTCAAAGGGGCAATTGGGTGAGAGCCTATTAGCAGGGCAGCTGGACCTAGTCCCCTTCTCCATCATGCCCAGCCATGTGGCTACTTAACTCCTACACTCCCCTCTCCTGCACACTGGGGTTGGACTCCCAGGTTTGGGTTGCCAAGTAAAACACAGTATGCCCAATTAAATTTGAAGTTCAGATAAACAACAGTTTTTGTAAAACCATTGTCTCAAATACTGTGAGAGACATGCTTACCCTAAATATCGTTTGTCGTTAATCTCAAATTCAAATTTAACTGGGAATGCTGCATTTTTATTTGTTAAATCTGACAACTCTAAAATGAACAAAGACTGGCAAGCATAGAGCCAGTTGAATTCAGAGCTCTGATGTCCATTAAATGTGGTCTTCTGAACTTCCTGTCTTCAGGGGGTCAGGAGAAACTGAGACAAGTTCCCTGTTTTTATTCCTGAATTGTTAAACTTTTTAATTTTATCAAATTTATCTAAGGAATGGAGCCTGATTCCTCCATCATCAATTCCATTTTTCCTTCAAAATTTATTCTACTGTTTTTATCCTGAGATCAAATATACATTTGACTAGAGGATGTTCTAGTTCTTTTTCAATAGTTTCATTCCTTACATTTATTTCCTTAATCTATCTAGAATTGATTTGGGGGTATATTATAACATGAGGCCCAAACTCAAATCTTTTACCGACTAGTTAACCAGTTTGCAGACTGTTTATTAAATAATCTTACATTTCCCTAGTTATTTGAGGCCACCTTCATATATACTGAACATGAACACTAGCATTGGTTTCTAAGCTAGATGTTTCACGTCATCGATCTAGCATCAATTCTACACCTCTTCCATTACTGTAGCCTCAAAGATTATAGCAATACTCTTCAGTATCAAATAAGTCAAGCTTTCATCATGGCTCTTATCATTCAGAATTTTCTGGATCATTCTCATTGTAATAGTCAATACTTTCCAAAATAAATATGTAATAATTATGTGAGTAATTTAAAATTTTCTGGTAATAACCACATAAAAAAGTAAAAAAGAAAAAGGTCAAATTTAGTTTAATCCACTATGTCCAATATTAAATATTTAATCTAATTGTCATTTCAACATCATCGGTATTTTTAAATGATGAGACACCTTACATTCTTTCTGTTGTACTATGTTTTCAAAGTCCAATGTTTATTTCACATTCATGCAGCATCTGTCGGCACCAGCCATATTTCAAGTAAATAGCCATATGGGGCCCGACAGCTGTCACATTGGACAGTGCAGTTCTAAGTAAACCACAGAATCATTTTTGTAAGCTGTATCTTCCCCTAAATAGTATAATAAAATATAAATAAATGAACTATAAAGAAAAATATTTTCACATTAAAATCCTGAAATATCAATCCAAAAACTCTTCCTATTTTCTTAAAGCACTTTCCTAAAATGTGAGAAAATGGGGAAACATCAGGAAAGCCTAAGGGTTAATACAGTCGTATGGGTACTTGACCCTACGTAACTGAACGATATGAAGCAATAACATCCTAGAACAATTCCGTCTGCAGCCCTGTTCCTACTCTGACAACTACAGCAGGAACGAGTACTGCAATGAGAGAACTGCAGGTATATGCTAGAGAGCTTTTACATTTCATCTTACCTGATGCTTCCCTCCCAGCTGGATGTCGGCCACAAAAGCTAGAGATGAAATTGATAGCACGGGGAAGAATCAGCTCAGCATGCTATGTTAGGAGACCCTCTGCATTTTATTTGGTGGTAAATTATTTGACTTCACAAATACCCTTCTTATGTCTTTGAAATTACTTTGCTCCTAGTCATTGTAATAATTTGAGTGGCTGCAGCAACATAAATGTAATACAAAGCATTTTGTGCTAAATTACTGAAAACTAGAAATTATTTCTACCTGGAATGAACAACCGCCCAACATGAGGCCTAGACTCAATCTGAAATGCTTAGGGATGTTAGCGCAGAGCCTGGGGCAGCAGGCGATGGTGGGAAAAGTCCAGCAATGGGAGCGAAGGGAAGTGGGTAGAGGGACTGGAATTCCTACCCCAGACGGGTGACCCAGAGCCAACCTCCCCCCCCCGGGTCTCAGCTACAAAGCTGGTTGGTTCTCACTGGCACTTCCCAAATGTCAGGTATCTCTGTGACTCAGTCATGACACATGCTCCATCCACATGCTTTCTATGCCATGTCAGCAAACAATAAATGTTTTCAACTTTGTAGGCCAGACAACCTGTCTCAACTACTCAACTCTGCCATTGCTGCTGACAGCAGCCATAAACAGTATGTAAACGAATGAGAGAGACTATGTCCAATAAAACTTTATATTCAAAAAGCAAACAATAAGCTGGACTTGGCCCTGAGGTTATAGTTTTTTGTCCCCTGTCCTATGCTATTATTTATGTAATATTTTTACTTTAAAATTGATTTACTTTCTTAATATTAGTATCATAAATGGAACAGTGGTATCACCCACCATAAAGTACATTCAGGAAAACAAATACATAATAATGTTTTCAACGGCTACATGCCACCTCTATCACCATGTGCTCTGCATTTTGGGAAATGTTGCTTTTAATGACCATTAGCAGCCTCTGAAGAACCAAGTTTCTATGATGTTCTCTTTTAAGACTCTCTCATCTAAACAAAAAAAAGAGACAGAGACAGAGAGCGCGCAAGAAAGAGTCCTTCTTTTAGAGCTGCACACTGAACGACAGAGAGAGAAGGTGATATGGCGGAGGGAGCTGTCTGAAAACAGTCCAGGGGGCGGGGGAGGGAACAGCATCAGCCAGATGATACCGGATTGGGCCAAGAGTTGGCGACCCTTGAGTTTGTATGACTTCATTATTCTGTGTTTTGTACACATTTCAATAGGTCCCTAATGAAAGGAAAGTTTTAGAGTACACCCAAATAGGGAACATAATCATTGGCCTGAGGAGCGGAAAGTCAAGAAGATGAAAACGAAAAAGAAGAGAATACTAGAATAAGGGCTTAAAAAGGAAGAACAGGGGAAAGCAAAAGGTAGCAGGGAGGGGATAAGAGAAATAGTATAAACTTCATAAAGTCAAGGGCCTCCTATCCCGCAAGACATGCAGGGAGCCAGACTTTTGCCTGCTAGTGGTAGCAGCCACCACCCTGTGGAGGAAAATCAAAGGCTTTGCTTAGTGACCGCAGCACTCAGGGCTGAGCTGCAGGGGACGGGCAGGTGACGTCACCAGGCTGACCCGGAGGGCCCACTGCCACCCCTAGGTCTGAACGGCAGAGCCACGGCCTTGAACTGACAGGCCCAACACCTTGGGTTCCACTGCTCCAAGCCGAGAGTCTTCCTTTCCAACAATTCCCTGGGAGACACGGTGCCAGAGCCGGAGAACAAAGCCATTTAACGTGCTAGAAGTGGGCCAGTTTAATTTCATTGTCCAAACGTACTGGAACTGAAGCATAAAAAGTGAGCAAATGGTATAAATTAGCAAACAGAGCCCCACAGAGCGGCTGGCCCATCAATACGCTGTTGAGGGAGCCCGGCCAGCAGCCTCCAGCTGGTTTACAGAAATACCCTGGGCCACAGGGAGCCAGAGGCTCTGACCTCACACCAGGCTACCAGCCCTCGTTGGTTCACTCAAAGAGGGTTCAAGGCACATCAAAATGCCCAAGAAAAGCTAAGCCAGCAAGAGGAGTCAGGCCTTTCCAGCCATGCTGAGTCCACTGCACCAGCCCTCTTGTGGCCACAACGCCAGAGCCACGAGGAGCCCATTAGGATGGGCACTCTTTCAGGTTCTGCAGAGACAAAGATGCACAATGAGACATGAGCACAGCCGTTCACCCCTTCTGGTTATCACAGTGTTAGATCCCCTTTAACACACAACCTTGAACTGCCTCAGGGCGCAGTGGCTCCTTATCACTTACAGCTATCCTCTACAGCAGTTTCTAAGTTTCCTATTGTCTGCAACAGTTCCTGTTTCTCAGAAGTCCCAAGGTCACCATCCTGCTCACCAAGGCCCTAAATCCCTACATAAGCAGCTCTCCCCCTTGCTGCGCTCTCTCTTTCGAGACGGCCACTCTGCCTGTCTGTCTTGCAGGGAATAAAACCACGCTGACGGAGTTCTCGTGTCCTTCTTTGCAAGTGAGTGAGCCGCGGAGCTCAAAGAACCCTTTCACACAGGTAAAGACAGAAGCAGCCTCTTAGATCCTTTAGGTTAAAATAAAGTCTGATAAGAAAGAGGCATCGGTTTAGCTGCTGCTGTCTCTCTCTCCCTGAATGTCAAACATGCTGTTCTGACTTTCATCGGGAGTGCGTCCAAACGCATGCACAATCACTTCACTAATCGAAGCCCAAACCCTAGATTTCTCCCCTCATAGAGATAGCCACTCCCAAGCGAGTGTCAAACACCCACAAAGGCTAGAAAGTTGTAACTTCAGGTTGGATATAGCGAGAAATGGGGAAGGAGGAATTTCAGACCCACCAAAGAATGTGCAGAAAAGCAAGAAATGGAGACATTAATTGGAAAGGATGGGCTCAGCACCCCACATCCATTCAGCCCCATGCCCTCCATGGCCTGTACCCACTTCTAGGACAGCTCCTCCTAGCAGCCTGCAGCCCCAAGACGCTCACCCAGAAGCAGCTGTCGAATGATAAGACCCTAAACAAGACTGACATGTTGTCATGATGACTTGACACACGGGAAGAAATTTTATCGGTGAGCTCATTCTTCTGGCTTTCCTTGAGAGATCAGTGTAAGACCACAGGGGGAAATCTGATACCAGAAAAAAAAAAACACTTCTGATTAAGTTTTGATATGGGAAAAATGCTAAAGGTGGACCCACACTCCAGTCAGACATCACATATTTTCCTGGGGACTGAGAAGGGGTGAGGACTTTGTGCACAGGGCAACACCTTCCCATAGATGTTCAAATAACCACGCCCAGGGCCAGCCAGCCAGGCCAGTGGGAAGACGTTTCCCGCCGTCCTCAAGGCCGCCTTCTCCAGGACCTCACTCAGGCCCACCTAGTGCAGGTGCAATGCCACGTTTAACAGGACCTCATTTCTGCCTGAACAGCTTATGGATTGGAGAGGAAACCTCAGCTACAGTTGACTTTGAAACGTAGCCCTTTGTGCAATAAAACTTTAAATTGTTTACTAAAAAGTCCTCCAATGGCTTTTATATAAACATTAGTGGGGAAAAGTGAAACAGGTTTAACACTGGATCTCATCAATAATGCAAAAGGTCTAATTTACCATAATCACATCTGGCATTCTATCTTCTGTCGATAACGTATCAGGCACAGGCATTATTTCACTCTGAAGCCATTGCAGAGCAGCAGGCCAGCATCTGTGTTTGGAATTTGGTAAATTCTGATGCCCCTTGAGCCCATGTGCAAAAATTGCCATCTGAAGACATTCACCTAGGCAAAGGCTGGAAATGTCATTATTTCTATGGGAAATTAAGTGGGAAATTACCGAAAATGCAATTTAAATGAGGAATTTTTTTCTGAGACATTAATATTCATAACTTGCAAACTGACAAAGCCCTGCAGATACCATAGGAACCACTTTATAAGAAGAGCTGATTCCTCCAGATTCCGTTTGTCAGTGACAAGATAATTTTCACAGCAACAAATTAACATCTCAAAAGAGAGCTGGGAAGACTCAGATGTGTAGGCAGGAGGCAAGTGGAGGTCTAGCAAAGGCATTCCAGACTCAAGTGTATATTAACAACTTTCTGCAGAGGAGCCATTCATCAGGGGTCCCCGGTGAGAAATCACCGCCCTCCCACACCTACGGAGGTCTGATTTTGTAGAGCAGTGGTTCTTAATCTGATAAGACCCAAGACCTCCTCTTTAAACAATTATTTTGTGATGTCTCCTTTCCCACCCTGAAATGAAACTCAGATACATTTTTAAAAAATCAGTAGTATGCCAGACCTATAATACCAAAGAGAATCAAAGGCAAGTGGTTTATAATAAAATAATAAGTATATCAGTAGGTAAACACGTAGGCACAACTACACTAAAAAACATAAACAGTCAAATGCCTGTACCTCTACAGAGAACCACTAGAAATTCAACAGCTACCAAATGCAGACGGGAGCCAGGTACTCATCTTCTGTCTTACATAGAGGAAATCAAGGCACAGAAAAGCAATGACTTTCCCTTGTCTGTAAATAGAGGAACCCCAATTTGAACCCACGTCTCTTGGGCCATAGAGCTGATGCTCCCAGCACCACACTGAATCAGCCCTGAAGAAGAACATTCTTCCTGCAATGAGCTCTTCCAGGTTGAGGTCCCTCCTGAGAGTGCAGAGCCTAGTGGTCATGGGTGGGGACTCTACAGACTGGCTGTCCCGCTTAGATGGTACCTCTGGTCCTGAGGCTCAGGGAAGAGACTGAGTCTCCCCAGCTGGAAGATGGGAATAATCACACACCTACCTAACAGGGCTGTTAGGACGATCACCTGAGATAATGTTTGAAAATTCTTAACCATGCATAGCAGTTAGGGTTCAAGTGTCTTTCATCATTGTGTTATCTGATGCTACCCTTGGGGACAGAGAAGTTCTAGCTAACTGGAGAAAAACCAGGCCCTGGAAAAGGCACTGGCTACAACACTCAATTTTCAAGAAGATGTGCAAAAAGCCCTTCTGTAGCTTTCTCCCAAGTATAATGAATGCGGCATGGCAGCCTGGCTTGTCCTTTAGCACAGCCATGGAGGCCAAAGACAGGGACGTACAGTCCCACCAGCAGGTCTGAAATAAGCCTCCCCAACTTACTGTGTCACCAGGGAACACCACTTCGCCTTTCCAAGTTCATGCCCTTACATGAAAAATGGGTTCAACAGTAGTAGCTCCTTGCTCAGAGGGTTGTTGTGGGAAATACACATGAACCATTTAGTGCAAAGCCTGCCAAGGTTCTGTGCTGAATAAACCTTAACTGTAATCATGAAATGCCTCCTCACCATAGTCAGCACAAGAGCAAGGACATTTGAAGGGGAGTCTGCGCAGTCCAACAGGCCACATCTCACATCATCTCACCTTAGTTCTCAGACCTTGCCTCCCTATTGTGGGGCTCCTCTTCAGTCGAGCTCTCTAAGGGTTTAGAAACTCTGCTGGCTCCATGACAGCTGCTCAATTAAAAGCCGCTTTCCTGCACATCAGCTGCAGAGCCATGGATGGGCCTTTGTCACAATCTACTCCCGCCCGCGTCACCTGGAGGCCAACATCCATTGTCCCCAGAGAACAATTCGTAGCCAGCACGTTGCAATGTGCACCTGTACACACACACACAGCCCTTGGGTGTAGGGAAAAGAATTGGGGAGCTGAGGCAGCCTCACATCTCTTGTGCTCATTTCCCACTTCAGTGGGGAAGAAACCCTCATGGATGAGTCATGTGCCCAAAGCCACACAGCGGTGGCAGTGCTGGGACCTGAAGCTCCGACACTCAGAAACATGCACTTTCTGTGGACTCTCGCATCCTCCTTTAAGTCTCCTGTTCATGAACATCCCTGGAATCTGTCCTGGCATTGCTGCAGTTTCTATGTTTCTACCAAAAACTAACGTACACATGGCACTACCCTGCCTCGGTCAGGAGTCATCCCCACGTGAAGCACTGGGGAAACTCAAGCCAACAGCTGCTGGCATTAGGAAAAATGAGCACGGTTTGGAACAGCAAGCATTTCCCCTTTAGCATAAACTTACCACAGGGATGTATTTTTGTCAAAACACATCATTTGTGTTTAAAAGAAAAGTCTTCCCCTCCACCCCCAAGCAGTCTTTAAAAGAACTTTCTGGAAGTGGGAAGACAAAGGGCCACCCACTCTTGAATCACTTAGTACTGCTGACTGACAGGGAATAAAAATCCATGCATCCCAGGTTTTGTCATTATCGATGGCACAAGACATTCTAAAGAAAACTTGCAGGGAGAGCATGAATGCCCCAGAAGGCAGCTGGCAGGTCCCAACTGATCCAGACCTCCTACAAACAGACCCCCTCAATGTTGATGCATTCTGGGACCCTCCGCTTTCAAATTTAACTTAGAAACAGCAGGTTAGGTATTACTGCATAGTAATATCAGATGAGCAGCAGCTGAAGTTCATGGAGCCCTTCATGGCCAGAGGCTCTGCACGATGCATGCGTTCTCAGTCTCCACCGTATCCTGACAGAAGTAGGCATCATTATCCGCCAGTATCCCCAAGCATCAGAAAATAGAAGCCCAGAGAAATTACCTCACTTGCCCCAATTGCAGGGCCCTGATACCCAGACCCAGCTCTCATCCACAGAGAGGCTGAATGCACTGCCCCCACCCCCACATACACACCACACATGCAGAGAGTGTCACCAAGTTTCATGCCCTTGGTCAGCTCAGTGGGAAAACACAGACAAAAAACAACTCGTATTCCAAGGAGCTCCCTGGATACTAGATCATGAGGTCCCCTTAATGGTTTGGATGGCTCAGCACAGTTGTAAGACCAAACTACTAAACTGACTATTATTATGATGATGTCGTTGTTGATGTTTAAAAAAAAAAGGCATTAGAATGTTGGATATGGCCAGAAGGCAGAAAAATACTCATTTTAAAATCATTAATCTGATGTGATCTCTCATTGTAAAAAAACATTGGAAATGAGATGTTTGTCCCCTAACACGCTCCTGCCAGTCGGCTTCTCTTTCAGTGGAGGAATCGGCTGCTGTGTCTAAGCTTTGGGGTTACCCCCCTTTCGCCAGAGCAGGATGTGTCTCAGCTCCACGTGAGTTCTTGACAAGTGCCTTCGAGTCGCTTCTCTGTAACTAATCAAGACAAATCAAACTCAATAAAGAGAACATTTATCTTCAACTTCCACCAACCTTGATTAAGCAAAAATCCACACCAGACACCACACCAGGTTCTGATACAATCCCCTTTGGTCCCAGGCACAGTCCTTGGAGGGTTTTCTTTTATTTTAGACATATTTTACAGATGAGAAAACTGAGACCCAGGGAGGTTAAGTGTTTTGCACAAGATGATACAACCACCAGGTGGCAGGGTCAGGATTCGAATGCAGCTCTGCAGATCCCAATCCTGCGTTCTGTCCAACTGGCCTGTACCGCCTCTGCAGTTGCAACGGCTGCTGGTAAAATATTTCTAGAATGTTTTACTTAAAATCCTATATAATCTTACAAGGAGAGTCAGGAGAAAGAAATTTGCTTTCCCTGAAAGCACAATGGCTTATTGCCAAGGGAGCCTCTGTAAAGGCGGAGATGAGGAAGCGGGCCAGGAGGACTGCTTTGAGGTTCACGTTCAAAGGTTTCTATAGACAGGAACTCTGATAGTGACATGCTTAGAGATTTAAGCCGGAGCTAAAAATCAAAGGTTGCAATGATGTGAGGTTTTGAATCACCAGATTTCAGGAAGGAGGGAAGTGGCATGTGTGCAGGAGGCAGGGAGGAGAGAGGCGTCACTAGAACGTAACCTTTAAACCAGCAGCAGCAAGGCCTAAACCTTGTGTTCTCCCAGCACCTCTCTGCCTTCTGCATGAGGAGGAGAGGTTCTAAGAGACATCTGCCCTTTCCTTCCAGGTACCTCACCTTTCCTGCCAGTGACTTTGTGATAACCCCACCCTCAGTGAGGAGCACTGGGAAACAGCATTTAGGAGGATGGATTCTTACATAGGAAGATTAAAACATACAAAATCATGTGCACTCGTTAACCTTAATGACATAAGAATAAAAAATTCCCTTTACAAACCACCAAGGTGAAGGAGCAGAGGGCCTAAGTTTAGCTGATAAGGAAGACAGGCCTACCCTTGGGTTCCAGCTGCTGGGACCAGACCTTTGGCTACCCCTGCCTCTCCTCCAGGTCCCCTGGGGTGGAAGGGGCTTCCAGCAGGCCTCTTCAAACTCTCACAGCTCCAGACAATTCCTCCTGCAGCTGAGCGAGAAGCATTCCTCATCCCGGTAACCTGCCAATCCTATGTCCGGACTGCCGGCCAGCTACACCTCCTGCAGGACATTCATCGAGCACCACCTGGCAGGGCTATGACCCCTCCTGGTTGTCTCCTGGGCTCTCAATCTCAAAGGATGGTTGGGGAGGAAGAGATAAGACTGCCTAGAGAAACACAGACCTCTTAGTCTCTTTGTATTTAATTTTGTTTCTGTCCCTCGCTGGCCTTATGCTAAAACTATCTACCATGGAGGACAGTTGTGCAACCTTGATGAATGGACAGGAATCTATAAAATCCCTTGCATCCTCTATGCACTCAGAACTCCTTGAGTTTCTACAAGGTCCTTGTACTCTAGCTGTTATTCTCTTCTACACTAGATTATGCTCAGGACTAGCTATGTAATTTATGAAACTGAATGCAAAATGAAAATGTGGGGCCCCTTATTCGAAAATTATCAAAAATTTCAAGAGGATGGCAGCAGAGCATTAAACCGGATGCAGGCCCTTCTGGACAGGGGGCTCTGGGTGCCTGCACAGGTTGCACACTCACGAAGCTGGCTCTGATTATGACAAACCGCAAAGGTCCATGGGCACAATTAACTCAAGTGAGTTTGTTTTGAAATACTCAGGTGAAATTCTTTTTTAAAGACACAAGCACTTCCAGACCAGAGATATAAACACAGGATCAGTGGGCTGGTTTCATGGAAAGCCTCTCCTTAAACCTTCTAGCCATGGCTATACAAACAAATATGACTCTCCACTGAGTCTCTTTGGGAAACCAAGTCCACACACTAACGTTGCCCAGTCAACAACCTGGCCAAGTGGATATGGAAAAACCAGGATTTACAATCACAAAATCCAAGAATTCCTTCAACAGATTTGAGCCATCATTTTCAAAGTATCTGTAAAGAGATTGCCTTAGCTAATGATTCCAGTGAAATATACAGGGTTAGGCTGGAGGCTCAGACACCTCAGCTTCACTTCTGGCTGAGGCTGAACAAATTTGGGGAGGCGTGCAGAAAACCCTATCAACTTGTCAAAGTCAGTCAAAGGCCAGTTCCATTTTCTGAGTTGCAGGGGGACAAGCACCACAAACGATATCAGAGTGGCGAGCCAAGTACTCAGTGAGTGACACTCTATACTCTACAGAATTGGCAGCTAACAGCACCACTAATGTCACTCTAATAAACAGAAAAACTAGCCATTTTGGAAATTTGGGATCTGTGGGTCTAATAGAGAAGGGGCCCTGTGTTCACTATCCGTGACCTGGAAAAGACACAAAATTCCTTGTATATAATGGAATTGAGAGTAAAACTATATAGCCTTGAGCCAACTGTCTGGCAGCAAACTCAGCAAGCACGGCTTCCATTTGTTTTGTGAGCAGAAGAACCCTTGTGGTCTGATCCCAAGTCCAAACGGTCTATTCCAGGGGAACATGGACCCAGGCACTTGGCCTCCAGCAACCTATAACGGTCTGTCATGCTTGGCATGGGTGTAATCCTGAAGGCTCGGTGAACACACGCTCTGCAAAGAATGTCATTCCCTGTCACATTCAGCACCCAGGAGTCACAGCGGCGGATTTACCAGGGACGGCTGTGTGTCACTGTCCGCGGTGCTGAACTGCCCCTGTTTTCAGCAGTGTCGTCCCTGCAAGGTCATTCCCGTACCACTTCTCTTGCTACTCACAGGTTTTCTTAGTTCATCTTTTATACTTGACAAAAATGAGTATAACAATGGAAAAGATGGAACATGCATACTCAGGACCTATGTTTAGTGATCTATATAACGAGTGTCAGGGGCCTGTTCCATATTTGTAAGTGGTCTTCTAAGTGGCTGGTTAGGAAAGCACAGCCCCCCCATTATTCCCTCTGATGTTGTAGCTGTGGACCTGAGAGTTATTTGGGAGCTCTACTCTCTTTATGAGGAATTCCTAGCACCCTGCACCTCTACATAGTTAATACCAGGTTATCCTTAAACACCCCAGTCAGTCATGACCTCCTCACCTGGGAAACCCTTTCTACCTGCTGCACCCCCTTCCAGACAACAGTGACACCTTACTCTATACACTATAGTGCTTTACACATGCATTATCCCCTAGTCCTACAGTTTTGGGCTTGTATATCCACTGCCTTTATTCAGATATGAGCTCCTTGAAGAAAGGGCCTGTAAGAACCCCAATATGGCATCCAATTATTTCAGTTGTCAAGGTTTAAAAAAACTCTATACTTTCCTTTTGCTTAGTTCTTATAAGACTAGAGTGAGATACAGCCATGGCAGTATTTAATATTCAACTTAGTACACAGAATTTTATTTGCTAACATTGAAGACAACCCGACAGGCTGATCAATCACTCCAAACACGGCTCGAGTTATCTGGAGGCTGAAGGCCAAGATGTCAAGTGACTCTCCCAAGGTCACCCCATTCATCAGCAACAGCATCAAGACAGGGCCTGACTGCCTGGCAGGTCTCTGAGAGTCCTCACACCCTGCAGTGTTCCTAGTTGACGCAGCAGCAGGAGGTCAAACTGCAGAGAGGTTACCGGACTCCCAGCAGGACTCTGGGACAGTTCTTGTAGATGAATATGGTTCAGACTCTAGGGGACGTCAGGCCAGGCTTCCTTTGCCTCCTCAGCAGCTCAGGATCATGGTCATGTCTAGAGCTCAGGAGGGCTTCCCATAGGGAGGCTGATGAGAGCAGGGCTATCTCAGAGACGGAGAGGCCAGCTACTGAATGAGCATTTGGGTTGGATCTGAGATTTCAAAGGCTCATTCACTTTTAATTCACCTACTTTATTTTAATATTAACTCAGTTAAATTTTCTTCAGAAGGCATAAAGGAAGGAGAGATATCATAAATCCAGATTCAGCAAGCACATTAAAAATGCAGTTTTATTATCTTAAAACTAGAGATATAATTAGAGCAGTCATGTAATATGAAGAGAAATTACCAGAAAAATATTATAAGGCCTGGGTGAAGAGAAAAGGGTCTATATCATTTAATATTTAATACATGGAGAAAGGAGGAGAAAAATATGCTTTCAGATCTTTCAAACCCTTCTCCATTGCCCCCTAAATTATCATTTTCACTTGGCTTTCTGTCCTACATGCATAATTTACCACAGTGCTTAGCAGCCTCATTTCTTCCTTTCTTTGCCTGAGAAAGCATATATCCTAGGAGGATATGGAATTCATCTCCAGATGCATCCACGTGATCTGCGTCTTTGGGGATACTTGAAATTTTCATTTGGAGAGAGCATTTCTTCCTGCTGTACTTACTATTAACTTTAAGAGTTCACCCAACAAAACAAAACCAAACACTGTAACAAGTTATTACAACATCATGTTCATCTAACAAGCCCACAGAGAGTGCCTGCAGTGTGCTGTCCTCGCTGCCGGAGCCTCCTGGAGACACATCCTAGCAATAAGGTCTCTGTCCCAAAAGGGGCCCGGGAGGCAATGAGCAATGACAGCACACTGCATAGGGCTGTGATGGAGGAGGCCATGGAGAGCTCTGGGAGGACAGAGAAGCAGGAGGTCGAGCTATCCTTGGAGTCCAGGAAGGCCTCTAGGGGAGGCTGAGCAGGAGGTGTTGAATCAAGACATGCATTTCAGCCAGAAGGAACAGTGCACAGAATGTACAGCAGAGCAATCTAGGGACCAGGGGTCTAACACAGGATGAGCAAACTGTAACCAACATACTGCTATTTTTTTATTTTTGTAAATAAAGTTTTATTGGAACACAACCATGTCCATAAGTTAATGTACTGTCTCTGCTTTCACACTACAACAGCAGAATCCAGTAGTTGGAACAGAGTTGCAACAGAGGCTTGCAAAGCCTGAAATATTTATTACCTGGGCCTTTTAAAGTAAAAGCTTGTTGATCTCTGGCCTAAAGGACTTGGCCTTAAATCTGCAGACTAAGATGTTCACAAATATTTAATTACATTTAATTGTGAATATATTAATACATAAATTAATATATGAATTAATAATACAACTTGAGGTGTTGTGTGACTGACCTCTAAGTATCTAAAACCCCATCTCTGGAAGTGTGCTTCAGGCAAGTTCAAATTTGGGGTGCTAAATAAGGTTGGGAAATGCCAGAGTAAAATTAAACAGGATTCTTTCTCAGGACTTCTCAGAGCCTTTAATATGCAAATACATTACTGCCAAGAGAAAAAAAAATGAGTAGAATCTCCCGGTTATTTGACCAAAATGCTCTTCTCATGAAGAACCTCTCTTCTGCAATAGTCTTTTTATTCTAAATTAACTATTTCTTTTTGAACGCAAAAGAGACTGCGTATCAGGACAAAGCAGAGCTGGGACACCTCTGGACTCTCAGTCATTTAGAACTACAATCTGAAAAGCACAAAAGTCACAACTTTGTGGTACTGAACTAGGTTTTGCCATTACATCACCTCCCAAACCAATGGGTTCATCACTGTCCTGTCAAGAGGAATCCCAACATTTATGAATAGAAGCTACACGAAACATGCAAACCCCTACCCCTTCCAAGGCAAGGGCGCCTCTGGTTCAGGCTCGTGGCCTATCTGTCCGTCCGGGGCTTCTCTGCCTAAGTCACAGGCACCTCGGAAGTCATTCTCTCCAGACCCGATAATGGCTGAGGTTCTTGCTACAGAATGTTGCTGACAGAAACAGATGCCGCAGCGTTCTGCTATTAGCTCCGGAAAACTCCAGGACCCCAGGCCCAGAAACAACCTCTGTCGGCTGATCCCCACATTCACGACTCTGAATCAATGGAAAAATAGAAATGTAAGCCAACAAGGGATGAGAACACGCAGCACGGTTACGAGTAGAGCTCATCTCCTGAAATGGACTCAGTTCCACCAGGTTTAATAATAACCTGTGTAAAAACTATGACGTGCTTCCACACACACTGGCTCATTTCACACAGGAATCAGCCATGAGGGCAAGGGAAAGATGAGGCGGGCTGGGGGCCTAGGGGCGGTACTAGGGACGCGAATAGTCCGTTCTCCCATTGCTAGCGCTGGAGACAGGCTGGAACCGAATCCAGACTTAGGGACTCAGGGCTGGTGAGCCGGGACAAGCAACACAAGCTCTTCAACCTCCTTTCTGTGCCTCTAAAACTGGAGAGCGAGGTCATAAGAGTAGAGCCTGGCAAGGCGAACAATCACAGAAGCGGACGGTATTCACTCAAACAGGCAATGAATGCCTACCACATCCTGGGCAGAGAGCAAAGCCCAAGGCAGCGCCTGCCTCCTGGGTTTGTCAAGTGGGCAACAAACTCCCATACAGAACCTTACAGGGCCCTCGCTTTCCCAACTAACCTAATCTCTGGTCACTCGACTTCCCCAGCTCTGTAAAAGCACTTGTTTCCTACACTCAAAGACATCAACATCTACATGTTCCTGGGCTCGTGACAATTGCACCGCCTTTGAACTTGACCTCTGACAGCTGAGTCTCATCTAAAAAGACCATCACAAATGCACGGGGACCGATGCTCTGGAAAAAGTGACTCCACTGTCGAGGCAATTCCATGTTCCTTAAATTGAAAGGAAAGAAGTCCAAGACAAGAGAGCTCCCCCATCAATCACTACTGAAGGCTCTGCGGAAGGCTTATTTGTTTTGTGGGTCCTCTTGAACTCAGGCAAATGTGAATCTAGACTCTGAGAGAACACAATACAATGAGGTATTAAAAAAAAATCTATGGGCTTTCTGAAAGAGGAGAAGGGCACCTTGGCAGGTACCGCCCCAAGCCAATGGACCAGGACACAGGTCCAGTCCGCCCCCCACCAGCCGTGCGACGCTCAGCAGGCTGCCTCCTTCCTGGGCTCCAGGCCCCTCCCAGCCAGACTAGGCAGAGGCCACCAGGAACTCCCACTCTCAATGGACACTCTGCGCTCTGAACCAGAAATGGGCACAAACTACCAGAGAATTATGGGGTGTCTTTGTGTCTCCTTCCATAGATTTACTTTATGACTACCAAAAAATTTCATTTTGTATCCCTGATTCCCTGAGACCCAATTTCACTTTTTGCTCACGGGTAACTGTGGTGGTTTTTATTCTAGTTTTGGTGGGGTCAAGTAAATTGCATTTCACAGTGTGAAAAAACGTTCTTTGGAGGGACAAGGTCAACTTCGGGGGGAAAAAAAATAACCAAGCTTTGTCTCTGATTATTTCCCATGGGAACATGTAGATTATATCTTTTAAATGGAAATGAATTGTGATTTAAAGAAATGTTGCCATAATGTGCTGTGAAATAAACTCAGAAATAGGCTTTCCCTGACAGATTAGTTACTCTGCTAACTGAATGGGTGCCTCTGCTTCTAATCACTGCTCTGATTGTTATTTTCTGATGCTCACTTGAGCTATATGGCGTTTCCAGGATTCGTTTTCTGTCCTGCACCACAAGCAGCAGTTTCTGCCATCCCAAAGGAAACCCATAGAGAGGAAGTGAGAGCCATGGGACCACTTTCTCAGGATTCATCCATGGCATGCATAGAGCACTCAGCCAGAACAAAGTGAAACCCGACCAGAATTAACTTGTAAAGTCATCTAATTATAGCCACTCTAAATCAAATAAGGTAGTAACGCTCACTTCAGACTTCAGTCTCCGGATTTTCAAAGGCAGCATAAAACTTCTCCAAAGTTACCTTCAACATCCCCTTCCCCTCTGTCAAACAAGAAGGAATGCATTTATTTATGCCAATGTCAGGCAAACTCCGAGCATCTGATTTTACTTATTACACTATCTCATTGCAGAAAGCTGTTTGTTACCTCCCCTCTACACTTATAATAAAGGGCGACAATACTTATCAAAAAACTCATTACTATGTGAGACAAAAAGCTAAAATTGGATTTTCAAAATAAAAATAGCAATCAAGCAAAATCTCATCTAAAGCCAATAGACGTTTCCGCTCGGCCGGGGCTACTGAATGCTGCTGAGTTCTCCCTGGGGAGTGCTGGGAAAGAGTGCCCTGCTAAGTGGCTTACCCAAAACACCCCCATTCATCATTGATCCTAGCATACAAAATACAAGTATTGGCATTAAAATTATTTTATAACTTCAGCTTTGGGGCAAAATAAAGACTAACTTTGATAAACAGTGTTGGCTATAAATACATTTCCAGAAGGGTATATTTATTGACATTTTAAGCCCACTGGGTTACCAGTTTCCAGATGTAGGTATTTTGCTTCAAACAACTAAAAATATCATTTCAAAAAATGCCTCATATATCTAACAGCTTAGTATGTGCCAGACTGTGTGCCCAGACATCATGTTCCCAATTGTGCCATGAGGTGCCCCTGTCACAAGAACACTGGGGACAGAATCAACTCCAAAGCCTGTGGTCACAGAAAACCATCTCTTCAATAAAACGCGTGTGACATTTGGACCAGCTCATACGAACTGTTTAAAAAGTAGATGAGACAGTTAATTAAAAAGCACTTGAAAAACACTTTGAAGTACAGGTGATGAGTGGAAATCCTAAACCTCCCATCAGCAGTGACACTGTGACAAGTCACATGACTCCCTGAGCTTGTGACCCAAAGCATTCTTTATTTAATGGAGGTCTAGATTAGGACAAATTTTAATAGGTGCATACATTTTAAACCTAATAATTTATTTAGGATTAATTGAAAGTAATTAGCAATGTCTCCTTCTGTTGGTATCCCTAGCCATAACTATTGTTTAAATGCAGAGTTATTACTAACTCCTTTAAAACTCTAATTGTAAATAGCCAGTGTTCTTAAGGGGGAGTTAATCATTATCGAATGGTGTAATTCATCCTTGGGAAGTTTATTTACTTTTATAATCCCTCACAGTAGCTGTTATTGCTAAATATGAATATCTTGATTAATTGCAGCAACAAAATTGGTGTCCAGTATCTATTCATCACCACAGCTCAATTTCTTTATAAAATGACTCTTTATATAATAAGACCTCCGTGTTCTACCTGACAGCTTGATTGACGATCGTACAATCAAACCTTTTTACACAGTAAGTGAAGGGTGACTATTGTAAGTGTCAGCTGCTCTGCTGTCTTCACTCAAGCTAGACCCATCCACTAGTCCCAGAGAAGGGGACGACACCGGCCACATGTGCTGGGAGCAGGGACCCTGGGGAGCTTTTGCTATGCATCACTACAGAGTCAACCACATAGCCTACTAGCTCACGGCATCTACTCCGAGTTAACATCTGGGGGGGCCTGCCTCCCACCAACATTTTCTGAGCTCCTTCTAAGGTGGAAAATGCGGCCGCTGCCCTCGAGGGAGGTGGGACAGGCAAGTAGAGGCTTGGTGTGTTCAGTACACCCAGCATCGCAGGACATCAGCAGGGGAGCGGCCAGGCCTGCTGAGGCAGGAGGCAGACGCAGTTCATGGAAGACTCCAAAGAGAAAGTGACCATGAGCTGGGCCTTGAAGGAAAACAAGACAGTAATTACCCAGAGAGCTATGACCAGGCATGGAGGAGGCACCAGGGGCAGGAGCGGCAGCTGGTAGTCAGACACCTGGGTCGTAATCCCAGCTCTGTGGCCGGGCACAAGCTTCGGTTTCCCCATCTGTAGACAGATCTTTCTCAAGTACCCACTCAGGGTCATGAGCGTTAAGCAAGGTCACACACCACACACTTGGTGTCCCACCTGGCACAAAGCAAGTGCACAGCAGAGGGGCCTGCACATGGTGCCACCTGGTAAACAGAGCCTCACGCATTCTGCCCCATGCCTGGCACCGCTGGCGAACGTCCAAAAGGGTGGACAGTGCAGACAGGGGCAGTGCCTGCGCCATCAGCCGCCACCTCAAATCAGTATGTGCACTGGTCTGAGAAACATGCTTGTATTGCAAATGAGGCTTCAAGTCTGGCACCCAAAGTGCCTTCCAAACAGAGGAATCTCAAGATTCTAGAAACCAACCCCTTTCTGGGCGGCCTCAACCCTTATGGTTCCCTTTTGTAGCCCAGAACCAAAAGCCCTGGGTCCAAAAGAGAAACCCATTCAAACATCCCACTTTATCCTTATTTATTTTAAAACTACTTTCTTCAGAGGATATTTTTTATTTTGAAAGATTATATCTGTTACTGGTATCAATTAGTCGGCTCCTGACCAACTGTTCTGTTAAAATTGCAGATTGATTGGATTTAAGGAAACATATAAAGCCAACTTCATATTTCCAGGCGAACGACGCGGACAGCCCTCAGAAAGAGTGGGGGACAGTGTCGCTCGAGCCCTGCCCTTCTTGTTCCCGTGTCCGCTTACTAAAGCAGAGAGAAAATCTGAAGGCTTCCGCCGGTGTGCGGACTCGGGGAGCCCGAACTCCTGGCAGACACAGGCCAGCTGGCCCGCCTTGGGAGACCAGAGATACTGAAATTGCCGATCGATATCTGACCGTCTCAACTGCTTTGGAGACAATTCTAAGGAGGAGGCAGGGGAAGTACCCAGGAGGGCCGACGCAGTCTCTGAAGCCGGTTCTAGGAGACAAAGAGACGTGTGGAAAACAGCAGAGTCTGTCGTCTTAGGGTGAAGGCCATAGTCTGAGTATTAACTCCCGAGCTTCCAGCAAGTGCTAGCATCCCAGAGGCTCACGACCACAGCGACCACACAGTCACCTCCACAGAAGGTTCTGGACCAGAGCCCTAGGACAGCTCACTACTTCCTGGAACCCTTTTCACCTTGTCTTCCCCAGTTTGCTTCCATCTCTATGGAAACTGGAGTGGGAATCAGGAGCTAGCTCTCAAAATGATCGCCAGAAACTATCTCCTAATTCTATTTCCATGGAAACAGATGACAGATCAGCGGAAGTAAGGTAATATTTTTAAATAAGGTAATCCTTTCAAAAACAAAATTCTCCTTACCTAATTTTCCACCAATTCTGCAGAGCTCAAGTTTGAGAGTATATGTTGCTCATGGGCGACAAACACTGCGACATTCTCTTGAGGTTAAAGGTAAACGTTGGGGACAAAGAAACAAGAATTAACGACAGAGGAAACGGGGGAAACAGGCAACAGCGTCCAGGCAGCGATCACAAAACACACTGTGCGTGCCACGCAGCTCTGTCTCAGGCTCTGCCCTTCACCAGCTTCTGTAGTAGCATCATTACCCCCAAGTTGTGACCGTTCTCACTAACGAAAGTACAGATGCTTCCTAAAAACTAAACTCTCATGGACGCATGACAATGGAAAAGATCAAGCATGGGGACATGATTATTTTCTGAAGCCAACAATTCTCCAAAGCTAACTATTCCATAAAAAAAAACCTGGGGCCTCCACTGTTCAACCAGATGGAAAAAAACACCTCCCGGATGGACAGCAACCTGCTCATGAAATGCGACTGTCCCATCTACCATTTCTGTTATGAGGAGTGAAACAGGGAATGTAGACGTCCTGCCAAAGCCTTCTAGTGAAGTAACAGTGGGTCAATACCTAACATAGCAAGCCACACATAAAGAACCTGAATTTGCAGGCTGAAAAGTGTAACGAATCACAGTATTTCAGATCAAAAATAGGGCTTATAGGAATTGGCATATTCAGATAGATGGTGTTTCTTCTTAGGTAGATGGGGGGATTCATGCTGTGGAGCAGAGACCGGCTTCTTTGTTATCATGGTAATAGCTCCAGCTGTGGAGCACTTGCTCTCCGACAGGCACACGCTGGACATTTCACATGCGTGTGATACAGCCCCTCCCAGGCTGTATCATGTCCTGCTGCAGAGAAGGGCTCACCCAGCCAGCAAGTCGGGACTAAGCTGGAAAAACCCAGGCCCCCTTCGAGTCCTGACTCCATGCCTCCCAGCCCCCACTCGGCTGCCTGAACACCTCCACCAGCAGAGAAAGCACCACATCTAGGCAGCAGATAAGCAGAAGTCCGTGTGAATGAGTGGGGGGGCATGTGTTGCCCACAGAAAGCAGTGGGTAAATGTTTCCTAGATGAGAAGTAAAAAAATATATGAGGAGGAACAAATCTAAAAAATCAAGAGAGTGAAGTGACACACAAGAGAAGCAAAACATAAACTTTCATATTTAAGAAGTATATAAAAGCCAAGGTTTTATAAAAATATAAACAACAATGAATAAGAGAAGGCTTTAAATTGCTTTGTGATAAATGAAGGCAAAATAGTTTTGGAAGTAGAAATGAATATGTCAAAAGAAAATGTTCTTGTATTTGATAACAGCAAGATGACACTGGCGTCACAAAGCTACACAAGCTAATGATACCACAATATACAGAACCGTGTGGAAAACAGATTTCGAGGCTGAATCAAAGAGAACAGCTCAAGTGTGGGTGCCATTATATTTCCAGCATAAGCAGCAGAATGTGCGTAACTGAATTAAAACCTTCTAAAAGGCACAAATTGGCCACCATCATTATCCCTTCAGAAGAAATCAGAAAATAATAGCAAGGATCTGCTATGACACAAAGAAGAAGAGCTTCAAGCACATGAACAGAAATACTTCCTGAAAGCAGCCCGCACCGGTGCACTCGTGGCTGTGGTCCAGAGGAACTCTTTCTTCCTTAAACACATAAGAAGAAAATTTGAAACTAAGCAAACCATTTGGAAAAACAGAATTTTGGGACAAAAAAAAAAGCAGAAAAGCTCATAATCTTGTCTGATGTATGCAGTCAGGACAATCGAATCCACACCTAGTGTAACACAGCAAAGCACAGAGGAGCACATTCTCCAGGGCTTAGTGCTAACACTTCAAAAGCCTTTGAAAAGCAATGAAAATTTAACTACAATGACTGTAACACAGAATGTGCCATGGTGGCATTTGAAAACAGCAAGAAAAACTCAAGTCACTGGATTTACTTGGACTCCCAAAGATTTCAGTGTCCTCAGAAGTCAGAGTATAGACCCAAATCTAGCTGTGAGGTAGGGGTGGGTTTCTTCAGCTCCAAAGGGCGGGCCTGAGAGGCAGAGCAGGGACTCAGCAAAAAGGCCCGAGCACAGAGGGGGTAAGACAAAGAGGGAGAAGCACCTCTCAAACCAGCTCTCTGCCACCACCAAACTTCCATCTCTTCCTGCAAGACAAACTGAGGCTTTTCTTCAAAACAGGTTCAAGCTAACCAATCCACTTCTGTCCCAGCCCCCAAAACAAAAACTCACCTTGTCCACAAGTAAGATGAGTGGTAAAGAGATCCTAGCTCACTTTAAAACTCACTTCAGCAAGCATGGTTAGAGGAGGACAGTTTGACAAGTGAACATGAGAAGAGATTTGAACCAAATCGTTCAAAACTCACTCGCCACCTCCACCAGCATAAGCGAATTCTGTTGCTGGACTTCAGGCTAGACTGAAGGGGCACCTGGCTGATGAGTGACTTCAGCACAAACAAATGCGAAGGCCACACTCCCATTAAATGGATAGCAGACCCTAGAGTCAGAGTGAACGAATCACAGTCCAAGGCCCAAACCGGCCACTGCCTGTCTTTGTAAATAGGGTTATCAGAACACAACCATGCCCATTATTTTTGTATCATTTATGGCTGCTTTCGCACTATGACTAGACAGTCGCAAAGCCTCAACTATTTACTATCTGGCCCTTTATAGAAAAGTTTGCCCTGCCCTCCAGCACAGGTAACGCCAGTGAGCAAGGACTAAACTCAGCTGGAGAGCTTGCCGGAGAATCAGATTCCAAGGCCTCCCCAGGTAGTCTGACTCAGTGGGTCTGCAGAGAGGCCAGATTCTACATTTTAAAGAGCTCAATGAGGGTGGCAAAACAAATTTTGAGAAACTCTGCAGACTTAGGAGAGGTCTTTAAAAATTTTTAAATAAAAAGCCAACTACCTTAATATTAGATGATGATTTCCTGGAAAGACTCTAATCTGAACTTGCTCAGTTCTTCTCAAAATTAGAATTTTCTAGAGCTAGAAAGTGCAAAGGCCAAAAAACACCTGTTCAATCTTTTAGGCTTACCTGTGCTGTACAAAATTAATTATTTCCACTAAAGTTTGCTCAGCCATGCTCTCTAATTATTAGCAAGGCGCTTCTCTCCGGCGGGGGAGACCGGCTCTGTTTCCATAACAACTGGGTTCAGCCTTTGGTGCAAAAAAGCGCACTTGGAGAAAAGAGTGAATAGTCCTCTGGCTCTGTGAGTGTCAGCCAGAAAAGATCACCTTGCGGTAACTCCTGACCCTCCACAGCACATTAGCAACCTTCTGAAAAACCTTTTAATCCCAAGATGACATTATTACTCAATTTTCTTGTGATGGGCTATTTTAACACTAATTGTTGCCAGAATCATGGATAAGACTATTAATATAAGGTAATAAAATGCACTTTAGGAGAAAGAAAGATGCAATTTTTCCCCAAAGGACAAAGAGGGGAGAACCCACAGATGTTCATAGGATTTATGTACAAAAAGAGTTTCAAGGTCAAATAAGTTAGGGGAATCCTACTTAAACAAATCAGCTTTCTCCACAGAGACATCCCAAAGCCTTCATGTGGCCAATGTGCTACTTGCCTCTCCCAAGTTGGAGGGGTGGACTTCATTTCCAGTCCTAAATTTCTTTAGCTGCAGACTTTGTTTCACACAGAGCCATAATTGCCACCACCACCCCCCAAGCCCACAGTAGGTGCCACAAGCCCTCAGCTTACATCACCCGACCAAACTTTAAAGGGCTGTGCTGATGGGGAGACCACCCTCTAATGCACAAAGTGTGGAGAGAAGCTCCACAGAGTCCGAAGGGAAAACCCCGCAGGTCTGCCCCATCCAAGCAGCGCATAGCAACACTGTGCAGGACCAGGGCTCGCCAAAGGCCACGTGTGGGACTCAACAGAAAGCAAGCGCCAGGGCCTGATGATGAATGACTTGTGTTCTGCCAAGTCAAACGAACACCTTTTAACGTGGGTTTTTGTTGGCAGTGCAGAGAGTAAACAGCATCGCCGCTTCGGAAGGTGTAAGCAGAGGCGACCGATGCCTGAGGAGAGGCCCCGGGAGGCAAGGAGAGGACCCGCGTAGCTGCGCAGCGGCACTGGGCCAAAGGTATGTCTGATGGGCCAGTGGCACTCTGCAAGGAGAAGGTCATTCATGCAGGTGGGAGAGAGCTCTCTCGTTGACCACTTAGAGGGTATGGGAGGAGGAAGGACAAAGCACATCTTTGGACTCTGGCTGAGGGAGGAAGGACACCCCAAGGACAGACAGATGCATGTTAGGCAAACAGACAAGACAAAGGGAAGAGAGAGGGGGATGGACAGAGAGAGAGAAGAGGAGCAGACAGATGCCTGGGGAGAGACACAAGCAAGAATTTGGGCCTGGAATCATTCAGAGTTCAGTGGAAAGACAGTCCTTGGAAGTAACAGCCCATTTGCTCAAGAGCCAACGGCCTTGCCATGCTGGTTACACATTCTGAACTGGAGAGAAACAGCTCTGCTCCTCAGACTCTGGCTAGTGGCGTGCACGTCTTCAGCCCACAAGCTGTTTGTGCAGCCCACCTTCCCTGATCATTTGTGCTTCTTAAGTGTCAACGGACATCTGAGTTTCCTTAATTAACTAACCTTCATTATAGATGGTCATTTCTTCCATAGTACTGGACACAGAACATTTCACATCTGGAATATGGGGGATCATAAACAGCCTGCCCTTCCTGACAGCATTGTGTGCATGATCAGAATGACCTCTAACAGCTTGGAAAGCATCCTGGCCTGAACCGTCCCACCAGCAGGGGGCAGCTCTGCACCGGAGAAGTTGCCACCCCCCAGACTGCAGGCCTGCCCGGCTGCACCCTAGAGCCTCAGGGCATCGCCAAACCCTGGCCAAAGCTCTTCTTGGACTCCTCGCATAGGAACTGGTCAAGATCACTTCGGCACAGCAAACAAACTGATAGCTCACGACAAACGTCAAATGTACCTTACAACACAGTAATGGACTCCGGAAAAGCCCTCATGATACAACTTATCTATTCCTACGAAATGGTTAGGATCTTTAAAAAGCACACAAAAAGCTCATAAAATAGTTACACAAACGTTCCTAAAATCCTTTAAGTTCCAGAATGCAGGGTCCTTTAGGAGCTTTTTGGTCCTCCCCCAACCACACTGCCAGGCCACTGGTCCAAAGGCTTTCCATGAATACGTAGGCTATGATTATGCAGTCTAAGGTTTTTATAAAAATTACCCCATCTATACTTTTTTAAATTTAAAATACCTGGAAAAACCTAGCAGAAGACTTAAATTTATCAACATGGCAAAGATAATAAAATCTACTCATCTTTCCAGCTAAGTCCAAGTTTGACGAAAATTTGGTTTCTTAAACAGGATAGATGCTTTAAAATGTACACTTACCAGACTTCCTATAAAAAGCTTTTCTTGAACAAAATTGATTCCAATAAAAGAAAGGTTTACTCACTCCTCTGCCCTCAGATGATCTGGTGAACTGAGGAGAGGAAGGGAAAGGCTTGATTCTCCAAGACTCTCCTAGGGCAAAATTGTCAATACAATGGCAATATTTGAAAAGCCAAACTGTGCCTCAGAGAGCCCGCAAATTGGGCCATTAAGACTTGTCTGAATAAGGAATATTTTTTTATCACACACATTATTGTTTAACTGTGCTCTGAATTTTATTCATCATCTTTTTTGTACTAGGGATCTGCAAACTTCTGCTCCTAGTAGGTCTGAGGTGGAACCCCTACCGGAAGGGCAAACTGTCCTGGTCCTCTTGTCACTTAGTCTCCAAGCAAAGCGTGCTGCTGGGCTGGCCTATTCCCAGGCCACCTCTCCCCTGATTCTACATGGATAGTTCATTCCAGTCATTGAGATCTCGGCTGGAATGTCACCCCCTCAGAGAAAAGTTCCTTTTCCACCTTACAGAAGAAACGTGCCCCCCACCACCATCCCCACCACGACCCCACCACACACAAACACACACTATTCTCCCTATTCTTCATTACTCTTCCCTGTTCTCTTTATTGCATTTGCCACAATTTTTAAATTGTATTTGTTTAATTGTTTACGTTTCTCCCAGTAAACTGTAAGCTCCTTGAGGGCAAATATGTGGCACATAGCAAACGTGCAATTATAAACTGTAAAATAAATGCCAAGAGAGAATCAGAGAAGAGAGACATGCCCACTAAGCTAAATGTAACTCAGCTCCTGCGCCCCGTCCATGGGCTTAAAGCGTTATGTTCAGTCTTGGGAGTCTAGGAAAAAGCACTATATCTAAAATTAAAGTCCCTTCACTTGAGCTGGGCATGCCTTAGCCTTGCCTTCCACAGAGCACTGCTCCTCTCCTCACACAGGCTACTATTTTCTTTACAAGTTCAGGCTCAGGCCCCAGTTTTCAGCCTTGATACTTTCACTGAAGAACTGTGCTTTTATTTTGTGTTTTAGCTTTTCAGTTTTGTGTTTTTAAGACTAGTGACACTCGGGGGCTGTCTTTCCAGGACAGTCTCCTGTGATAAGCAACATCTCTCATGGTTTTGAAGCATGTTCCTGGTCATATTTCTGATCATCCTGAAATGTCTGTTTCAGTCACACAGTCCTGGGCATGATGCAATATATACCAAAATGTGGAGGAATCTCAGGCCTGTGCTCAGAAGAACCTCCTGGCAGGACAGCAAAGAGTTCAGACTTAAACCCATGGGATGCAATACTTACATCAGACTTCCTGGCACTAAACACTGAGGCAAGTAAGGTTCCCAAGGCCTGCTAGGCTGAGCCTCTGGATTCTGTAGAGTCCTGGTCCAGGCCACCAGAAGAGGCCCCTCTTTTGTCTCTCATTTGCATCAGTTCGTGAATTCATTTGCATAAGCAGTTCCAGAGTGTCAACACTCATTCTCTAAAGCATGGCCTTGGCCAGGCGCTCCTGGACCAGCCGCAATAACACTGGCAGGAGTCTGAGCAGGCTGAGACCTTGGCAAATACACCTGGAATCTCATTTGGTTGTAAACAGAATCAAGCCAGGCTTCATAAGCGGCCCCTTGGCATCTTGGGAGGTGAACACCCCTACATTCCAAATCTGGGCTCTCCGATGGCAAACCCCTGCTACCCCACAATCAGCCTAACTCGTTCAACACCACCTCTAGTCTGTCCACTCATCTTCACATTTTAAAAGATAAACACCCCAACCAGAAAGAGAACTCCAGGGCTATTTTTGCATGATTAACGAATCCTACTTGTCATTATGCAAATTTGAAGTAATGTCAGCACCAGTGAATGGACTCACTGCACAGCATGTACGGAGAGCCCACCATGGCCCAGGTTCTGTGCTGGAGGTTCTGCTGGCCTCATTTTCAACACTCGCTTTAACTCTTCCCCTTCTCAAGATCTGTTCCTTCAATCTAAGGAGTCAAAAATAATTGTCCTGGGAGGTTTGATAACAAGCAAAATATGAAAAAGCAAAAGAAATGTACACAAAAGTAGAGAAGGATGGAAGGAAAGAAAGGGCTTGTGGCAAAAATGAGAAGAATGTGTACTAAAGAAGAGAGTCCTGGGAGGAAGACAAAGCAGAGGCTGTCGTTTGCGTAGGGAACGCTCAAGCAAAGAACCAACCCAGCCCCCTCCCCTAATCAGGCAATGGGAGCGGATGGCTCAGGATCTAAGAGGGAGTCTTTCGGGGCATCTGCTGTGCCCCAGTACTTGAAACCAAAACACAGCCAAGTGGGCTTCCGTCCCAGCTCCTGTCTGAGCCTCTCTGGTGAAAACCTCACTCTGCCACTGGGCAGCTCTGTCCACCTTAGCCACGCTGGGCCTCCGCTCCCTTCCACCAAACAGAGTGGAGAACAAGGGGAACCCAAAGTCCCGTACCCTGCTTCCCACACCCTGACTCTCAAAACTGACTCCTCACTCACCAAAAGCCCACAGATCTGAGCGTGGTCTGACCTCACCAAGACTCTGCTGGAGCCCCCCAATCTGAGTGCGCTTTCTCCCACACTTGAGCTGTCACTTCGCATCCCCACCGACCCTGCTACATGACAAAGAATGATGACAGTACCAGGGTATAGAGAACCTGCTGGAAGATGTCATGTCCTAATGAGAGTCAGGCAGCAAGCTGGGGATGACTAACCAGAGCTGGAGGGCGCCAGGTCTCATCTGACTAGTGGTGCCTTGCATACTTCTCTCCACGTGATGAAACTTGACTGAAAGCACCCTACTGTGGGCCAACCACATGCCTGGTTTGGGGACATCTAAACACTGCTGGAGAGCTTACTACACAGTGGGGAAAATAACTTTCAAAAACTCAAAGGGGCAACAGAATAACTCTATGAGCATACGAGGCAGAGGGAATTAATGCATTAAGACAGGGACCAGCACACCGTGTGAGGAGAAACTCTCATTCTATATTGTGAGTGAGAGAAAGTTCCCACTAGACCCACAGACTGAACCACATCTTTTTCCTCAAAACAATCTTACAAGACTTTTTTAAGAAAACTATAATCCAGGTAATATTATAACTTATAAAAATCTTCCCCCAAATGTTACCTTTCATCAGGATATCTTTGATAGGAGAAATGACCTAAAATCTATCATCAGTCAAAAGTAAGTAAAGATGTCAGAATTTTTCAGACCATTAAGTCAGCAATCTTCATTTCTTCACACTAAAGAGATGTGCAGAATATTGTCACAGAAAGTCTCATAAAAACTCATTTAAAAGGTTCATAAAATTATCTGATAAATCCAACAAACTCTTCAAAATCCATCTTCTATAAATTAAGTACCACAGAGGCAGAGGCATCACTAACAGCTTTTTAACTAAGATGCTTGTGATTAAAGGTACCAGGGAAGAAAGAAAAACCTTCCCCCAAATTACCAAATTAAAATAATTTAATTAGATGAACATCCAGGGATAAAATAAAAATAAAAAGAAGCAACAAAGTCCCATCTCTTGGAATTAATGACACTTACTGTATTCTTCTGCCATGGCTTCAATTAATAAGGGGCTCTGGACAGTAGGGTAATTTTCTTCTCTATTCAAGGATTTCAAGGTGAGTGGCTAATAACTTGCAGTAAGTTGCTTGCTTAAGATTAATGGTATTCAGCAAGGAGCATTATAATTTAGGGCTGTCAACCTCCGGGAAAAAAATGGGCAAAGGGACATGATGGACTCGGCTGCCAATGGTCTGCGGGGCCACAAGGCACCAGCTGGAAAAGTCAAGTCCACTGTGGTCAGATTTCCAGGGCTTCCTCTTTAAAATGTTGAGGCAGTCTGAAAGAAAATGCAGCCAACGCCACAGGGACCCACACTGCAAATTTCAAGGGTCTGAACAAAGCCCTGCCCATCTCCACGGTTGGGGGCAAATAGGGCGACAAGGATTTCGGGAGCTCAGCTGTGGTCACTGCACGCCCGGGTGCCTCTCTTAGCAGCATGCTCAAGACACCTCTCTTTGTGGTCCTTTTTCAGGATTGCATGCTTCAGGTTATACTGTTGGAGGTCAAATACATTTTCAGTGATCATATGGTCACCTCTCCATCATCCCAGAAGGGCACCATACATCAACTGCCAAGAATGTGACTAGGAGACAAAGAGGGATCCTTAGAACAAAATCAGGTTTGTGTTCTATTTGTTGGAAACCCCTTCCTTCCTCCTTATCTGGGGACCAAGAAGCTTCTGAGTCAGAGGAAATGAAGCAGTCTCAGAATCCACAGGAGCAGAGGGTCTGTGTACTGTCCCTGCCTAACTGCCCCGCTGGGCCCTTGCTCGGCCTCCCCGCCGGATGTCGCCCAGGATGAGCGGGGTCAGTGGTGGATGTCAAGCACGGGCCGTACCATCACCAGCTCCCGGGGACATTCAGAAACATTTGGTGGGGAGTGTGCTGTTTGGGTCTTAACAATGCAAGGGGAGCAGCCAGCATTTCGTGCGGACACACACCTAGGAACTGTCCCGCAGAACCCGGACTCGACCCTCCCCAAATGCCATGAAAGCTTCAGTTAGAAAAAGAAGAGAAAAGACTCTTCTACTTCATTCCTCTTGTCTGACAGAAAAGATGAGCTTCAGAGGAGCTGAGTGCAGGCCCTGGTTCCCCCGGCTAGTAAGGAGGTGGGGCCTGGAGGGCAAACAGCAGCAGCAGGGGAGAGTCACACTGTTGTGGAGCCGTGACCTTGGCCCAGGCTCTGCTTCCTGCTTTGCATGCTTTCTTCACCGAATCGGCAGAGGACCCTGAGAGGAATCTAAGTTGCAGGCAGGGTAACTAACTTTTCAGAGGCCACGCGGCCCAGAGGCGGCAGGCCCAGGGCTCTCCCTGAGCGCCCTGTTCTGCTCAGGGGTGGGCTCTGCCGTCTACACCACACACTGGAGTGACACACGGGGGTGAGGATTAGATGAACATTCCTCCCACCTCCCAAGGCCTTCGGGAAATGCAGCAAGGCCCAGAAGGTCACCATGCCTACCCTTTCCTGAACTTTCGAATGACCTGAAAATCCACCCCAGAGGAGGAAAAAGTTCCTTCCGAGGCTGAGGAGCTGTCTGGAACAGTCAGCAATGGACCTGAAAGAAAACTGCAGCTTCGAGAAAGAAAATGTCACGGGGAATTCCACCTGAATCTGCAGGAAGAGAATGTAGGTAGAAAGCCCCATCTCGGGATGAGCTCTGTCTGCTGGTCGGTGCCTTAATCCCTTAGAGGGACAACAGGGAACAGTGTGCTCCACACTTCAGCAGGGGAGGGAGCATTCTCAGGTTGAGACGTGCACATTTAATGCATGTAGAACCAGGATGTCTACAGACAGACACATACAGCTCCTGGACAAAGGACAAGGCAGGGCACACCTGGGCCTCTGCAGCTTCCCCTCACACAAATGAAGCTGCCTTCTCACCTGGGAGCCTTGGCTGACGCTGGCCCCTCTGCCAGGAGTATCTATTCCTGTCTTCCCAGCATCTCCCCCTCACCCAGCTAACTCCTACGTAATGTGGAGTCTCCAGCAAGGGGTCCTCTCCTCCCCTGACTCCCGATTGGGTTAAGCACCCCGTTTGGTGCTGACAGAACCCTCTGGGCTGATTTTTATCCAGGAACCAACCACACTATACTGAAACGGGCTGTTCACTAGTCTTTTCCAACCAGACCATGCAGTCTGCGTGGGAAGGGGCTGAGCACCGCCTACGGCACCTGGCACCGTGCCCAGCATGCTGGGTATACAGACGCACTGACACTCCTGCGTCCTGCAGCTCTCTCTGAGGACACACCCATCGCTCTGGGGACACAGCACCGTGGCTCTCTCCTGCCTGACCCTCATTTCAGTGGCAGTGTTACATTTACTTTTCCTGGAGATCTTCTGAAAAAGCAAATTAAATGTCATTACTCACTCAAAAACCTCCAGTGGCTCTCAGCGTGTGTTGCTTGTTCACAGCTGCTTTCTACCCCACCCCTGGGAGGACTGTCAGTGCCACCCCACTGACATCGGACTGCGCCACATGAGACTGTGGTCCGTGAAATGTGAGAGGCAGCATGCCCACCTCACCGCAGCAGCTTTCTAAGCTGTCATGGACTCCACGGTCGCTGTCTGACACCAGGACGGCACTCTCCCACAGAAGGGTGACTCCCTCGCCTCGGATCCTGGGATGGAGGGGATGTAGAACAGAGTCACAGTCAACCCACGAAAGTCAAGTAACCATGAGGGCCTCGGTTAACTGTCTGAAGGGTGGACTGCAGCCACTCCTTAAGGCTTCCCGAGGAATCTCCTTCAGATCACTCATCACAATTAGCTGTTGTAGGTCACAGAGAGTTGGTTGTTACTGCAACATAACACAACAAAAGCTGACTATTAGAAGCTCCTGTGGCACTCAATATCAAACTCAAAGCCATGAGGACAGCCTGCCCTACAACATCTGATCCTTTCCTGCTTCTCCAACCCTGTCTTCAATCGCTCCCCTCCTCTCTTGTACTGCTCCATCCACACTGGTCTTCTGGTCATTTGTCAAACGTATTTCAGTGAGGTCTTCTCCAACAGCCCTGTCTGAAACAGTAGCTCCATTGCTCCCTATCCCTTTACCCTATTTAGTTCTCTTTGTATCACTCCTCATTAAGTGACATTACATGATATACTAGTTCGAGCTATTTCTTGTCAGTGTCACCACCAGCAGGTAAGCTCCATGGCCAGAGAGCAGCACATCATCTCATTTATCTCTGAATCCCTGTAGCTTAGGATAGAACCTGGCACACTGCAGGTGCTAAATAGGTATGTGTTGAATAAGTCAATGCCTGACTGCCTCACCCCTGCGTTATAAGTACCATGAGGATGACACCTGGGAGGCTCTGAGGCAGACTGCATTTTCCAAAGATGCCACACAGTTATTTCCCATCCCACGTGTTCTTTCTGAAACTGTACTTCCTCTTCTGGAATCTGAGCAGACCTTTACTGATTCAACCACTGTGGCACAAGAGGAGCCAGGTGATGCCCAGACTTCACGTTAGGTCCTAAAGTGCCATTTGCTTCTTCCCTGTCCTCTTGGAACTCAACTGTCACATTATGAGGACATCCAAACCAACCTACACCACATAGGTGACCACAAGTAGGGCTCCTTCCAGAGGCCAGCTGAGGTCCCAGCGGCCACACACATGTACACACACACACAATGCACAAGTGAAGCAGCCTCCAGGCGGTTCCACCCCGCAGCCACCACATCATCCCAGGTCTTCAAGTCTTTCCAGGTGAGGTCCCAGAAGAAACAAGCCACCAGCTGTGTTCAGATTCCAGACCCACAATCCATCAGTACAACAAAATGGCTGCTCTTCACCATGAAGTTTGGGGGATGTTGTTACTCAGCAACGGTAACTGAGACAATTCTATGTCCAGCACAACACAAACCCAGCATACAGTAGGCACTCGATAAATATCCCTAAGTGAAAGCATAAACAGGCACTCAGTAAATACCCCTGAGTGGAAGACTGGCTCTGGCCCAGCATCCCTGCTTTCAGATTGGGGCTAAATTCCATCTTTTGCCTGTTTCCAGTAAGTCCTGGGGAAGAATACTCTGTGACCTGAGCCCCTCCAGGATTCCTGGGGCTCCATTCACCTCAGAAATGGCCATGACCATGAATGTGAACCCAGACTATGAGCCAATGAACCTTTGCACCCGGCTGGGAAGGCATAAAAACACATACTGGCTACACCCCCAGGAGCAGTCATGGCTGTCTTTAACACGGGGAACAAAAAGACTCAGAAACCCTCACCAGGCCACCTCTGGTTCAGCCTTCGCTGGATTTCCTAAAGGAGTCGCTTGTCAAGGTACACAATGGAGACAGGATGGCAACCTAAGAATGATGATTTTCATATCATGATATTCTGGAGGGGGCGAGGCTGTTGCCTCAAAAAGCAACAATCACTTCTTTTTTTTAATAAATTATTTTGGTATCATTAATGTACAATTACATGTGCAATATTATGGTGATTAAACTACCCCCTTCATCAGGTCCCCCCCACCAACCCTATTACAGTCACTGTCCATCAGC